>OY759271.1:25885638-26480638 GCA_963662155.1 Lamellibrachia columna | reverse complement strand
TTAATGTCAGGTTACGCAGATTACCGGTCTGGTCCACGAACAACAATGTTTCCGCACGCATTTTCTATTGTTGTTTTGTTGCTTGCGTAATCATTTAGTAGATCGATCGACCAGTGTTTAAATATCATCGGGTTTGATCGGATATGGCTATATCCGATACAACCCGACAACATTTAACACTTAGTGATCGATTTACTATTAGTGATTATGCAAACAACAAAAACATAACCCAACACTACGACACGAAACACAATGTGGACCACTGGCAGTAGGCGTAACCACGAACTTAATTTTAAATCTTCTACATTTGACTTTTTTATAATTAACAGATGACCTAATTTTAATTACTTCTTTATGTGCAATGTAATGCTTGATTGTATTAAATAAATAAATAATTATATATGTATATATGTATATGTATATGTATATATATATATATATATATATATATATATATATATATATATATATATATATATATATATATATATATATATATATATATATATATATATATATATATATATATATATATATATATATATATATATTAAATACATTGACGATGCAGTCACTTTGGCTGTTGACAAGGCACTCAGCGACAACACGAGTGCAAAGAATGCTTCTAAACCGAAGCGTCAACAGAAGCCGAGTGAGATGCACGTAACTCTGGATGTAGTGGGAATTCGTGATATCGTGGCACAGATAGTTGTTGCGATTAAGCCGATGATTGTGAAATCAGTCACGGAAGCAGTCAATGACGCATTGGCAACGACGACAAAGGTAATTATCAGTGAACTGAAAGAAGAACTCCAAAGTTGCATAAAGACAATCAAGGATGAAATATGCAAGGCTAAAAAAGAGATACAAAAGCAGAACTGGAAACTAGATGCTCTTGAGCAATACAGCAGGCGCGAGAGTATAAAGGTTGGCATCGGGTTGGCAGAACCTGCTCCTGGTGTTGTCGAGGACACTACCGAACTAGTAGTTGAAACGTGTCATGAGATCAGCGTGTGCCATCGGCTGCCTGGGCGGGCAAAGGCAGTGATCGCAAAATTTTTGAGAAGGGAAAAGAAAATCGAAGTGATGAAAGCGAAAAAACAGTTGAACGAGATCGCGGGACCAAAACTGATGATATTCGAAGATTTGACTTCCCTGCGAAGTGCACTGCTGCGAGAGCTGAAAAAGGACCCCACCGTCAAACGCACATTCACTCGCGACGGCAGAATCCACTGCTTAGTGTCGGAGAATGGCAGGGAGAAGAAGGGCGACGCTTGACAACCCAGATGACCTCTTCAAACTCGCTTGATCGGAAGAGAGGATCAAGAACACACACGCCTTTACCTGGAATATTAGACAATCCTGCGCTGACTCGAACTTGCGTGCTAACTATTCATTATGGCTGGAAACAAACTTAAATGTTTTCTGTGTGATATACCAATACACTGGAGACAAACACATTAAAAAAATTAACTATCAAACACAGGTAAGAACACTTTCCATTTCTATTGTAATAGATGTATCAAGGTTCTTTCTTTTTATGACATTAACGATGATGAACTAAAATGTGTTAACTCAGAAGTGGATGCTGATGTAAATATGTACAATTTATATGAGTAATGTTCAGCTTTCAATTTTAAATCCTTTAACATTTCGGAATACAACCGCTGTGATTTCAAAAATGAAATTGATCCAAACAATACTTTTTACAGCAACATTTCATTTAAGCTTATATATACTATGTCTGTGGTGATTGATGACATTTTAGAAAGTGTCACTGTGGAATTGTGTTTAAACAAGAAATACAATATAATTGTTAGTTGTATATATGTTACAGTCAATCTGCGCAATCAGTCATTTCACGTAATGACTGACATGTTTAGGCATTAAGCGAAATGACTGTTTCCGCAAGGCATTTCGTGAAATGACTGAACATTTCAGTAATTACGCGAAATGACTGGAAAAGAGGTGCAGTCATTTCGCATAACGACTGAAGCAGTGTTTCTTTTGTTAATGACAAGTGACGTGGGTCAAATTTGCTGTTTTTTCATTAACCTAGCCAGATATTTTCAGAAACTGCCACCTAGCAGCTATCTATTTGACACACTCAAACATATCTTTTATATTGTGATGAAATTATGATTTAAAATATTATTATTCGGTTTCACTTTGGATTATATAGAACACCAGGAATTGAAGTTACTCCACATTGAAACCACTTATCATTAAATTAATGTTTTTGTTACGAGGTGCAATGCACCAGTCCCCCTAGGTGCGCTTTGTGTCATTATACCCAGAGAAAACACTGTGAAGTATAAATTACAATTCGTCTTCTATTGTGTATCTTAAATTAACTGTTGGAAATGTTACATACATACTTAAGACACAACAGCACTGTCTTATTGAACAACATATAACTTTATTATGATTCTACAACTTGCAATAGTCTATTGTATCATTGGAAATTATACCAATGCGCTATATTTCCACAATATATGTCAAACAAATTAAACAACATGCCATATTCTCATAATTATATATGTATATGGATGAGAGCATATGCCCAGGGGTAGTTGCTTTTAAGTGAGGAATGTTAAATTCATAATATTTTACATCACAGTATTGGGGAAAGCTACTATTGTATTCAACAAATATTACTAAATAAGTATTATACTCACTAATTATCATGAAAGACATGTGAAGTATACTAGTAGGTATACTTGCCACTGAGAGAAATCATACCTACTAGGCATTACCCAGAAGATATTTATAAAACACGACAAATCAAATCATGTATGGTCTTAAAAGGAATATTTACTTTACTAACAACTGGATGATTATCATGTCATATGGTTCGTTCTCACTTGTTCGGGCAGCTCAGATACATTAGTTTTGCTTTGTAGCACTTGCACCTGTTGCTAGTACATTTTTAAAGAAGACTGCAACAGTCACACTTGACAAACCTTGTCTGCCAGTTGCTGAAATGTTTAATGCATGGCGGAGAGATATCTGTTAGTCTTAGCTGGTGTCAAACTGGGATAGAAGGCGTTGTGGGCATAAATCGAATTGGTTGCGTGAATATTTATTTATCAGGATCCCAGTCTTCACCGCAATGGTATATAAGTTGATGACCCCCAGGATGTTACGTGGATCCCCCCTTCCTCTATCCACCATTGGGATGGGAACTGGGTATTGCAGGGGCTCCGAACAGGAGAAATATATCCAACCGCTGGATAGTCACTTCTGCTGCTCGCTTCGAGGTTAGAGGCCGTATGATACAGAACTTTGTGAGATGGCACTGATAAACAATGATCCACTTGAAATGTGACTGGGGGGATGATTGCATGTCGATAAGGATGACGTCATAGATGTTCTCAATGCATACACGATATAGTGGCTCTTCGTGTTCTGTTTTTCATTTCTTTATTAACTTCTCGATGTCACCACATTGAAGAATTTGATACCTGCGAAACATATTCGCAAATGTTTATTATTATTATCCAATTTTAATTATAAATTACCTAAACCAAAATGGTGAGAAGAAAATATATATTGTAATATATTGTAATTGTAATACACTCATAATCATGATGTTTATCAATGTGTCAGCAATTGGTTTAACTTCCCTTTTAAATTAATTTGTTTGTATGGCTTAATGTGACAAATCATGAACGGACTTTTGTGGGACAGTATTGACGGCTTTCATGTGTGCTCACTCGTGCAATTCATGACTAACCGAAGAAAGACCCTTTCATTGTGGACTTCCTTTCTTACATAAAGAAAGGAAGAATTTAACAGAGAAAGGATTAAGGCTTGAATTGGTATCCAATACAACTGTGGTGGATATTAACTTGGGGTCTCTGACTGAGAAAATCTTTGAAGGGAATTACCTCTGGCTTCAATGTGCAGATCAATGAATGAAGGTGGGAACTTTCACCACTGCCAAATCAAAATGAAACCACATCATGTTATGCAAGCCCCCAAAATTGCACGTGTTTGATATTAAGCTTCTTGAAAAATGTGGCAGAAATTCCCTAGATGGGGGGGTTTTCACCTGATTGATTAAATGGACCACTATTTATCCCTCAAATTGTGAAATGTCCGGTAAATTTCTCACACTTTAAATCAAGAAACAATGTTCAGCATAAGAAACTGCAAATACAAATTGGTTCTTGCTGAGTATGTAGAATCCATGGCGTGTCTTCGAAGGTTCATCAGTTGCCGCAAGCTTGAATTGTTCTATAGTGTTGAAATATTCCACTTTGGGAATTAGATGTTTTTGACATATTTGAAACCTTTTGTAGAGTACTTCCTCAAATTGTACTTCGTAATTATCCTGTGTCATTGTGATACCTATGCCAAGAGGCAAGTGATTAAAACCTTCTGATTATGTTCTTTTTATAGAGAGAGGCAATGCACAATAGCCAATTGAGACAGTCACCATTGTTAGGCAATTAGTATTCCCAGTAGGAGAATGGTTGGGTCATCCATTACCTGTTCTTCAAATCAAAGAACACTAGTGAGAGAGCTGTCAATCAAACTGTCAGGAGGAGGGTTAGAGTCTTGTACCCAGATATGGATAAATTATTAGCAAAATGTTGCCATTTGCAAATATATAGCAAATATTTATTCGTTTTGTTCATCTACTTGAGTAATGTGAATGTCTGAAGAATTATGAAAGCTGACATTAATGCACAATTAACATTGGAACAATATATAATGACAAAAGTACACAAATTGTTATTACACAGTATGACTGAAATGGTAACCAGTCAAACTGTGTAATAACAGTGCCTTAATTCCAGTCATTTCGCGTAATGACTAAAATGTTCAGTCATTTCGCGTAATGCCTCAACTTGTCAGTCATTACGCGAAATGACTGATTACACAGATTGACTGTAACATATATAGAACACCAGGAACTAATGTTGACATGTTTACTCATCAACTTGAATTGATGATCAAAAGCATTAAGAATAATAAAAAAACAATATTCTTATAGATCTCCTAAAATACAACAATAACAACAGTACAAGATATTTTGTGCACATGTTGTTCAGTTTAGGTATATATCAATTAATTGACAAGCCAAGTAGAATTACTGAAAGCAGTGCAACTTTAATTGATAACATATTTATAAAAAAGACTTAAGCACTTATTTCTTCATGGTTACCATGGTTACCGTGCAAACACGTCACTCAGAAAAGGTGCATATAATTATGTATCAATGTAATGCAAAATATTAATGAAATTTAACTTTGTTTTCTAAAGATTTATTTCCATATTGCTGACAATGTTTATTATACTTGTACAAGTTGTGATTGTGTTGGGGGAAAGTGACTAAAAGTATAATACTTCAATTTCCCCCCATTTCCATCTGTACATGTTTTATGTTATTGTATATTGCTTTGTAGTTTCTTTGTGCGTGTTTTTTCACTTGGAAATAAATAGTTTATTATTATTATTATTATTATTATAAACGTGGCCAGTAAGAACCGCCATCGATTGACGAAGTTAAACGGACATGGACCTTCACGGCAGTTTTGATGACGGTGACTTTGACGATCTTTGTTTGTTTCAAAGTAACATTTTCGTGCCCTGGTTTTGCCAGATGATGCTGAATTCTACAACACCGGCGCCACGCGAGGACCCCGAGCCTCCCAGTTGGGAGGCACAGACTGTCCTCTTCACGCAGGAGACGTCGCTCCACGGCATCCACTACTTGACTGGCGGCGATACACGCTGCCTCTTCAGACGGTCAGTGAAACTCGACTTTATCGTCGTCGTTGCTGTAAACGTTTGTGTTGCTGCCATGGTTGTAGTCGTTGTCTTTGTTGTAGTCGTTGTCTTCGTCGTAGTCGTTGGTGTCATAGTTGTTATTGACGTTGTCGTCGCTGCTATAATGTTCCATGACCTTGTTGTTACTGTCATAATTGTTGTCATTGTCGTTGGTGTTTCGCCAGAGTCACCTACGTTGTACAGGTTGTTGTCGTCGTTAGGATGTTTGTTTCAGCTCTCTAAGTGGTAGTTGTTGTCGCCTTCCTTTGGGTTCGTGCTGGAATCAGTCGCCGTTTACGCGACCAACGTGTCTACTGGCGAGCAAGATTGGTGACATAATAATAGTAGTAGGCAAATCTGTTCATATAAAACGTTTTATCCCGCACGCCCATGGTCATAATGTATAAAATATATTACACATGACCAATTATGTTTAATAAACTTAATATAATATGAACATTGTATAATTTACGTTCTGCTAGCCTGTAGGCTGTAATTAAGATCGAATGTTACTAAGCCAATATTATATTATGCATGGATTGTAAGGTGTGATTATATATTAACTGCAATTTAAATTGAACAACTATAATAGCCTAACATATTGCTATCATACCATTTGCATGTAAGCATTTTATGTTTAGGAAGTGGTTCGTTCATATAAGCGAATACCACGAAATAGGGAGCTATTGACCATCTTACCCCAGAGGGCCGTCTTGCCCCAGGGATGGGGCAAGATGGTTTTTTGCGTACCCTTGCTATTTTTCAAATGCAATCTATGTTGTCAATTTGCTGAAAATAATTTTCCAATGGGTAAGACTTATATCTGTCTACAAAATAAGCACATTAAAATCATGTTAACATAGTTTAATCGCGTACAATTTGAAAGTTTTCCTTGCGGGGCCGCTCTGCCCCAGGTTACCCTGTGTCATCAACTTTAACATTGTAAACTCTGTCCATGCTCCATAGGGTATTTACTTAGGTGTATATGTTGATTATATACGTATTCATTCAAATAAAACGTGCAAGCACACACACGCACGTACGCACACGCATACGCACGAACGCACACATACACGCACGAATGCACACACACACACACACACACACACACACACACACACACACACACACACACACACACACACACACACACACACACACACACACACACACACACACACACACACACACACACACGCCACGTAGTGTACTGGAAGCGTATTCGATTGTTTGCTATTTCTGCCGGAGAACTCCATCGGGACCAGTTTTATCGTGCACAAAATGACAATGAATGGGTTGAATACGTACGTCTTCTCAATAATGTTCTTAGGTTTGTAGTGCACGTGTATGCGTTAGTGGAGTAATTAATAATACAAAACGTCAGTTGCATATTATATGGACACCTACGTTTTGACAGTTATATCCATGTATCCACTCACTCACTCACTCACTCACTCACTCACTCACTCACTCACTCACTCACTCACTCACTCACTCACTCACTCACTCACTCACTCACTATCTCACTCACTCACTCACTCACTCACTCACTCACTCACTCACTCACTATCTCACTCACTCACTCACTCACTCACTCACTCACTCACTTAATCAATCTCTCACTCACTCATTCAATCATTCACTCACTCACTATCTCACTCACTCACTCACTCTCTCTCTCACTCACTCACTCACTCACTCACTCATCCAACCACCCACCCACCCACCCACCCACCCACTCTCACTCATTCACTCACTCACTCATTCACTAACTCACTCACTATTTATCTCTCTCAATCACTCCCTCACTCACTCACTCTCTCATCCTCGCACTCACTCACTCACTCACTCACTCAATCTCTCACTCACTTATTCACTCATTCTCTCACTCACTATCTCACTCACTCACTCTCTCACCCATTCACTCACTCACTCACTCATCCACCCACCCACCCACCCACCCACTTTCACTCATTCACTCACTCACTCATTCACTCACTCACTCACTCACTCACTCACTAACTCACTCACTCACTATCTCTCTCTATATATATATATATATCTCACTCACTCACTCACTCACTCACTCACTCACTCACTCACTCACTCACTCTCTCATTCTCGCACTCACTCACTCACTCACTCACTCACTCACTCACTCACTCACTCACTCACTCACTCACTCACTCACTCAATCAATCAATCAATCAATCACTCACTCACTCACTCTGTCTGTCTGTCTCTACCCTCCTCTCTCTCCCGCCCCCTCTCCCTCTTTACAATTCTACCTCCATCTCTAGCTGACCTGCCATTCTCGGCCTCCAAACCTTAACACGCGCTATACATATTACGTCTCTGATTATAACACTCGGGACGTGTTTGTCTCCTGCAGCGTGTTCTGGGCGTTGGCTCTCATGGCCACAGTCAGCATCTTCATCTTCTACTGCTACGACCGCGTGTCGACATTCCTCGAGTTCAAGAAAACCGTCAACGTCGAAGTGAACTACGTCAACTCGCTCGAGTTCCCGGCTGTCACCGTCTGCAACCAAAACTCTCTCAGGTCGGAACTCTAATGTGATGGTTGGGCACACTATGTTTCAGTATTTTTGATTTAATGTAAAAGTATATTATTTAAAGTAAATTAACCATTTCAGTGTGCAACTACAACATGTAGCAGACATTCTCTCCTTGAAGGTTTGGAAAGAAAATTATTCGCAAATGGTTTTGTAGTGTATCGCACTACTGTTGTAAAAACATATTATCAACACATCTCCAATCCTTTTTGTGGACACATCTGTTATATCAATAAAAGTCATGTGGACGAATTAATAATTAATTTATCTCATTGTATCAGTATCGTAATTAAGCCAGTGGCGTTATCAATATATCAAATAGTGACATAATGTTCGTGTTTTCAGTTGCTGTGCAACGTTAAAGGTTCCTTCTCAATAGGAATTTTCGCTCGTCGCTTTCGAGAATCATTTCGTAAGAATTGCATGATGTATTATCCACTACGACATACTAGCTCGTTCACTCTCCACTACGACATACTAGCTCGTCCACTCTCCATTACAACATACTAGCTCGTTCGTTAATTTTTTTTATTTAGCCTTAGTGAAATCATTGGATAAACTAGGTCTACTACATTATTTTTGAACGTCTGGCTCTATACACTATGGCAAAATTATATTCAAGTTACGCTTTTTAATCATCCACAATTCTTTTGTATGATTAAAAAAATATGCACTGTTTTATTTAATCTACTATTCACGCAATGTACAAATTTGAATACCAACGAGCCTGATTCGCGATGGGCTGAATGAATGGAGGAAGGAAGCTAAAGAAAATACTCTAAATGTTGTGATATCGCGAAACATATTGACCATTGGTGCAGCGTTATACACTAATAATATATGTATTTAACGAACAACCAACCAAACAAACATATTTACACAACACTGTACGAGTCTCGGGCTTGACACAGACGGCGATGTTTCGTTGCAGATTGACGGCGGCAGTGCAGGGCGGCTGGTACGACAAGTTGAAACAGCTGCAGCCGCCAACGTCAAACTTGAATCACATCGAATGCCAGTCCGGACAGTTCCCGTGCGGCTCGAACGACGAGTGTGTCTCCAATGAATATCTATGCGACATGTTCCCAGATTGTCGCGACGGCTCTGACGAATCACACACGCAGTGTGGTGAGTGCGGCGCATTCGTGCGATTTTTCCACACATGTGCACAGGTGCCAAATTTAACGGGAAGCACAATTAGCATATGTTATTAAAACATACCCGATAACCATTTGCAACTACAATAGCGAATATCACACAAGTGGTTTGCTATAAAAAAAACTTGCGAAAATCGATTTTCACAACTGCAAGGCGCTTATTGGTCGTTCTGGTCAACATATCAGCTACCAGGAAAACAGAGATTTGATAAGAATATTTTAGAATACGTCCTGAGAAAACCACTCGAGTGATATTGTTTACTGTAGTTGCAAACGATTACTTTTTACTAAATCATTTAGATGCATTGCCCCCAAACCATGACCTTTGTTTCGTTTTAAATAATTTGGAGGAAGGAGATTATCGTGCTGGAGAATAAATACGGGAAGGATTGCAGGGTATCCCCTAATATACGTGAATGTTAATGCAGGTTTCAAGAGTGCTATGCTATGCATTCAGTAGCCAGTTTTTCATCGTAAAAATCGTCAGTAAGAAGAGGGTTATTTGAAAAAGAACGAAAAGTAGCAGATATCATGATACAATTGACCAAAAAGAATTGAATCTCTTTACAAACGCAGCAGAATTAGCACACACATTTTTTTACATATATTCTAGTTAATTATATCAGCATTTTTTTGCTGCTTTATGGAATGGTATCAATCTTAAACCTCTCTAAACGTCTAAAGCAATATCCAGCGTTAAATACAAACAATCTTAAATCTCTTTTAACACCCATCGTCTAAAGCAACATCAAGCGTTAAATACACGGCACCATCAATATGCTAGTTGCCACCGAGATATGACAGACTTGTCTTCCCGTCACACAGGTCTTTGCAAGAGAATAAGAGTGAACGCCAATGAAGATATACGACGAAAACACGATGACGTCATCGGCTTCAACTATGAACTGCAGGTGAGACGTAGGTAGTTGGCTGTAGACATTCTTCCCGAGTGAACTTTCCATGCTGACTTGCTGGACTGGCCGTGACTTCCCACCCGTAACCATGTGCCAGCAGTGGAACATGCCCAGAACTATAGTTGTCATTTTAAATATATAAAATAAAAAAAATATTATTATTAAGAGAGTGGTGTGCGTCTTCATATTATATGGATATTCAATAAACAAGAAGGCAGTCGGCCAACCGGTCTGCAAGCTAATACTTAGGAAACTTCCTACAGTTGGGCGGAGCAGGAAAAGCCTAAGCGCCATCATCGTTACCACAGTTAAACAACGAATTCGGTCTTCTCGAGCCATTCTAGCCCAGCGAGCCCATGCATGTGACAAACAGGACACGCTCCTGGGGTTGTCTAATACTGAACATGAATATTTTCTTGCATCCAGCCTCATTCCCTCTTTAACAACAAGACCGTCTACCTGAAGATCTCCAAGCTTGGCGTCACCGACTTTGTTTACCTATACTACGACGGTACGGCCGCTCGCTGGACCTTCGCGCGTGACGTCGAAGGCATCAACACGTTGGGACACACGACGGGTGGACAGACGGCGCCGGCAGATCCGGTGGACGTGACGAAAACGTGGACATTCAAGACGAACAGTTCCGTGATGAACGACGTCCGTCTTACGATGACATGCGACAGTGGGTCTCTTAAAATCTTAATATGTGTCTTCTTTAGGTGCCAACATTGAGTTGTGCACACTTGTGAAACTGGCAACAGAAATCAGTAAGATCGCAAGCAAACCCGTATGATTGTCTACGTCCGCTGGTTTTCGACATATGCTCAAAAGGAGCTAGTTCTGTAAATTGCTATTTATTTATTGCATCTCGGAATCCTTGTTAAATTTAAAAAAGCTTGTATGAAGATAAGCTAATACGAAGGTTGTTGTATTTCTGCTGCCTCGGTTCAGTGAGGCAGTGGTTGATCTAGAGCTGTTAAACCCATATCTGGGTCTAGTCCTCGACATAACGGAAATACTATGTTCAAAGAGCTAGGCTGGCTATCATTACAACAAAGAAGGGATTTTCATAAATGAGTTTTTATGTATGAATGATCTAGATAACAATATTTGTGTGATATGTTTATATCAAATAGTCACTCCTGTGATACCAGAAATGCCTCTCAGCCAAAACCCCCTAAGGCCAGAACTGCACAAGCTTCAATAAATCATTACACAAATATTTGTTTTATTTTATGCATGTTGTGATTAAATATATATATATATATATATATATATATATATATATATATATATATATTTAATCTTATGTACAAATGGAAATATATGTGGTATGATTGATATGTAAATGATGAGTGAATTGCGCGGCCATCGAAAATAGTGTACAACTAAGTATGTTACCGAGTGAAAATAATATGATCAATCAGTGAGACTAAACGTCATATGACTTCTCTCTCCTTGTCACCCTAGTATCCCTGGTCAACCCGCCGCCCATACAGAAACTCGCCATCTCACCCGCCCCGACAAGTCTGTCATTGGAACAGCTGTACAAAGATGGCGCTCACCAGCGCAATGATATGATCGAGAAGTGTACCTGGAAGGGCCAACCTTGCGATCCGAACTACTTCCGATCCCGTTTCACCGACTTGGGGCTTTGTCTGACGTTCGAACCGCCGTCAACAACAGTTGAAAAGGCGGGTGAGTGTTGATAGTGATTTTATCAGTCAGGACAAGACAAAAAGGTGGTGTTGGCTGGACACACTTCCGAAGCTGCGCACCAGCATATTCTGTGTAGCTAGGATAACACATGGTGGGACTGTGCGTGGCATGTTTATGTACAACAGCATAAATATACACAATGCATTAAATTCTCACAATGCACTGTGTTTAATGAATAAAAACGATATTGTTTTCAATATACGACTGCTTTTTTCTCAACCAGAAATGTACTTCCTATAACACCGATCTCCAAATTGGAAGCAACGTAACATTAACGACGCATGAATCGACACTGTCAGAAATGGGTTGAATATTTGGCATTGCAAGGGGACCATAACAGTACAGCTGTATCAGTGTATGTCGCCAAAATTTCGTCAAGTAGACAGGTCAATCGTTGTTGTATTGCGTGGGCGGGGTTGTATGTGGCGTTGCGTGTTACAGGCCCGGGTTCAGCATTACAGATGAGCTTCAACGTGGAGAAGTACGAATACACGAAGGATACCCAGAGCGGCGTCGGCATCCAGGTGACCAAGGACTTCCTCAAAGTTGTCTTCACATCTTTCACGGCCACCCTCTTCACTGCACCTGTTATTATCATTATCACTTGAATCGTTATATTTCTAATCATGGAGTGTTCCTTGGCGATTTCCTTTGGCCATCATTTCTTCAGTCGTGTCATTTCCCTACAACATAAGTTTTCTGTTACAGTCACGTCTTTTGGTTGTAATCCGATTAATTCTTCTGTCAGTGTCGTTGTGATAAATATCTCCTCTTGTTACGGACGCCCATTTCCAATCAACATTTTAGGAAGAAAGACATTTTTCTGACGCCCATTTCCAATCAACATTTTAAGACGCAAGACATTTATTGCATGTGTGCAACGTTCGTCTATATTTTAATTGAAACATTAGTAGCTTGTTTTCTCGTTGTCATGCAGCACGTCGACATTGCATTCTTCTTGAAGTCGCACTCAATTAATAGCAATAAATTAAATGTTTTGTTCATCGTCGTGTTTTATGCGACAGTATTTATTTTATTTGTGATGTTGTTATCTGGCTTGTGTTATCGTGGTTTTCCTTCAACTTCTTCTTAAATTGGTATATCCTGTAAAAGACATGGCTGACTAAATCTTTGCGTAAAGGATGTATCTCTCCATGTATTCTTCCATCTGCCGTCATCGTTCCGAAGACATCTCTGCCTCTGCTTATTTTCCCTGTTGCTATTCTTGCGACAAACTTACACATAGCTTGACATCACCCCGAACTTGCATTACTGATTTACCTTGTCATGACTTTGTCTGCCGTCACGCTGCCAGGTCCTCTTACACGACCGACGTGACGAGCCTATCATGAAAGAGAAGTCGTTTGTGCTATCGGCAGGACTCTATTCTCACGTAGCCATCGAGAAAAAAACGGTAGGAGCCGACTTAGCGTCTCTCACCAGAAACGCCGGGGTATATTAATAAATGCTGAATGTCTTTTTGCAAATCGCCAACTTTTCCATCAAAGTCAAAGGGCGAATATAATCAAATATTAACGCTATGCTCGTGGAGATATTGATGCTGTTTAGACAATAGAGGTTACGTCGTCAGATGATATATTGACCTAGAATTCCACATCCGAATCAGGACCAAGCAAACGTCGTTTCCCGCCCGTTTCAACGTTTTCGAATAACAAATGCACGAAATATATGTCGATTAGTAAAACATTAGTACAGGTTCATTGTACAACAACCAAACTAATATAACATCAACGCTTTTCATCAAGTCTATATAACGACGCTAATTGGCTGCTGGCGCTTCACGGTAACGCATTCACAAAAAATGGAGTCAACAGTCAAGTCACGCCTTCGGAGTCAGATTCTCTTCTCGGCGAGTTCACGTGGGCAAGCGAGAGTTGGACACGCGAGACTGGCCTACGATTTACTCCGCTCAATTGCGCCTTCTGTAGCAAATATGAATGTTCTTGCATTGAGATCAGAGGAAGCTTGGTGTCATTGATGTTTAAATTATGACATGATCCTCTGTCCCCTAGGTCCAGAAAGCCGCACCTCCGTGGGGAACGTGCGGACGCAAGGAACTGGACTACTATGACTTCTACAGTGTCGCCACCTGCCGGATGGACTGCGCCAATACCTTGGTCCGTGATGGATGCGAATGTCGCGCCCTCAACATGCCCAACGTAACACAGGGTGAGTGGATTACTCACTAGCAGGCGTAATAATAAGAAGGAAGCCCTGTTGTAGTCGATTTTTTTTAATATTACAATTAATGATTACTGTTGGAAGAATAATGGTTATGATAATGAATCAGTCATGGTAAATATCGTTGTTATTACAATGGTAGTAATAACACAATTTTGTTATTGTAGTTCTTTTGGAGATAACTAAAGGATGTACATTTAAGGCAATGCAATATAAAAAAGTTCCGTTATAACAAATGCCAATTATAACGGTTCAAGGACATTATCAACGGACATTACCTCGGATCTCTCACTTCTGGACATTCCCCTTAGGACATTACCCGCGGACAATGATGTATTCTCATAGGGGGTTATGTCCCAGGTAATACTACATAAATTATTACCCCCGTACAATTATATTTTACTGCAGAATGTTCAGTATTTGTTGGACAGACATTGGGCACCATGTGAAGTTCGTGGCAATGATCCTAGTAGGGTTCAATCAGGGGTATTGTGTGCTGTGGGACTATTATGTCCGGGGTACTGAGGGGGGAAATGCCCAGGTCAAATTGGTGTCTAGGGGATTTTGCCCGTGTTGCCACGTTTGTTTAATTATGCACTAAGATACGTCAACTTTTACAGACTATGATGTATGCGGTATCGACAAACACGTTGATTGTGTTGCACCCAAGTTGGGTAAGTAGCGGTAATTGTGAACACATTGCTTTGCTAATCGGTCGTCAAAACGTCTCACTTCAAATCTAAATCGCCATGTTGATAATAATTGCAATTTAAGTCCGGCTGCTTGTGGAGTACAAGCCGCGTCGATAATTATATTTTCGCTGGTTTCGTTTCAAACTCATTTGGCCAAAATCGAACCTATATCATTGCGACTACGACTTGCTAGCTCGTTTGTTCAAATGTATTATTTAGTTATGGTGGAATCATCAAGAAAAAAACTATTACATTAATAACGGTTCGGTCGAACCGAAATTCGAAAAAGAGCAAAGGTGGTCATGTTATAGCCCGCTTCAATAATACTATTATATTAGGTTATTACAGCATAAAGTTATTACAGCATAAGGTTATTCATGCTCCTGCAAGTTACCCGATCGAACGATCAAAGTAAATTTTATTTTATTTTTTTCCACGAAAGCTGTATTTCTGTACCTTTGCCGACAGAGGAGTTTAGCAAGTATGGCAATTTCTGCATGTGCACTGCGCCGTGCACAGAAGACCTGTTCGTCGCCAGCGTCTCGATCTCGTCCATGAGTGTCAACCTCGAGAGCATCAGTGGCGCCGCGAAGGTGAAGCTGGTCAAACTACAGAGCCGCCTGGAGACAGCTAGGGAGATAACCTTCAGGTCAGTGAAATGTCGTAAGGGGAGGGCAAGTTTTTCGGTCAAAGGATCGTAGTGGGTAACACAATATAGCTCCCCAATTATTAATTCAGCAGTAGATGTAAGGTGTGATGCACGCCTGACATTGCAACCAATAATGTCAGGATCAGCTAACTCCTCTCCTTCCACTGTGGAAGGGGTGAGGAGGTGAACAGTGAATATTAGTAGCCTGCTGATGTCCCGGGCTCACAAGATAATCCCCACCTCCTAGTGGTGCAGGTCGGGCAACTGTTTCCGTGAGGATTCAGGCTAACGGGGAGATGGCCATCTAGAGAGTGATGGGCTCCGCCAGGTTTTAAATTGCTCTAGACACACCGCAATGATAATCAACAAACAAAAACCTTAAGTCGCAGCCCGGGTTAACAATAACCGCGTCCTTCGCTTCTCATCAGGGCGGACACGACAAGTTTACTACTGGTAGAACCACAACTTCAAAGATTCGTGGATGACAACATCGCAATAGCATCAAGGAACGTAAGGACGTTAAGACTAATAGGGAAGTTAAAAGAACTGACCCACGAGATTGAAAGGTACAACTGGCACCTTCTTGGAATATGCGAACAGAGATGGAAGAACTGCCGAGAAAAGACACCGAAGAAGGACACACACTGTACTTCAGTGGAGAAGAAGGACACACACTGTACTTCAGTGGAGAAGAAGGACACACACTGTACTTCAGTGGAGAAGAAGGACACACACTGTACTTCAGTGGAGAAGAAAAGCAACACAAATTTGGTTTCGGTTTTCTTGTACATAAGAACATTAAAGACACTGTACTAAGATGCTACCCAGTTTCCAGCAGGCTCACCTCCATTCGGAGAAGAAAAGCAACACAAATTTGGTTTCGGTTTTCTTGTACATAAGAACACTAAAGACACTGTACTAAGATGCTACCCAGTTTCCAGCAGGCTCACCTCCATTCGGAGAAGAAAAGCAACACAAATTTGGTTTCGGTTTTCTTGTACATAAGAACACTAAAGACACTGTACTAAGATGCTACCCAGTTTCCAGCAGGCTCACCTCCATTCGGAGAAGAAAAGCAACACAAATTTGGTTTCGGTTTTCTTGTACATAAGAACACTAAAGACACTGTACTAAGATGCTACCCAGTTTCCAGCAGGCTCACCTCCATTCGGAGAAGAAAAGCAACACAAATTTGGTTTCGGTTTTCTTGTACATAAGAACACTAAAGACACTGTACTAAGATGCTACCCAGTTTCCAGCAGACTCACCTCCATTCGGAGAAGAAAAGCAACACAAATTTGGTTTCGGTTTTCTTGTACATAAGAACACTAAAGACACTGTACTAAGATGCTACCCAGTTTCCAGCAGGCTCACCTCCATTCGGAGAAGAAAAGCAACACAAATTTGGTTTCGGTTTTCTTGTACATAAGAACATTAAAGACACTGTACTAAGATGCTACCCAGTTTCCAGCAGGCTCACCTCCATTCGGAGAAGAAAAGCAACACAAATTTGGTTTCGGTTTTCTTGTACATAAGAACACTAAAGACACTGTACTAAGATGCTACCCAGTTTCCAGCAGGCTCACCTCCATTCGGAGAAGAAAAGCAACACAAATTTGGTTTCGGTTTTCTTGTACATAAGAACATTAAAGACACTGTACTAAGATGCTACCCAGTTTCCAGCAGGCTCACCTCCATTCGGAGAAGAAAAGCAACACAAATTTGGTTTCGGTTTTCTTGTACATAAGAACATTAAAGACACTGTATTAAGATGCTACCCAGTTTCCAGTAGGCTCACCTCCATCCGCCTTAAAGCAACCCCATTTAACATCACGTGTCTGTGCACCAACATCAGACTATGACGATGAGCAAATCGAAGGTTTCTACATCCAGGTTCAGAGTATTATCGACAAAGTACCATAAAAAGATATTCCAGTCATCCAAGGGGACTAGAATGTCAATGTGGGCACTCACACAAACATATTGGCAAGATAATTATTGACCCTTATGTAATGCTGTCTCCAATGAGACAGGACTGAGATTCCAAGAATCTGCCAGCTACAACAATCTAGTATTAGCCAACACATTGGCTCCACACAAAGCATCCAGAAGATGGACCTGGCATGCTCCTAATGGACAACACCGTAACCAGATTGATTACGCCATAGTCCAAAATAGATTCCGGTCAAGCATAAACAGGGCACAAACATGGAGCTTCCCTGGTGCAGATGTTGGAAGTGACCATGGCATGATAATGAAGAATTTTTTACTTCGGCTGAGAAGGGTTCTAAGCAGTGATAGGAAATTTGCTCCACTTATCTTAGCCGAGAAAAAATTAGAAACTATGACAAACAATTTCAACACCGCCGTGACATATACAACCAGTAAGTAGTATCGCAATAAAGAAGGGCCTGAAGAGAGCCATGGAAAACTGGATTGAAGAGCAATGTAGCGAAATAGAAGAAAACATCAACAAGAACAAGAGCATTCCAAATAGTTAATAACCTCACGAAGAAAAGACTACCAAAAACCAGCAGCATACAGGACAAGGATGGGAAAATGCTCACAGAAGAAAAGGAGATCATTAACAGACATACAGAATACTGATCAGACCTTTACAACAACCAATCAAACGGAGAGCTGAGCATTCTAAATTGCCCCTAGACAAACGAAGATGATGAGTTTCCAGTACTATGGGGGGAAGTAGAAGCAGCGGTCAAATCTCTAAAGAGGGGAACGCTACAATATCCCATCGGAGTTAATAAAAGCTGGAGGAGAAGCCATGATATAAGCTGGAGGAGAAGCCATGATATATGCATTCACAATAATATGCAACAAAGTTTGGAAATTAGGAGAATGGCCCACAACATGGACACAATTGCTTATAATCACATTGCCCAAAAAGGGTAACCTGCAACTGTGCCAAAACTACCGTACCATCAGCCTTATCAGCCATCCAAGTAAAGTAATGTTAAATGTAATTCTATAGATAGACTAAAACCACTAGCAGAAAACATCATCGCCGACGAACAAGCTGGCTTCCGGCCAGGAAGAAGCACAACTGAGCAGATCTTCAATGTTCGAATTTTGTGCGAAAAATATCTACAACCCCAACAAAACATCTATCATGCTTTTATCGATTTCAAGAAAGCTTTTGGTAGAGTATGGCATTCAGCTCTGTGGGCAACCACGAAAAAGTACAACATTGGCGGTAACCTTATTCCTGTCATTGGACAACTATATACAAAGGCCAGCAGCGAGGTTCTTCTCAACAGTACCGTAGGGGAATAGTTCCTCAATACAGTCGGGGTACGGCAAGGTTGTCCTCTTTCCCCAACACTCTTCAACATCTTCCTAGAACGTATCATGACATATGCACTTGATGGTCATATAGGCACAGTCAGCAATGGAGGAAGAACGATCACAAACCTGCGATTTGTTGATGACATCGATGCCACAGCTGGATATGAACAAAAACTGGCCAACATAGTGAAACACCTGAACAAAACCTCTTCAGATTATGGGATGGAAATTAATGCAGAGAAAACGAAGCTCATGACTAGCAACTCAAATGCATATAAGAACGGATACTCCTCAATGGGTAAAGTACTGGAAACCGTAGATAACTTCAAATATCTCGGTGCAACGCTATCAGACGAAGGATCAAAATCAGAAATACTTTCGAGAATTGCACAAACCTCAGCTACAATGGCAAGACTAAAACCAATGTGGAAAAACAACACCATCCTGAAAAAAAAGACTGTTGCGTGCACATGTCATAGCCTCAACTTCTACGAATCACAAATGGCAAAAAAACCGGCAAAAGTGGAAACAGATTGTGCGATTATCGTCAGAAGTGCCCCAACGACCATAGACGGTTACGGGATAGGTGAGGTGAGATGGTGAGATTAAATAGTTTAACATATCAACATCTCTACCGTATACAATTTTGCGTTATCAAAACCGGATACAATTTTGCAGATAACAAATTCGGTCATTGTTACTGAATACGGATTTAAAAAGAAATACGTAGGTCGTATCTTTTATTCAATACTATCTATAAGGAATTGGTTTATGGACAAATCGAAAAACCGGCTAGTTTGTAAATACACAAAAATATTGAGAAAACGGCGATTGTTGCCGACGATGTTAGGTTATGGGCTTCATATACTACAGTACCTCTGGCAGATAAGACCGTTGAAACGTGGATTTTTCAGTTTATCCCATGCTATGGTTGGATGTATGCTGAATCATTTGTACCTCGTTCCACTTGCTGTCTTGGCCGAACTACTTTAAAGACGGTTCCCACGACCGGTCCGCAGCCAATTAAAGTTAAATTCCCGTCCGGCCCCAATATCCCAGGGACGGCCTCTATTGGTTAGCTCGGCAACAGTAAGTTCTACATTTCAGCAGGTTTTTCTACCAGGGGTACTGGTGTACTCAGACCCTAACGGCGAGGATGAACTCCACCGTTTCTTAATTTTCCTCAACGTTTCAGAGTAAATTTATTTTTTACTTTTGCTTGACTATGCCATAGGGTTAACGCGGGGCTGTATCGACAGACGATGCGTCGCTTCAGCCGAGTCACGGACGAGCTCAACACCAACTACCAGTTTCTGCAGACCCTCGACCGCACGCTCGCCGATCAGGTGGGCACATTATTTTACCATTGAAACCAATGCTAAATGTCAACCAGGAATTTCCACCATGTGCGCAAACGTGCAATTTGGTCACATGCCTATCCTCGGGGTTTTGAAAAGTAGGGGATTTCTGGGATGATTCCTGAAAAATTGTACGAATAAAAAAATTCTACAAAATGGACGAGGACGGGCTTGCATTTTAATAAAAACTGTACATCTTTATTGTTGTCTTGTTACCGAGCTTTGGTAGTGTTTTCGAGAAAATCAACATGTAAGATGTTCCCTCTCATTTGTCGCCCAAACAACACGGAGGTTGTCTTCGTCCACCAGGGATCCTTCAGTGACTGACACGTTCATATGCTGCCAGAAAGCAAATAGACATTTAATCCTGCGCGCAGTACAAGTGCAGCAGTTCGCACACGTCCCCCTTTTCCTGTTCGTGGCTATTTTTTCAGAGTGCAACAAACTCCCTGAAAGTGGATTCCGTGTCAAAACCACTGGCATTTTATTATTACGACATGACCCCGGAAGTAATTATCTGTCGCCAGGTGGCGGCGTCCGAGAAGCGGGTCATCGATGTGAACAAGGACTGCGTCTGGTTCACCTCGAAACAGCGCCACCTGGTGGAGACACTGCGAACGTCGCTATTGTGGGCGATCGAGCGATTCTACACGCACGTGCACGACAACGTATACGTGGCGCTGCTGGAACTGCCGGATGTCATGCAGCGAACCATGGACGAGTACGACGGAACGCCGGTCACTCAGAAGGAATACAAACAGCGCCTCCTGTCGGATTACTTACATGTATGTGTGAAGGAGTCACATGTGTAATATAATTGATTTAATAAAGTGAAACTGGTAATAGCGTAAAAACAATTAAGGTTATTGAAACCCCAACATTACCAATATTTAATAAGTTTTGAACAATATCTTATCAACACAAACATAATGAGAATCATAAGGGTTGCAAGCTGTTGAATATCGGGCGGCCTAATTTGGTTTCTACGAATATATTGGGGGTGCATACACTTATTATATTGGGGGGGGTTGAGGGCCCTCTGGTCACCCGGTTCAGACTCCTCACCTTAAAAGGAATCATGTTGGCTCGGTACTCGAAAATTGACTTTCTAGTGTTTCGGTTAGGTTTTCAATCGTCAGGTGTATTACCGTTAGAATTGGGGTAAATCCTAAGTATAGTTATGCTTTTATAATGATCCGGTTTGTTCTGCTTTCATCTGCCACGTTTTTCTATATACTGCTAAATTTCATTATGGCGAAGGTGATGTTAATCTTTAGTAGTCGCAAGAGCGTGGGAAATATGTGCGATGCAAAGTTGGTGTTCAGAGCATCCACGATCCCCTGGCCGAGGCTGTGGCAGCGGCGAAGGGGCAGCTGACCGTTGACCTGAAAGAGGCGGTCAATACCCTGCTCTACGACAACGACTACGTTCTGAGGACGGAATACGTCAGCGAGCTGCTCACCTACGTGCAGGTGGTTATATTGTGTGTGCGTGAGTGCGTGCTTGCGTGCGTGCATTTAAAACAAATTCGACAGGATTAAAAAATATTGCCATCAAAGGCCCAGATGGCAAGTTTGTGCGTGTGCGTGTGCGTGCGCGTGTGTAAGAAAAGGTGACAAGAACACGAGCTAGGGAGTAGGAGAGGGGGAAAAGGTAGATCAGGAAATAAGTAGACAGAGTTCGACGTGAAAATTTTTTTAAAGAGTGGGTTGACAACATTAGAACGGAGAAGCTTAAATTGCGGATTATATTATTTCGTTTGGTTGCCGATGGTTGTGTATAGGAATTTCTTTCATATTTTGTTAACCTTGCCATGATTTGATACAGTGATGTTAACGGAATATCAAACACACAAATGCTATATATCTGGCCATTTCGGCGCGGAGAGTTGTACACAAGAATTACTGCACATCCATTTAGAACATTAACTAACCAAAATTAACCACCTTCCTCTGCAATCTCCAGAACTTGAACTGCGACTGGTGCGTGTCGGACGATGAAAGTCTGACGTCATTGCTTAAGTCACGCTTGATTGGCTACATCGACGCCGAGATGACGGCTTCGCTGGACAGTATCAATACTGACCTCGACAGATACGGCACCAGGCTACGTGATGCTCAATTCGTCAATTTGGACACAACGGGTTAGTACTTCGTGACAAATCTACCCTGGATGAATATACCAAATTTACTTTAGGTACTTAAAGTCGTGACGGTGTCTGTGCACCTGATCTGTTTTAAGCATTTATGATAATCATCTACTCTAACACCCGTCGAATGGTCTTAATTTGAAAAAAGTGCATACAATTTGTCATCCTTATACTTGCAATAAGAGCATTGTATGCACTCCAGTGATTTCGGTTGATAAAACCCACCACTAACACTTTCGTGATTTCACAGACCAAACTACACATTTAATATTATTGACACAATTTGTTCACGGCCCGCAGTGAGCGCCAGTTTTGTTGCTAGGCGAATGCGTTCACTAGGGCCTGCGCCGGCTACGTTCTACGGTAGAGAAATAATCCTTCCGAGCGTAAGGAAAGCCTCGTAGTACGTATTTCACTTCGAATAGGTCATATCTTAGAACAAGTAAACACTATGTTTTTAACTTCGTCCACATTAATGTAATATTGATTATCGGTGAACCAAACATTGCTAATATTACAATACACGAGATGCCTGCGCCAATATTGGGACTTGGCCCTTGCGCAATGAACCAGCAAACATGTTTATATCGATTATAATCGGCGTAGTGTGATCGTAATCGGTGAATGATCTTTGCAGGCCGTAATAATTTCGTTGATGGTGTTAACAAGACAACCGTTGAGGTGGGCAAGCTGCTTATTGGTTTAAACGAGACTTTGCGGGAGAAAGTCGTCGGTGCCGCTGCCACGGTGGGGGAGATGCACGCTCTGCTGACGTTCAAGTGTAGGGGAGAGTTGCAGGTTCGTCAGGCGGGTTTCTTTTCGTTGTTCTGTAATGCTTTGATTTGTTCTTTTATGTCCTGTTGTGTTCCGATTGAGAGAGGTAGTAACGGTTGCAAGTAGAAAATCATAAGACATAAAATACTAAAGAACGACGCACTTCGAGCAAGAAAATATTTCCCAGAGAACGAGACATGATCATAGCTGTTTTAAATTGTATATGACAGTGTACATGTAAATAAGTGATTTGATTCCTTTAGTGGTGTTGCTTGATTTACATCTTAGTTTCCACAAACTAAACGTGAACTGGATGCTTAGTCCCAAAACAAATTGTTATAGGTATTTATTAGTGAACATAATACCACATGATATTTAACATATATTCTGCTGAAAAAACTTCGTGACGCTTTTTATTGCAGGGCCCACACACAAACACATATTGTTGTCTTGTCGTTTACTGTAGTTTCGTGCCGTTGATGCACATAACGTATACGAGGTAGTATAGTGAACTAACATGCCACCGCTGTTTATAGAGTGCGTCTCGAGAGCTGGGAGACGTACACTTACGCATCGTGGCATTCGTAAACAACACGAAGGAGCAGCTGTTGCGCTTCTACAAGACCTACACGGGCTACCAGCAAGACTACCAGAACATGACGACAACGCTGAAGGCGGCTTCCACGGGTGTCAACTTCGACCGTCTCACTCGCCTCGTCAGGGCCCGTCTGTCCGTCATCGACTCGCTGCTCAACGACCTCTCGCTCGCCGACAACAAACTCAAGGTACCGTACTTACATATATAATCCAATGAACGTTATTAACATGATGTGTTCATTCCAGCGGTCACGATTTGTCATGGTGTTTAGTAGATCAGCCGCACTGAGCATTTTATCCTTCTGAATGATCTCACGCAGAGTTGTAGTTGGGCGACCTCTTCTCCGAAGGCCCGGGGGCTTCAAGGGTAATACTTTGCTTGCAACGTCGTCATGACGTATCACGTGACTTGCCAGACGAAGATGACGTCGTTTCAAGAATGTGACGATCTGCGGGAGGGAGCCGTGCACGTCCTGGTTGTTGATGTGATCGCGCCAGACATACTGAAGACGTTGGCATTATTGTTGTATATGTGCCATCAAGCAAAATTTCCTGAGTTTGTGTCAGGGTACATGATTCGCAACTGTACATGGGGATTTGTTCAACAGGGTCCTGAATACTTACTTCTGCGGTATACTTACTTCTGCCCGCATTGTGAGGGGTGTGGCAGTAAGTGGAAAGTGGGAGGTTGGTACTAAAAATAGGTGGGAGGTGAGAGAGGTGGGATATTGTAGGTGGACTCTCAAAAATAGTGGGAAGTTGACCACAAAACCAGGAATGAGTAGTGTAATACGCCTTCTCAGTAATATAGTGTCGGCTTTGTTCATCATCGATAGCCTTAATCATGTTTCATGTAGAAGGGATCTAATTTAAAATGCGTAATGCAATTGTTCCCGTCCAACAATGACGGACAGAATTAACATGAATTATCCTGCCATTGGTTCACGATTAATCAGTTAAACACTGTTTGCAGATGCAGATTGACGTCATCAATTACTGGCTGGTGGCGCAAACGTGGGATGCCTACATCGAGGCCCACAGCCAGTATTGGGCCAAGTTCGTGTTGGAACACCCGACCTTCATGAAGCCCACGGGCGACAACGGCAATTCCTCGACTGCCTCTGCGTTGACGGTCGGCACAGGCTTCGGGCTCAACGACACGAGACTGAATACCTACTGGGAGCAACGGGCGGCCACCGTCACTGCACTGCGGGCGGAGTTCGGCGCCGCCGTAGAACGTCTGGCCAGTGAACTGACAGACGCCAAGGCCTACATGGATGCCTTCGTTGCTGGCAACACCATTGACGAGAGATTCTACACGTAAGGGACCGTCACGTCCTTGTATAACAAGCTTGTATAAAATATATTGCTTACCTACTCTCATTTCCGCTGTGCATCATGTTAGCCCAACAGCCTTCAGTTCTCCCATTATCCCCATTTAGTTTTCGGTCCGCCACTTTTCCTCTTCCCTTCTGTGGTTCAAGTCAGTGCTGTTTTCGCTGGTAGGTCACTGGTCATTCTGGAGACATGTCCGAGCCATTTCCATCTTCTACTTTGTGGGATGATACAAAAGTTGTCGTTAAATGTTCTCTTTACATGTTTGATCAAACAGTTGTTAGTTTAAGACAAGTTGTTTTGCAGTAGTTTGTTCGAGTGTTATCACATGTACGAGCCAGATTCTGAGATGTTGTATTCGATATATGTAATCTGGGTTCTCCTAAATCGAATCCTTTAAATCCCAGATTACTATAACGTTATTTACTACATAAGAAACGTTTGATCGCCTCTGACCATTCGCCTATAGTGTTTACCTGATCAGTGACTCTCTGTAATGTGTGTTCTTGCAGAAATAACATGATCCAAGTGGACATGTTCTACAAAGAGTTGACAGAGGCCAAGGTGCAGCAGCAGAAGGCCTACGAATACCAGGCGTTGCTTAGTAAGTAGCATTCACATAAATGTTTGCTTTCTCCGACCATATTCTCCAAGCATTAGCGTTAAGTCGGCAGGAAATATAGTAGCTATTCGCCGTCAACTAAAACCTCACCTGTTCAAACTCACTTATCCTGCATAGCTCCACAGCTTACCGATCAAACTGTATCCGAGTGGAATTGTTAAACCGATTTGCAACTGTCTAACCCTTTTGATTTTGTGCGCTGCTGAGCTTGGGTTTCCCGAGGATTTTAGCGCAATAGATGTGTTTGCATTGTATTGTATTGTATTGTATTGTATCATGGCCGTATCTGACGTAAGTGTTACCTACATTTAAATATATGTGTCTAACCATATTCCTTCTTGCGATTTACTACAAAGTAGAGAAACCATATATCATACGGAATAATAACGACATACCGATGACACACATTGTCACACGGAATAGGAACAATTGGTAACTTGATCGCGCTTCGCTAAGAGCAAATCTATGGGGTGACCGAGGCTACCCAAAATCTGGTGGGATTGTTCTGATAAGAGATTTGTGTCTCAGGAGAACTGAGCAGTCTGGTAGGATTGTCCTAATAAAACAGTTTTGCTTTAGGCGGTCTGATGGGGTTACTGATGGGAGCCAGCATTTTCGTCAAGTGCAGAACATTGGCGGCATGAAAACATGACAGATGATGATACGTTCGTGTGGCGTTGTTGAATGGCAGGCAAGGACATATATCACGTCCGGTTGTATAATGAATGCACAACGATTTATATTGAAAGACTGTTTTACGGGATATTGCGACAATGAGTGTATTAGCATTTATAACATCTATGTTATTAAAAATATATATATTCATACACAACGTACTAATATCGAGATCTTTCATATCTGAATATTTTCGAAAATGCACGATTTGGCGATGGATTAAAATATGCAATTTTACGACGTATATAGAGATCGCCGTACGACAATAAAACAGAGACAAACAAATGTTTACATTTGAAGGTGAAATATAACGTCTCTCATCGGAAGATATATCGATCTGTCAAATTCCCGTGTTATACAATTATTTCTACAATAAATATACTGCAGCAATAAAGATTAAAACATGAACGATAACATTGCTAATTAAGATGAACTTTGAGGGCTAAACATTAATAGAATTTGGGCATTTTAATTACATAAAACTGCCTCCGTGTCAGTTAAAAAAAAAATCATTAAACATTCCACATCATCTGCAAATGATTAGAAAAATAATAAAATCAGCTGAAGTGTGTGCGTTGAAAAAATCATAAAATGAACATTGTCTATTCGTGGCCTGTGGCATTATTCTATTAATGGTGTCATCATTATGACGTTACCAGTATTTTGTAGTGGTTCTCGGGACTACTTAGACTTTGCTATCAGTATCTGCGTAAAGGGAAACTGTTTAAATTGGTAATGCTGCTTCATTGGAAGTATGATTGTCTACCTAATGAATTCAGTCGCATATGTCACAATCATAACACTACACAGTAAGGCGTCAACAAAGTCCTTTGTGATAAGCATTTCCTGTGCTATGTTGGCCATCCGTTTGCGGTTATCAGCTATCCTAATGGTGATGGTACACTGGCTCCAACAATATGTTACAATACTTCGCTGATGAAACGACGCAACAACGAATGTCGAAATGGAAAAATGCCTTTATTAAAACCACCAAGTCGTGATCACCTGAAGCATTTCCTAGAAAGTATCACTATTTACCTAAACTTACCAGGTTTTCTGGACAAGTGAGTCTAAAGGGAATCGTAATTTTATATTAATTCGTAGCGTCAGAATCTACCCGAAAATGGAAATTCGGTAGTATTAGAGCTTCACCAAATGTATGCAGAATTTTCTGAAATTATCCCCGTGTAATTTTATAAATTAAAATGTTATATTGACAAGTTTATTTATAGCTGTAGCCAACGTAACAATTCCGGTGATAATGATATATATTGGTAAATGGGTATGTGGGGAAATGTATTTAAAACTGTGTGTACCGACTAACAAACATGTTATTGTCACAGTTAATTCATGCATTCTCTTTCGCTAATTGTAGTGTGCTTATTATTTCCCAAAAAAAGATTCAATCAAACCTTCAGAGAAAGGAGAATGTGTGTGGGAATATATATATATATATATATATGTATATATATATATATATATATATATATATATATATATATATATATATTTATATATATATATATATATATATATATATATATATATATATATATATATATATATATATATATATATATCGTAGTAACATATGGTGACATTTCCTTCAACGCACGGCTACATATTATATTACTGCATTATGTACTTGCCATTATATGTTATAACCTATATTATTGACTACCGAATTAATTATGTGCGTGAGCTTGTTCTAGACATGTGCCGTAAAGTTTAATGCAACTTTTTTGAATTGAATTATGGATCAGAGTAATATCTCGGTAAGAATACGGGGAGCGATCGCAGACAGTTTTATTGTTGTATCATTAGTGAGCTGGAGTTGCTAGATACGTGATTCTTACATACACATTGTTAAGCACCTAGAAAACAGCACATCTTGTTAGATATCATACTGTCTAAATGCACAATTAATTATGTTTATGCCCAGGATCCGCTCAGTGTTGTATTATCAGTGTGTAATGTCGCAATGAAGGCTGTCCAAATTGTCAGATCCAGTACGAACGCTTTGTTTAGCAACCAGGTCCGTCAAGCTAACAAACATGGCCGCCTCAGGCTATCTCGAAATTCTTATTTTCCAACTTTACAACAAATAGGAGGGGAGGGCGTTAAGCTGAAGCTGGGCGTTTTATCCCACTATTAAACGAATGTCTGGTTGACAACGATTCAACGATGTCTTGCATCTAGCGATTAAAAATACGGGATTTAGGGTAGCCTGTATTCATTGTAATAATTGTATATCATAAGAATAAAATCCGGTTGTTTTACAACATTGGCTATTCGGAGTGGTTTGTTGAATTATGCATATTCATTAGTTCGTCAAAGTGAGAATGGCGAATCAACCAATTATACAGCTATTATAATTGTTTTTATTCGAATCCAAGTGAAAATCACCACCATGCAAGTCTTGTATAATGTCTTTGTCCCTAGCCAAGAATCAAATCCCAAGTCATTTTTCAATACGAAGTCACTTCAGTAAAAGTGCCCACACGCACACCCGCCCGAACGCACGCACGCACAATGCATTAATTAGTTTAAAACGGACAGCAAGGTACTTTCTTGCCGAAAAAACAACAACTGATAATGTCCTGTTGAAATATAGCATTTTGTTGACGACGTGTCTATACTGCTTGCGCACAAAATTAAGCATTTAAAATAGAATGTGTAAGGCCAATTTAAAAGCGTTACCTTGCGGCTAATGACGTCATCAGGTGGACTGCAGTAACAATGATTTAATTTTTTTTAACAAAATTGTCATTCAAGGCAAAGGCCCAGATGGCAAGTGGACAAGGCTTATCGAGAGTCCAAGATATTTTCATTTATGTGTAACCCGTCCTCCTGAGATATGTGTCAACTTTGTTTTTAAACATATTCATGCTGCTAGCATTTATACAATCTGTAGATAATTTGTTCTATTCGTTAATTTTCCTCTGTGAGATCGAGTACTTTCTGATATCCAATCTTTACACTGATCTTTTACTAATGTTACCTCGAGTCCTCTAGTGATATTAATTTTCTTGAGTGAGAAAACAATATTTCTATCAATATTGTCATACCCATTCAATATCTTAAAAACTTCTGTTTGATTTCCTCTTAACCTCCTTGTCTGTAGATTTGTTATACCACATTTTAAAGCGTTCTTCAAAACTAAAGTCACTCATTTCATGAATCATTTGAGTTGCTCACCTCTGTATTAGTTCAATCGTAACTACCATTCTTACAATAAGTTCTCCACGCTTGTATACAGCATTCTAAATGGCCTAACTATTGCATTTCACACAGGTATAATTAGCTCTTTTCCTTATAATATTATGCTATATTTCCCCTAATCAACCCAATAATTACCCATTGAAGCTGCAATACCACACTGCCCTGAAACTTTCATATCAGCACTTATTATTACTCCTAAGTCCTTTTCTTTAATTGAAGTAACTAGAACAGTATATCCTATTTTATAGTTTACATCCAAGTTCCCGAGTAATTTGTGTGGGCATTTACATTTCCCAAAATTGAACAACATCTGCAACTGTTAAGACCATTTAACTAATTTATTTAGATACTTTTGTAAAGGTTGTTTGTCACCATCATTTTTAACTTTCTAAACACACTTGTGTCATCCACAAATTTCAGTACGTTGTTTGACATATTATCATCGAAGTCATTGATATATATTAAGAATAATAAATGTCCTAGTACTGATCCAGTACTATTCTATCCCCAATACCGTGGGATTTTAATTACAAGATGTTCACGACATGGTATAATTGAACTGGTGCACATTAAAGTGTTTGGTGTGGATTCGATTTTTAAGAATATATTTTTTGGGACGTCACCACGGCACCTGGCGAATAGTTGTGATACTGGCGGTGCCCTAGCGGATAGTGTATGAACTACTTTTCGTAAATCAGCGCGCCCCCTAGTGCCAAGTAACCGAACTATTTGAAGTATGCCACCTGGCCGGTCAAGCCGGTGAATAGTGACCGCATTCATCACCATCAGCGGTCCGTCGAAACGAAGATGACGTCTGCGAGGGGTTGGTCGTGGGTCCTGAGGTGACTCAGGAGCCCGATTCGTGATATGCATATCTTATTGCAGTGAGGGCAGGAGGTTCCGGGTGGATGGAAGATGTGCAGGTGTTGAGACATCTCCCTCTCCTTACTCCTCTACCGCTTCTCCGCCTCGTGAAGTAGGCGGTCAGTATCGAGCCGCTGCCTGGTGGATGCTGCTGCGCTAAGTAGACGGCAGCAGCCATGTCCTCCTAAGTGTTGATATTAAATTGACACTTCTTCGTGTAGTAGCTTTAGTTTTCATCACTTTTGTATTGACCTTGAGACGACCCAGGTTAAATGGCTTCAAGCATCAAGCCGGTAGTTAAGTTCAACGCCATGGAGAAGTCGGTCACGAGCGAGACAAAGGATGGCGCATAGGAGACAGTGAAAAGGGTCGGTGTTATAACGCATCCTTGCTTGACCCCTGTTCGGATGGTGAAATTCTCCGTTTCAGTCCCATTGAAGAGGACGGTTGCAGCCATTTTGTCATGAAGAAGTCTCAGGATGGTGATCACGACTTTCCAAAGAGCTTCACGACTGATGACGTTGAAGGCATTGGTCAAGTCAATGAAGGCCATGATTAGTTCCTGGGTTTGTTCCAGACCCTTCTCCTGAATTTGTCGGGCCACAAAGATCATATCCGTTATTCCCCGAGATGGTCTAAAGCCACAATGGGCTTCAGGGAGTATCTCGTCGGTCAGCAGGAGCAGGCGATTCAGGAGAACTCGAGCGAGTATCGTCCCAGCAATGGATAATAGGACAATGCTCGGTAGTTCCAACAGGTTAATTTATCTCCTTTTTTTGTAAATTGTGTTAGCATCTATAAGGTCTGGTGGAATGTACTTGTCATGCCATATCTTGCTGATAAGTTCATAAAGTCTGTTTGCAAGCTTCTCGTCACAAAACTTGAGGATTTATGCAGGGATGCCATCCGGGCCTCAAGCTTTATTGTTTTTCATTTGCATTGTTGCAAGCTGGACCTCTTTCCGGGTTGGCGGGATGTTTAGGGATGCTCTCTCTGGGGTTTTGGGATAGACCGGATGGTCTCATCTGTCACCATAGATTCACGGCTTAGGAAGTGCTCAAAATATTCCTTACATCGTTGCTGGATGGCGATGTCACCTTTCTGGAGAGTCCCTTCTTGGGATCGCAGAGGAGTGTGGTCATTTGAGATCGGCTCAAAGATAGCTATCGTCGTTTGGAAGAAGTTCCGCATGTCATGTTGGTCAGCAAAACCTGGATCGCTTTGGATTTCTCTTCATACCACTTGTTTGTAATGTCATGGATCTACTTTTTGGTCTCAGCTTTGACGTGCTTGTGTTCCTTCTGCTTCTGCTGAGAAGTAACGTCATTTTGCCACGTGCAGAAGGTTTTCTGGCTGACTTAAGTGCATCCCACTGCTGTTCAACATTGGCATCAGGTAAAGGGAGATCAATAAGTCGAGTGGAGAGACACTCCTGGAATGTGGTTCTTTTGTTTGGGTCTTAGAGGGCTTTGGTATTGAACTTCTTCTTGCTGGTCTTTAGACGTCTACATTGATTTGAAGCAAGGTTCATAACTAATTGAACCAGGCGATGACCCGTTGAGCAATCAACAGGTCCACGCATGACCCGTGTAATGCGGACATATTTTCAGTCAAGGGAGCGAACAATGACATAGCCCAAGAGGTGCCAATGTTTTGCTCGCGGGTGCATCCACGTCGTCTTGTACATGTACCTCTGTCGGAACAGGCTTTAAGTGATCACAAGGTCATGTTCTGCGCATTTGCTTAACACGATGATGCCATTTGAGTTAGCCTTTCCAACCCCTTACTTGCCGATGATGTTGTTACAAAGTCATTAGTCCTCCAGCAGACTTAGCTTGTCCTCCTTAGGGATGGTGGTTAGCACTAGGTCCAGCTATGACTTGAACTGCGCCTTGATGTCCTCCTCGACATCGAGTGTCGGAGAGTAGTAGTTCGTACGTTCTACATTGCAAATTTTATCATTCGGTAAACTGTTCTAGTTCACTCGCAGTAGGGCGATCCCGCCGGACGGGGTTTTCCGGCCAGGATAGGGTGGGACAGCCTAGTTTTAGGGCAAATTTGTTAGCCCCTTCCCCATATGACGAGGCAGAGGGGATCCTGAATAGGGCTGCTCTGTCGCGGGTGCAGCTGCCGAAAAGCACTCCTGTCCCAGCCCAAGTGCTAGACGACCACCACACACTCGCCGCCTAAGTGCAGATCCGTGACTAGGAACTTCCAGATTTCCCCCGTTGCCACTCGTCCATCGCCGTAGGTCTTTGATGGTGGGCCCTTGGCAGAAGCCTGCGCGTGATGTTGTTTGTGTGAGGAAGTTACGGCGCCCGCGGCGTCCCCACAAACTTGACAAGAAGACGTCCGTACTCCGGTAGCATGATTAGCAACAACGACCGACGGCTGTCCTCCTGCTGCAGCCATCGTCAGCCAGTTGGCTGAATTCCACGTCGGCATCTACGAACGCCTCGTGACCCTACGCCTGCGCCTAAACAACAACCAACTAGCTACCACCATCAGCGTCTACGCTCCGACACTCGATGCCGAGGAGGACCCCAAGGAGCAGTTCTACTCCGAGCTGGACCTACTGCTAACCACCGTCCCTAAGGAAAACACCAAGGAGCAGTTCTACTCCGAGCTGGACCTAGTGCTAACCACCGTCCATAAGGAAGACAAGCTGATTCTGAAGAAGTTCAACATCATAGCCCTCGAAGACCCAAACAAAAGAACCAAATTCCAGGAGTGTCTCTCCATTCGACTTTTTGATCTCCCTTCAGCTGACGCCAATGTCGAACAGCAGTTGGATGCACTTAAGTTAGCAATCCACAAAGCTTGTACTGAGACAATTGGCCACACCTCACGCAAGCACCAAGACTGGATTGGCGAGAACGATGGAGAGATTCAAGTCATCCTTGGACGCAAGATAATTTTGCAAGTGGCAAAATTACACTACTTCTCAACAGAAGCGGAAGGAACACCAGCACATCAAAGCTGAGACCCAAAAGAAGATCCCTGACATTAAAACATGTCATACGGAACTTCTTCCTAGCAATGAAGGCTATCTATGGGCCGAGCTGAAATGGCCACATTCCTTTCCGGTTTTAATACGGGACTCTCCTGAAAGGTGACACTGCCATCCAGCAACGATGTAAGGAACTTTTTGAGCAGCTCCCTAACCGGGAATCTATGGTGACAGATGACACTATCCTGTCTATCCCACAACACCCAGAGACAGCAACCTTAGACATCCCGCCAACCCGAAAAGAGGTCCAGCTTGCCACAATGTGGCGAGAAGGTCACAAACAAACATTATGAACTGATCAGCAAGATATGGCATGACAAGGAAATTCCATCAGACCACAGAAATTATATCTTCGTCACCATCTACTATGAGAATGAGTTTTGAGTATTACACAGTATCTTTATTTATCTTTGGTTGAATGGAATATTCACAATTGGCATCGACAGCTAGGATAGTATCAAATTAATTAATGTTCAAACTATCAAAGGTTTTTCCATTTTGTTTTTATTAAATTTGCATGTTTGACATGAGGCATTGCTGGCTCTATAAATAACGCATTCGAGACAAGGACGTAATTTCACACAAATGTAAATGTACGTTTTGACATAGCGCTGTGTCAGGTCCTTGGGAAGAAAGTTCTCCCATGGTGACATACATTTTGTGGAACAAGTAGGCTCTGGTTTTTATAAGTATTAAACTCAGCATCCATGTGATAGATGGAGAAGAGCTCGGCAGTTAGTTGTCTGACAATAAATTACAGAAATTATGAGTGAAATGGTAGACTAACAGTGCAATCAGTATAAAGTGCAGCAATCTTCTCTTTCTCCTTATCCATCCTAACGCAATCCATCACTCAAGGCTCGTCCTTGCCAGCAAGATGACCTTCAAATACTATGATCAAGTACGTATTTACGTTATGAAAATCATCAATCAACCATGTCTATAGTCAACCCAGAGTTGCACGCGTACATCAGGTAGATAGACATCATATGACCATTTAGACAGATGTAAGAATAATTGAACAAATCAAGATGCAGCGGCTATTCTCTTTCTTATTTTCAATTGAGTAGTTTCAGTAGAATTTTATAAGATAAATTAACTGTTTTATCTCTGTATTTGAAATATTATGTAACATTCCACATGAATAAAACTCTGAGTCATAGATGTCCATACCTGTTAACGTTTAGAAGTGCAAATGCAGATTTATACATAAATTGGAGGGGCTCAAGATATCAGAGAGTTGTACTTAAATTGGAGGGTCTCAAGTTATGAAAGAATTGCGCATAAATCAAGAGTATTTCACATCCTTGACATCGCCATATTAGTTTTAGTTCCAACTACACTGCATATGTACTATTGAATGGTACATTTGCATGTTGATAAGCATTTTGGCAGTAGACCAATTCTTTGTGGACTAGTAAAATATATAACATGGTTACAATTCTCTGGTGGTACGGTATACAAAATTAACTTCTACTCCTGAAATATATTACAGTCTGACAAAAAAATCCCTTACCTAGCAGGCAGTAGCCTACATATTTGATTACAATTAAGTTTGGATTTGATACCAGAGTGCCCTCTGGTTGGAATGCATAGTGTAAGTACAATGTCACTAAAATTCAAATATAATTTTATATTCCACTCAATAAAGCTTGTATATTTTTTTAATATATCTTCCATTTGTACACATTTGCTTTTCTCTGGCTGCCATTTTCAAAAAATATCTATGTTATTTGCATATTAAAAATGTTCACCATCATACATTTAGCTATTTTTCAAAGCAATACATCCCAAAATCTATTCAACCTACCCCAATGATATTTTAAGAGTAATATTGCAATTGCTTGCACTTTGGTAATCAATCTGAAAGAACCATATAGAAACAGTTCCTTTCTATAGCAGCAGAATTTCCAGGATATGCTCAAGGAAATTGTTATGTTTGAATGTTTCCTGAAGAATAAGAGCTTAAATATACAAGAATGACAGCAGGTTAATGTACAATGTTGATCCCATAATTTTGTATCAACATTATCATATTCATCCTCTGAAGACAAACTAAATTAACGAGTAATTTTCAAAATCATTTCCACATTTTCCAGACTTGGGGTCAATTATATTATATCAATCCCAATGATGTAATTAAAAAAGTAATTGAAAGGAAATTGAGAAATCAATTAAATTTTAAATAATACTTTGGCATTTAAATTCCAATGTAATTGACCCCAAGTCTGATAATTTCTATTAACATTGTCTGTAACTGAAAATTTTATTTTTAGTTATAATTATTATTTTCCGAATTCCATAATTATAATGTTTCAACACACATTTTCCAATAGTATTTATTCAATCACCTTCATAAAAACATTATATAAAGGTATTTAAGTTTTTTTTAAAGATGAGGTGCTTTAAAATATCTTTATTAAACAGTATGTACATATTAAGAAATACATTTATTAAGAATTAGAATAACTCCTTTTTTATTTGTTTTATTATTACCACCTAAATTGTTATCATTATCAATAAGGAGTAAATCAGCCAAAAACCTTTTAAATTTGTCTCCGACTTTGACGCCCGCTTGTTCATGGGAATAATCAGTTTGGGTGTTTCATTGCAGCTCGTCACATTGACACGCCATTTGGCATCGACTGTCGACGTCGTACTCTCATTGGAAGACCGCTGCCTCGACGACCGTTACTATGTCTAAGACGTTTAATTATATTCAAGTGCACCCTCCGTTATGCATTCCCACAGTAGGGTGTCACCATCTGAAATAATTCGATAGGCACAAGTTGAAGATAACTGCAGGGCTTCGGAAATCAAGTTGCTCGTTCGCCCAGGGCAACGTGAAATGGTGTCGGGCGAATGAAAACCAGAAATCACTGGTCCGTTGGGCGAATCAAAATTTTACCGTCTGCAATCATAATATCCATTAAAAGGCTTTATTTTCCAAACACTCCGACCGCTGAGCGTTGTGTCATCTGCAATGCTCAATGTACCGCCGCCATGTTTCTCGTTTTGAAGCGGAAATGTGGATGGCGCAGAATTGCAGAATTCCTAGAAGTAATTCATAGTGTGTGCTTTTAACTGCAAGTTGGCACCACATTGCTCACTATTGACAGCTTCCGCCAGATTTTTTTATTATTCATTGAAGTGGTAAGATACTACTGATGATGGAAACCAAGTATTATATGTTTTTTTCTAAATTATTATTGTTTTGTGGAGTTTATTTTCCAAAAATGTTTTTCTATTCAGTTGGGACTCTTCAAAACAAACAAATCAAAAATCAAAAGCAAACAAATCAAAAGCAGACAAATAATTTTTGTTTAAACAGTCGTTTTTGTATTATTGTGAGAATATGTTGTGGACATGGATTGAGTAAGATTTAAAAAAAAAAATATTTAATGACAGCTAGTGAAAATTCATGCGGGCTAGTAGATTTCATAATCCACTAGACCGGTTGGTTAGCAGATTTTTTTAAAATTTAATTCAGCAGGCCTGTAACCTAATGCCACTATGGTTAGTAGAAGATTCAGAAACCGACTGTGAATTTGAGGGTTTCCACAAAGGAAGGGCTTTCGACAATTTCGCACATATATACACTCTCGAATGTAGTATGGATTACAGTCCAAGAATAACTGTTATCTAGCTACGTTTAGTTACCTGAAATATAAAAGGTTGAAATAAATGTTATACACATATTGTGTTTGTGGTCACTAGTATAACACGTATTGTGTTTGTGGTCACTAGTATAACACGTATTGTGTTTGTGGTCACTAGTATAACACGTATTGTGTTTGTGGTCACTAGTATAACACGTATTGTGTTTGTGGTCACTAGTATAACACGTATTGTGTTTGTGGTCACTAGTATAACACGTATTGTGTTTGTGGTCACTAGTATAACACGTATTGTGTTTGTGGTCACTAGTATAACACGTATTGTGTTTGTGGTCACTAGTATAACACGTATTGTGTTTGTGGTCACTAGTATAACACGTATTGTGTTTGTGGTCACTAGTATAACACGTATTCAAGTTGAAACATGCAATCAATTTAACTGTTGTTCTTTTCAAACTGATATTTTTCAAAGTGAAAAAAATGGTGACACGTTTTGTTATGTTTGGTTATTACTTTATTTAATAAAAATGTACCATAACTTTGTAATTGATAAGCATTTTTTATTTTAACATTTGAATCAGGTATCATTCACTGATACTTGCGGCAAAAATTAATCATTGTTAATATGGCATCTGAAGTCGATCGTAGTTATAAATTTAATCTTTTTAATACACCCTAACATTTATAACACACGCACACACGCACACGCACACATATATATATATATATATATATATATGTATATATATATTTTTTATGTTTGGGTTCATTAAAAAAAAAATATATATATATATATGTGTGTGTGTGTGTGTGTGTGTGTGTGTGTGTGTGTGTGTGTGTGTGTGTGTGTGTGTGTGTGTGTGTGTGTGTGTGTGTGTGTGTGTGTGTGTGTGTGTGTGTGTGTGTGTGTGTGTGTGTGTGTGTGTGTGTGTGTGTGTGTGTGTGTGTGTGTGTATGTGTGTGTGTGTGTGTGTGTGTGTGTGTGTGTGTGTGTGTGTGTGTTAATGTCATAATGCCTTGGTATATTAATGTCTGATTAATGCCTACAAGTATATAAATTCATACCATTAAAAATATAATTTAATTAGCTTTAATTTCATATAGATATAGTTTATGGTATTTGCTGACACATAATTTCACGATGCAACAAACAAATAGTAAGTAATAGGCGTAGCCATGCAAAGACAAAGCCAGCTTCAAACAGGTATTTTCACAACGACGACGACGTTTCATTGTCATTGAACGGTTGTAGACGAATTCAGCACCAAAGATTCTGGACACCGCATATAATTACTTGCCAGATGCCCACGAATTCACCTCGTCTTGTTATGTCGATGTTCTCCCGGTGGTAAATATCCGCAATGGTCACTGGCGTTAGTTTCACATTGGATGACCGGTCGTACTAGTCGCTGTACATGGCATAGCTTATTGATAATCTCTCTGCAGCCTTGTCGTCGAACTGGGCCCCTCGTCGCAGGAATGAGCCGATCAGATAACAGTTTTCATTCAGCACCAACTCAATAACTAACCTTGCCCGGATTTCATCCGCGAAGTTTTCATGACCAAAGGCGAGGACGCTTCCACTGCGGGACAAACAGTTTCCACCAGCAGACACTGACACAGGGCTGAGACATGATGTATTCTCACTCACATCATTTGGCATCAACTTCGATGCTAGCCTGTCGCTGGAGAGCAAAGCAAATGGATATCGCATGCGGACCCTTACTAAGCTTCACACAGACACCACGCAACTTGACATACGATACATACAATTAATTCAGAACATTGGAGTATCATGATTGGCGATCATCCACAGCTTCGCCCAACTGTTGATTGTCGATTTCGACCCTATCACCCTTCACCCAAAGGGATACATCAATAGCATTTTTCCAAATGGGTGACACACATAGAATAACACATGCACACCGATGGTTTTGAACAACCACAGCTTAGCACCCTGTGGTGGACTGTGTTAGTAGAGTCAGTCATGATGTTATGCAACTTCATGATCTGCGACAGAGGTACCAGTTTGCAGTTTAGCAGTTTCTCAGTAGCTGAAGACACCTCCTCAGCCGGAACAAGATGTAGCGCTATGGCCGTCGTGACGTTCTTTAACAGAGACGACTTGTTGTCCTTTCCATGAAGTATAACCGCGTCTGCAAGTGCTTTCGCCATCTGGGATTCCTTTACCATGACTAGAATCATGGAAGTTTCACGTCGCTGCCATAAGAAAATGTGCACTGTTTAGGCTCGACATCACGGGCCGTGGTATGTATTATCGGAGAGCGTGCAGAGCGTCTTTTCTATGTCTTTGCCCACGTAGTACACTTCCGTATGTAGCGTGATTTCTGATGTGATGCACCACAGTACGAAGCCTGTTCTTCTTTCGCGGACTTGCCAAGATAATTCTCGGCGTAGTCATTCATTATCTTGGAGATATATATATATATATATATATATATATATATATATATATATATATATATATATATATATATATATATATATATATATATATATATATATATATATATATATATATGTATATATGTATATATGTATATATGTATATATGTACATATGTATATTTATATATATATATATATATATATATATATATATATATATATATATATATATATATATATATATATATATATATATATATATATATATATATATATATATATGTATATTTATATATATATATATGTATATATATATATATATATATATATATATATATATATATATATATATATATATATATATATATATATATATATATTATCACTAACTTGGACGATGCTATAACAATCAACGTACTGAAATTTGCGGTTGACACAAAAGTGTTTAGAAAGGTTAAAATGGTGGTGACAAACAACATTTACAAAGCTATGTAGACAAATTAGTTAAATTGTTTGAGAAATGGTAGTGGCAATAGGAGATACTGTTCTGGGTACCACAATTAAAGAAAAGGACTTACAGTAAGTGCTGATATGAAAGTTTCAGAGCAGTGTGGTATTGCAGCTTCAAAGGGTAATAACATTCTTAGGTTGATTAGGAGAAATATAACAAATAAATTATTATAAGGAAAAGAGTTAATTATACCTCTGCGAAAAGCAATAGTTAGGTCTCATTTAGAATACAGTATACAAGCTTGGATAGCTTATAATAAGAAGCATATACACGCTTGAATGAATGCAGAGGATAGCAATTAAAACGATTTCAGAACTGAGAGACTTTAGTTAAGAAGAACGTTTAAACTTCAGTTTAACAACCATAGAGACGGTTAAGAGGAGATCAAACTGAAGTTTTTAAGTTATTGAATGGGTATAACAATATTGATAGATAGGTTGTTTTCTGACTCAAAAAAGATAGTAGCACTAGAGAACTCGAGGTAGCATTAGTAAAAGATCCGTGTAGATATTGGATATCAGAAAGTACTCGTTCTCACAGAGGATAATAAATGAATGGAACAAATTATCTACAGATTGTACAAATGTTAGCAGCATGAATATGTTTTAAAACAAAGTTGACACATATCTCAGGAGGGCGGGTTACACATAGATGAAAACATTTTGGACGCTCGATAAACCAATGGCTTCCTTGTCCACTTGCTATCTGGGTCTTTGTCTTGAATGATAATCTTGTTAAAAACATGTTAAATCGTGGTTGCTGCAGTCCGCCTTATGACGTCATTGGCCGCTATGTAACGCTTTCAAATTGGCCTTACAAATTCGATTTGAAATGCTTAATTTTGTGCGCAAGCAGTATAGACACATCGTCAACAAAATTATATATTATCAGTTGTTGTTTTTTCAGCAAGAAAATACCTTACGACGTGCGTGCGTGTGGAGTGGTTTTGTGCGATTGAGATCTGAGCATACAGCTTTACCCAAATTTCGATCGATGCCGATTTGCCAACAGCAAGACAGTAGTTTGACGTTTGCACGGTTGTTGCACTTTTTTTAATGAAGTGACTTCGTATGGCAAATGACTTGGGACTTGACTCCTTGGTATGGACAAAGACGTTATACGTGACTTGGACTTGCATGGTGGTGATTTGCACATGGACTCGAATAAAAAACAATTACAATAGCTGTATAATTGGTTGATTCGCCATTCTGACTTTGACGAACTAATGAGTATGCATAATTCAACAAACCACTCCGAATAGCCAATGTTATAAAACAACCAGATTTTATTCTTATGATATACAATGATTCACACTTAAATACACTTGACAAACATAATACAGGCTACCCGAAATACCGTACTTTTAATCGCTAGATGCAAGGCATCTTTGGATCGTTGTCAACCAGACATTCGTTTAATAGGGCAGAGTGGGATAAAACGCCCAGCTTCGGCTTAACGCCTTCCCCTCCTATCAAGTTGTACGATTGGAAAATAAGAATTTCAAGATAGCCAGATGGGCCCACATATTATCATTCCCATCTGGGTACAGTATGGTTGCAGCAAAAACAAAACACGTGGTAAGTTATCCACACTAAAATGTGAGTTTCACAATTACGCAAATCGACCAAAGTCGGACTGTGTACAGTAGCCACGTGAAAATGTTATGTATTCGTTTGTTCAGCAAAAGCAGATGTGTTGTTGCCTTATATGTTCGTACCATGATCACTAAAGCAAACGTCAATGTAAATGTATACAAGTACGACAGATAACTTGCTAGACAAGCAATTGCTTTTTTAAGTGACCCACCCTATATATATATATATATATATATATATATATATATATATATATATATATATATATATATATATATATATATATATATATATATATATATATATATATATATGTATGTTGGGTATTTTATTATTATATTGTACTATACTCATTACGAATTTGAAAGTCAAGGTTCGCATTAGCAACTATGTTTACATATATACATTACATTACTAGGACGGAATACGTATGCCACATCAACCTTTCCCACATATTGTTTGCATTGAAACAACTGTACCCTTTATTTTTGTCGGCGGAGACAATTGTTTGGGCCTGATTCGTAATGAGTATAGTACAATATAATAATAAAATACCCAACATATATATATATATATATATATATATATATATATATATATATATATATATATATATATATATATATATATATATATATATGTGTTGGGTATTATATTATTATATTGTACTATACTCATTACGAATGTGAAAGTCAAGGTTCGCATTAGCAACTATGTTTACATATATACATTACATTACTAGGACGGAATACGTATGCCACATCAACCTTTCCCACATATTGTTTGCATTGAAACAACTGTACCCTTTATTTTTGTCGGCGGAGACAATTGTTTGGGCCTGAAATTCAACGAAAAATACGACGGAAAGTCCGACAGCGGCGGCCATGTTTGCTAGCTTGACGGACCTGGTTCCTAAACAAAGCGTCAATAATGGATCTGACAATTCGGACAGTCTTCATTGCGACATTACACACTGAAAATACAACACTGAGCAGTACCTGGGCATAAACATAATCATTTATGCATTTATACAGTATCTAACGAGATTTGCTGTTTTCTAGGTGGTTAACAATGTATATAATAGAATCACGTATTTATATATAATATGTAACCGTGATTTGAAGGAAATGCCACCTGTTATGATACGCAGCACAGGTCACTACGAAAACTAGTGTGCAAGTTCCATATATGATATTTTACCCATACGTATGCTTCTTTCTCTGAAGGTCTTAACGGATCTTTTTTTTAGAAATATCACATACGTAATATACACACTACAATTAGCGAATTAACTGTGACAATGTTTGTTAGTTGGCGCACGTGTCACCGACCACCAGTTTCTTATTTCGGCATGCTATTTCTGAATTACCTAAACCGTTTTTAAATACGTTTTACCACAGACCCATTTAGCAATATATATCATTATCACTGGAGTTGTTATGTTAGCTACAGCTATAAATAAACTATCCAATAAAAAAACGTTATTAATAAAAGAACATGTGGATAATTTCAGATAATTCTGCGTACATTTGGTGAAGCTTCAAAACTACCGAAAGTCCATTTTCGAGTACTTTTTGACGCTATGAATTAATACATGACTCCATTTAGACCCACTTGTCCAGAAAACCTGGTAAGTTCAGGTAAACAATGGTACTCTCTAGGAAATGCTTCAGGTGACCAAGATTTAGTGGTTTTGATAAAGATTTGGTGGTTTTGATAAAGGCAATTTTCCATTTAGATATCCGTAGTTGTGTCGCTTCATCAGCGAAGTAATGTAACATATTGTTGGAGCCAGTGTACTATCACCATTAGCATAGCTTATAACCACAAACGGATGGTCAACATAGCACAGTTACAGGCTTGATGATGTCCGGACATAAAAATCGCGATGTAAACCGCAATATAAACGTGTTATTATACAGCAAATAGCTATGTTAATGAGTATCCTGAAAATTTTTATCACAACGGACTTTGTTGACGCCTTACTGTGTAGTGTTATGATTGTGACATATGCGACTGAATTCATTAGGTAGACAATCAAACTTCCAATGAAGCAGCATTACCAATTTAAACAGTTTCCCTTTACGCAGATACTGAGAGCAAAGTCTAAGTAGTCCCGAGAACCACTACAAAATACTGGTAACGCCATAATGATGACACCATAAAAGAATAAAGACACCGGCCACGCATAGACAATGTTCATTCTATGACTTGTTCAACCCACACACTTCAGCTGATTTTGTTATTCTAATCATTTGCATTTATGTAATTAAAATGCAAAAATTCTATTAATGTTTCGCCCTCAAAGTTCATCTTAATTAGCAATGTTATCGTTCATGTTTTAATCTTTATTGCTGCAGTATATTTATTGTAGAAATAATTGTATAACACGGTAAATTGACAGATCAATTTATCATCCGATGAGAGACGTTATATTTCACCTTCAAATGTAAACATTTGTTTGTCTCTGTTTTATTGTCGTACGGCGATCTCTATATACGTCGTAAAATTGCATATTTTGATCCATCGCCAAATCGTGTATTTCCGAAAATATTCAGATATGAAAGATCTCGATATTAGTACGTTGTGTATGGATATATATATATTTTTTATAACATAGTTGTTATAAATGCTAATACACTCAGTGTCGCAATATCCCGTAAAACAGTCGTTCAGTTAACCAAAATAATTCGTTGTTTGTTCATTGTACAACCGGACGTGATGATGTTGCACCTCGCCTGACGCTCAACGCGCGACACGAACGTATTTCCTTGCCTGCCATTCAACAGCGCCACACGAACGCATCATCGGCTGTCATGTTTTCATGCCGCCAATTCCCTGCACTTGTTGAACATGCTGACGATGATGAAGTCTAATACTTCGATGAGGGTCAAACAGCTGGCTCCCATCAGTAACCCCATCAGACCGCCCAGCTCGCCTAAAACAAACAGCTGTCTCCCATCAGTAACCCCATCAGACCGCCCAGCTCGCCTAAAACAAACAGCTGGCCCCCATCAGTAACCCCATCAGACCGCCCAGCTCGCCTAAAACAAACAGCTGGCTCCCATCAGTAACCCCATCAGACAGCCCAGCTCGCCTAAAACAAACAGCTGGCTCCCATCAGTAACCCCATCAGACCGCCCAGCTCGCCTAAAACAAACAGCTGGCTCCCATCAGTAACCCCATCAGACCGCCCAGCTCGCCTAAAACAAACAGCTGGCTCCCATCAGTAACCCCATCAGACCGCCCAGCTCGCCTAAAACAAACAGCTGGCTCCCATCAGTACCCCATCAGACCGTCCAGCTCGCCTAAATCAAAAGTTTATTATCAGGACAATCCTACCAGACTGCTCAGTTAACCTGAGACACAAGTCTCTTATCAGAACAATCCCACCAGATTTTGGGTAGCCTCGGTCACCCCATATATTTGCTCTTAGCGAAGCCTGATAAAGCGCCCAATTGTTCTTGTTCCGTGTGACAATGCATGTCATCGGTATGTCGTTATTATTCCGAACGATATATCGTTTCTCTTTGTAATAAATCGCAAGAAGGAATCTGGTTACATATATTTAGATGTAGGTAACACATATGCCAGATACGGCAATGATACAATGCAATACAAAACAATACAGTGCAAACATTTCTACTGCGCTAAAATCCTCGGGGAACCCAAACTCAGCAGCGCACAAAATCAAAAGGGTTAGACAGTTGCAAATCGGTTTAACAATTCCACTCGGAAACAGTTGGATCGGTAAGCTGTGGAGCTATGGAGAATAAGTGAGTTTAAACAGGTGTGGTTTTAGTTGACGGCGAATAACTACTATATTTCCTGCCGACTTAACGCTAATATTTGGAGTACATGGTCGGAGAAAGCAAACATTTGTGTGAATGCTACTTACTAAGCAACGCCTGGTATTCGTAGGCCTTCTGCTGCTGCACCTTGGCCTCTGTCAACTCTTTGTAGAACATGTCCACTTGGATCATGTTATTTCTGCAAGAACACACATTACAGAGAGTCACTGATCAGACAAACACTATAGTCTATAGGTGAATGGTCAGAGGCGATCAAACGTTTCTTTTGTGGTAAATAACGTTATGTTAATCTGGGAGTTAAAGGATTCGATCCAGGAGAACCCGGATGAGGCACGTCGAATACGACATGTCATAATCTGGCTCGGTCACGTGATAACACTTGAACTAACTACTGCAAAACAACTTATCTTGAACTGACAACTGTTTGACCAAACATGTAAAGAGAACATTTAATGACAACATTTGTAGCATTAGAAGATGGAAATGGCTCGGACATGTCTCCAGATTGGCCAATGAACCACCGGCGAAAACAGCACTGACTTGAACCCCAGAAGGGAAGAGGATAAGTGGTGGAACAAAAACAAAATGGGGATCAAGGGAGAAGAACTGAAAGCTATTGAGCTAACATGATACAAGCGGAAATGAGAATAGGTAAGTAATATATTTTACATAAGCTTGTTACACAAGGTCATACGGTCCCTTACGTGTAGAATCTCTCGTCAATGGCGTTGCCAGCAATGAAGGCATCCATGTAGGCCTTGGCGTCTGTCAGTTCGCTGGCCAGACGTTCTACGGCAGCGCCGAACTCCGCCCGCAGTGCAGTGACGGTGGCCGTTCGTTGCTTCCAGTAGGTATTCACTCTCGTGTCGTTGAGCCGGAAGCCTGTGCCGACCGCCAACGCCGCGTCGGTCGAGGAACCGCCGTCGTCGCTCGTGGGCTTTATGAAGGTCGGGTGTTCCAGTAGGAACTTGGCCCAATACTGGCTGTAGGCCGCGATGTAGACATCCCGCGCCTGTGCCACCAGCCAGTAATTGATGACGTCAATCTGCGTCTGCAAACAGTTTTTAACTGATTAATCGTGAACGAATGGCAGGTTAATTCATGTTAATTATATCCGTCATTGTGGGGTGGGAACAATTTTGATATTTCTTATGTTTTATTTTCTAGGATTACCAGCAGGTAGAATATTATGTGTAAGTCCAAAAGTGTACATTATGCATTTTAAATTAGATCTCGTCTACATGAAAGATGATGTACACAGCCGACACTATATTACTGAGAAGGCGTATTACACTACTCATTCCAGGTTTTTGTGCCAACGTCCCTCCATTTTTGAGAGTCCACCTACCACCTCCCACCATACTCATTTCCCACCTATTTTTAGTACCAACTTCCCACTTTCCACTTACTGCCACACCCTTCACAATGCGGGCAAAAGTAAGTATACCCGGGAGTGTATGGTATCTTAAAAGAATCATATATTCAGGCCCCTGTTGAACAAATCCTCATGTACAGTTGCGAATCATGTACCCTGACACAAACTCTGGAAACATTGCTTGATGGCACATATACAGGCATACTGCCAACATCTTCAATATGTCTGGCGCGATCACATCAACAACCAGGACGTGCACGGCTCCCTCCCGCAGATCGTCACCATCTTGAAACGTAGTCGTCTTCGTCTGGCAAGTCATGTGATACGTCATGACGAAGTTTGCAAGCAAAGTATTACCCTTGAAGCCCCCGGGCCCTGGGAGAAGAGGTCGCCCAACAACAACTCTTCGGGAGATCATTCAGAAGGATACCGTGCTCAGTGCGGCTTATCTACTAAACATCACGACACATCGTGACCGCTGGAAGGAACACATCATGTTAATAACGTTCAGTGCGTGATATATGTAAGTACGGTACCTTGAGTTTGTTGTCGGCGAGCGAGAGGTCGTTGAGCAGCGAGTCGATGACGGACAGACGGGCTCTGACGAGGCGAGTGAGACTGTCGAATTCGACACCCTCAGAAGTTTCCTTCAGCGTTGTCGTCACGTTCTGGTAGTCTTGCTGGTAGCCCGTGTAGGTCTTGTAGAAGCGCAACAGCTGCTCCTTCATGTCGTTTACGAATGCCACGATGCGTAAGTGTACGTCTCCCAGCTCTCGGGACGCACTCTACAAACAGCGGTGGCATGTCAGTTCACTATACTATCTCGTATACGTTATGTGCATCAACAGCACGAAACTACAGTAAGCGACAAGACAACCATATGTGTTGGTGTGTGAGCCCTGCAATATAAAGCGTCACGAAGTTTACTCAGCAGAATATATGTTAAATATAACGTGGTATTATGTTCATTAATAAATACCTATAACAATTTCCTGTTTGGACTAAGCTTCCAGTTCACGTTCAGTTTGTGGAAACTAAGATGTAAATCGAGCAATACCACTAAAGAAATCAAATCACTTATTTACATTTACACTGTCAGTAATTTAAAACAGCTATGACCATGTCTAGTTCTCTGGGAAGTATTTTCTTGCTCGAAGTGCGTCGTTCTTTACTATTTTATGTCTTATGATTTTCTACTTGCAAATGTGACGACCTCTCTCTAGTGTTACCAATTTATATTTAATACATTCTTCATTGTTAGACAATGTTCAGCTACACGTCTGTGTATTATCAACAAGACAATCGGAACAGAACAGGACATGAAAGAACAGAACAAAATATAACCGAACAGCGAAAAGAAACCCGCCTGACGAACCTGCAACTCTCCCCTACACTTGGGCGTCAGCAGAGCGTGCATCTCCCCCACCGTGGCAGCGGCACCGACGACTTTTCCCCGCAAAGTCTCGTTTAAACCAATAAGCAGCTTGCCCACTTCAACGGATGTCTTGTTAACACCATCAACGAAATTATTACGGCCTGCAAAGATCATTCACCGATTACGATCACACTACGCCGATTATAATCGATATAAAAATGTTTGCTGGTTCATTGCGCATGGGCCAAGTCCCAATCTTGGCGCAGGCAGCGCGTGTATTGTAATATTAGCAATGTTTGGTTCACCGATAATCAATATTACATTAATGTGGACGAAATTAAAGACATAGTGTTTACTTGTTCTAAAATATTACCTGTTCGAAGTGAAATACGTACTACGTAGCATTCCTTACGCTCGGAAGGATTATTTCTCTACCGTAGAACGTAGCCGGCGCAGACCCTAGCAAAAAAAAATGGCGCTCGGGCCGTGAATAAATCGTGTCAATAATGTTAAATGTGTAGTTTGGTCCGTGTTAGAGAGGTGTTAGAGAAGATGATTATCATAAGCACTTAAAACAGATCAGGTGCACAGACACCGTCACGACTTTAAGGACCTACAGTAAATGTTGTATATTCATCCAGGGTAGATTTGTCACGAAGTACTAACCCGTTGTGTCCATTTTGACGAATTGAGCATCACGTAGAATAGTGCCGTATCTGTCGAGGTCAGTCTTGATACTGTCCAGCGAAGCCGTCATCTCGGCGTCGATGTAGCCAATCAAGCGTGACTTAAGCAATGACGTCAGACTTTCATCGTCCGACAAGCACCAGTCGCAGTTCAAGTTCTGGAGATTGCAGAGGAAGGTGGTTAATTTTGGTTAGTTAATGTTCTAAATGGATTTATATTTTTTCACGTCGAACTCTGTCTACTTATTTCCTGATCTACCTTTCCCCTCTCCCACCCCCTAGCTCGTGTTCTTGTCACCTTTTCTTACACACGCGCACGCGCACGCGCACGCACACGCACAAACTTGCCATCTGGGCCTTTGATGGCAAAATTTTTAAATCCTGTCGAATCTTTTTTTAAATGCACGCACTCACACACACGCACGCACATACGCAACCACGCACGCACCACGCACTCACACACACACACACACACACACACACACACACACACACACACACACACACACACACACACACACACACACAATATCACCAAGTTTTACACACCTGCACGTAGGTGAGTAGCTCGCTGATGTATTTCGTCCTCAGAACGTAGTCGTTGTCGTAGAGCAGGGTATTGACCGCCGCTTTCAGGTCAACGGTCAGCTGCCCCTTCGCCACTGCAACAGCCTCGGCCAGGGGATCGTGGATGCTCTGAAAACCAACTTTGCATCACACATATTTCCCACGCTCTTGCGACTACTGAAGATTAACATCACCTTCGCTATACTGAAATTTATTAGTATGTAAAAAAACGTGGCATGTACAAACAGAAAAAATTGGATCATTAACAAAAGCATAACTAGTCTTTGGAGTTACCCCAAGTCTTATGGTAATACACCAGACGATTAAAAACCTAACCGAAACACTAGAAAGTCAACTTCCGAGTACCGCGCCAACATGATTCCTTTTAAGGTCTCATTGGTCTCGGAACAGCTTCCGACCCTTGTGATTCTCATTATGTTTGTGTTGATAAGATATTGTTAAAAATTTATTAAATATTGGTAATGTTGGGGTTTCGATAATTTTAATTGTTTTTACTAGTTACGCTTTATTAATTCAATTATGTTGCACATGTGACTCTTCCACACATACCTGTAAGTAATCCGACAGGAGGCGCTGTTTGTATTCCTTCTGAGTGACCGGCGTTCCGTCGTACTCGTCCATGGTTCGCTGCATGACATCCGGCAGTTCCAGCAGCGCCACGTATACGTTGTCGTGCACGTGCGCGTAGAATCGCTCGATCGCCCACAATAGCGATGTTCGCAGTGTCTCCACCAGGAGGCGCTGTTTCGAGGTGAACCAGATGCAGTCCTTGTTCACTTCGATGACCCGCTTCTCGGACGCCGCCACCTGGCGACATATTAAATGTCTAGTTGCTGGCTGGCAACATATGAACGTATCAGTCACGGAAGGATCCCCGGTGGACGAAGTCAACATCCGGGTTCTTTTAGCGATAATGAGAGGGAACATCATCCTTGTCGATTTTTCTCGAAAACGTTACCAAAGCTAGGTGACAAGACAACAATTAAGATGTACAGTTTTTATTGAGATCTGTCCTCGTCCTATTTGAAGATTTTTTTAATTGTACCATTTTTCAAAAATCCCCGGCTGATCGTGTACGCACGAACCCCCCTTTTCAAAACCCGGAGGACGGGCCTGAAACCGAATCGTGTGGTGTGTTTTCCTGCATTGGTTTCAATGGGAAAACACTGTGGCTTGTGCCCACCTGGTCGGTGAGCGTGCGGTCGAGGGTCTGCAGAAACTGGTAGTTGGTGTTGAGCTCGTCCGTGACTCGGCTGAAGCGACGCATCGTCTGGCGGTATATCCCCGCGTTGATCCTAAGGCATAGTGACACATTTTTTAAAAAGAATTGACCATCTGAAACGTTGAGTAGAACTATGAAACGCTGGAGTTCTGACTACATCAGTACCCCTGGTGTCAAAACCAGCTGAAACGTGGAACTTAGTGTTGCCGAGTTAACCAATAGCGGCCGTCCCTGAGATATTGGGGGCTCGCATTGGGGAACTAACTTTAATTGGCTGCGGACCTGTCGTGGGAAGTAGTTCGGCCAAGAGAGCAAGTGGGACGACGTACAAATCATTCAGCTTACATCCAACCATAGCGTGGGATAAACTGAACAATCCACATCCGTTGTGTTACCCACTACGATCACTTGAAGTTCGATTCTGTATGTGTTACGCGAATCCGGAAAAATCGCCCTCCCTTTACGACAGTTCACCGACCTGTAGGTTATCTCCCTAGCTGTCTCCAGGCGGCTCTGTAGTTTGCCCATCTTCACCTTCGCGGCGCCACTGATGCTCTCGAGGTTGACGCTCATGGACGAGAACGAGACGCTGGCGACGAACAGGTCTTCTGTACACGGCGTGGTGCACACGCAGAAGTTGCCATACTTGAAAAACTCCTCTGTCGACAAACGGTACAACAGTACAGCTTTCGTGGAAAAATCATCGAAATAATTTACTTTGATCGTTCGATCAAGTAATTTCCGGAGCATGAATAACCTAATATAGTAGTATAGAGTATAATTGAATAGGGCTATAACATGACCGCCTTTGCTTTTTTTCCGAATTTCGATTCGTCCGAGCCGTAATTAGTGTAATAGTTTGTCCGATGATTTCATCAAAACTAAATAACTTATTTGCACAAACGAGCTAGCAATTCATAGTCGCAATTATATAGGTTCGATTTTTGGCGAAATGCGTCTGAAACGAAACAAACGAAAACATAATTAAGGAGGCAGCTTTTATTCCGCAAGCTGCCGGAAGTGAATCATCATCATGGCGATTTAGATTTGAAGTGAGATTTTTAAAGACCGATTAGCAAAGCAATGCGTTATCAATTACCGCTACTTACCCAACTTTGGTGCAGCACAATGGACGTGTTTGTCGATACCGCATATATCATAGTCTGCAAAACAACAAACTCAGTTGACATGTCTTAATGAAACAAACGTGGCAACACGGGCAAAATACCCCGGACACCACCCTGGCCTGGGCATTACTCTCTCAGCCCCAGGACATAATAGTCCCACAGTACAATACCCCCCATTGATCCCTACTAGGATCATTACCACGAACTTCACCTGGTACCCAATGTTTGTCCAAGAAATACTTAACATTCTGCAGTAAAATACAATTGTACGGGGGTAATAATTTATTTTGTATCATACGGGACATATGCCACACACCAGACATGCTAGGAGAATACATTATTGTCCTGGGGTAATGTCCTAGTGGGAATGTGTGTGACGATCGGATGTAATGTCCGGGGTTAATGTCCTTGAACCGTTATAATTGGCATTAATAATAACGAAACTTTGTAGATTGGATTGCCTTATATGTGCATCCATTAGTTATCTCTAAAAGAACTACAATAACAAAATTGTGGTATTACTACTATTGTAATAACAACGATATTTACCATGACTGATTCATTATCATAACCATTATTCTTCGAACATTAATTATCAATTGTAATATTACAAAAATAACAACGACAACAACAAGGCTTCCTTCTTATTATCACGCCTAGTAGTGAGTAATCCACGCACCCTGTGTTGCTTTGGGCATGTTGAGGGCGCGACATTCGCATCCATCACGAACCAAGGTATTGGCGCAGTCCATCCGGCAGGTGGCGAAACTGTAAAAGTCATAGTAGTCCAGTTCCTTGCGCCCGCACGTTCCCCACGGAGGTTCGGCGTTCTGGACCTAAGGGACAAAGGATCATGTCATAATTAAACATCAATGACACCAAGCTTCCTTTGATCTCAATGCAAGAGCATTCATATTTGCTACATAAGGCGCAATTGACCGGAGTAAATCGTAGGCCAGTCTCGCGTGTTCAACTCTCGCTCGCCCACGTGAACTCGCCGAGAAGAGAATTTGACTCCGAAGGCGTGACTTGACAGTTGACTCCATTTTTTTGAATGCGTTACCGTGAAGCGCCAGCAGCCAATTATCGTCGTTATCAAGATTATATATTCTGATTCCAGTTGCATCGTATAAACTGATAAAACTAACTCTTATTTGATGACGAGTTGGCCGAACCCCCGGATTTAACAAGATTTAACAAGATTTGCCATCCAAGCCAAAGGCCCAGATGGCAAGTGGACAAGGAAGCCATTGGCTTATCGAGAGTCCAACAATGTTCATCTACTTATAGCCCGCCCTCCTGAGATATGTGTCAACCTTGTTTTTAAACATATTCACGCTGCTAGCAGTTACACAATCTGTAGACAATTTGTTCCATTCATTTATTGTCCTCTGTGAGAACGAGTGCTTCCTGATGTCCAATCTACATTGATCCTTTACTAATTTTACCTCATGTCCTCTAGTTCTGCTATCCTTCTTGAGTGAGAAAAACATATTTCTATCAATATTTTCATAACCATTCAATATCTTAAAAACTTCAATCTGATCTCCTCTTAACCTCCTTGTCTCTAGAGTTGTTAAACCACATTCTTTCAAGCGTTCTTCATAACTAAGGTCTCTCAGTTCTGGAATCATTTTAGTTGCTCTCCTTTGTATGCGTTCAAGCGTATCTATATCCTTCTTACGATATGGTCTCCATGCTTGTATACAGTATTCTAAATGAGGTCTAACTATTGCTTTATAAAGAGGTATAATTAACTTTTTTTCCTTGTATGTTATGTTTCTTCTAATCAATCCAAGAATTTGATTACCTTTTGAAGCTGCAATACCACACTGCTCTGAAACTTTCATATCAGCGCTTATTGTAACTCCTAAGTCCTTTTCTTTTACAGTAGTACCCAGAACAGTATCTCCCATTTTATAGTTTACATTCAAGTTCCTATGTCCTGTATGTAGGCATTTACATTTCCCAAAATTGAACAACATCTGCCATTTCTCAGACCATTTCACTAATCTGTCTAGATCGTTTTGTAAATGTTGTTTATCACCATCAGTAATAACCTTTCTAAACAGTTTTGTGTCATCCGCAAATTTTAGTACGTTACTTGTTATACTGTCGTCCAAGTCATTGATATAAATTAAGAATAATATAGGTCCTAATACTGATCCTTGAGGTACCCCACTCAAAACCGATTTCCAATTTGAAACTTCTCCATCTACTACAACTCGTTGTCTTCTGTCAGTCAGCCATTGTTCTATCCAGTCAGTTATGCTATCCCCGATACCATGGGCTTTTAATTTAAGTAGTAATCTTTGATGTGGCACTTTGTGAGCCTAATCAATGAGAGCCTAATCAATATAATTATGTGTGCATCCAAAATCAGGGTGCATGCATCATTTCCGTCATAACGAAAAGTACGGTCTGACTCCAGATGCTGAAGTGTGCGACAAACGGTGGCGCAACTTCACGTAGCCCGGATAATCGACGCTAATCGTACGCATGTGAACCAATTAATAATACACACGCACGTGCGTATTGCATTGTTCAATTCCGGTAACCGCTTGGTAAAGCACTGAAGATTTTACCAATGACTCAGGACGACAACAGGAAGTGCGCTTGGTCACACACCGGACATGCGCGGAATTACGGGTAGCGAATCAAAGCGATCAAACGCAAACAGTGCGATCGATGGTGCGTCAGCGAACAACAATAGATTAGGCGTTGTCACACTGAAGCAAATGGCAAATCGATATACTGTTGAATACTGCAACATGGTCGGAGGTAAACATAGATTTGCACATGTCTGATTATTGGATTCACCCAAGGCCAGTAAACCATTTAGCTAGTGTTTGCACATCGCAACAACTTATGCAATCGAGTGCGATAAAGGGGAGTTTTATTTGTTTCATCATATAGACTTGATGAAAAGCGTTGATGTTATATTAGTTTGGTAAATGTACAATGGACATGTACTAATGTTTTACTAGTCGACATATATTTCGTGCATTTGATATTCGAAAACGTTGAAGCGGACGAGAAACGACGTTAACTTCATTGGGCCATCAATCACATCCACTCTTACATACACAGTTATATAACGAAGGTAAAATATACACGTCAAAACAATATATAAATAAAATAAAACATAAATAAATACCTGTGTCATTACAATACAAAGATAAAAAGTATAAAAAAATAAAAATAAATAATAAAAAAATAGATATACATTATATCAATAACTATTTTATTTAAATAAATCAATTTCGGGTTTGGAATTCTAGGTCAATATATCATCTGACGACGTCACCTCTATTGTAAAACAGCACCAATTCTCCATGAATTTATCGTTACCATTTTATTATATTCGCCTCTTTGACTTTGCTGGAAAAGTTGGCGATTCGGAAAAAATACATTTATTAATGTTCCCCTGCGTTTCTGGGGAGAGACGCTAAGTCGGCTCCTACCGTGGTTTTCTCGACGGCCACGAGAGAGTAGAGTCCTGCCGATAGCGCAAACGACTTCTCTTTCATGATAGGCTCGTCACGTCGGTCGTGGAAGAGGACCTGGTAAGTGACGGCAGACAAAGTCATGACAAGGTAAAACAGTAGTGCAAAGTCGGGGTGATGTCTAGCTATGTGTAAGTATGTCGTAGGAATAGCAACAGGGAAGTGAAGCAGAGGCAAACATGTCTTCGGAACGGTGACGGCCTTTGGCAGAATAACTGGAGAAAGACATCGGTTTCGCAGTGATTTAATCAGCAATGTCTTTAACAGGATATACCAATTTAAGAAGAATTTGAAGGAAAACTGTTATCAAGCCAGAACACAACATCACATAAATAAATGCTGCCACATAAAACACGCCGATGAAAAACATCGAGTTTATTGCAATTAATTGTGTGCGACTTCAAGAAAAAACTATTTCGGCGTGACACGTGACATGAGAAAACAAAACACGGAGCAACCAATGTTTCACTTAAAATACAGACGAACGTTGAACATTGATCACATACAATACATGTCTTCCTTCTTAAATGTTGATTGGAAATGGGCGTCAGTAACAAGAAAAACAAGAGGAGCAAGGTATTTATCACAACGACAGTGGCAGACGAAATTAACCGGATTACAACCAAAAGACGTGACTCTAACAGAAAATTAATGTTGTGGGGAAATGACACGACTGAAACAATTATGGACAAAGGAAATCGCAAAGGATCACGCCATGATTAGAAATATGATGATTCAAGTGATAATGATAATAACAGGTGCAGTGAAGAGGGTGGCCGTGAAAGATGTGAAGACAACTTTGAGGAAGTCCGTGGTCACCTGGATGCCGACGCCGCTCTGGGTATCCTTCGTGTATTCGTACTTCTCCGCATTGAAGCTCATCTTTAATGCTGAACCCGGGCCTGCAACATGCAACGCCACATACAGCCCCCGTCCACCCAGTGCAACAAAGATAGACCTGTCTACTTGACGAAACTTTGGCGACAAAGACTGACATTATTATGGTCGATTGTCAAAATCCACACTCACCTTATAGTGACAAATACTGAACCCATTTCTGACAGTGTCGATTCCTGCATGGTCAATGTTACGTTGCTATGATATTTTCATTGATGTTATTCCAGTTTGGAGAACGGTGTCATAGGAAGTACATTTCTGGTTGAGAAAAATTGAACACAATATAGTTTTTATTCATTAAGCACAGTGCATGGTGAGAATTTAATGCATTTTGTATGTTTATGCTGTTATACATAAACCTGCCACGCACAGCTCCACCATGTGTTTTCCTGGCTACACGGAATATGCTAGTGCGCAGGTTCGGGAGTGTGGCCCAGTCAACACCACCATTTTGTCTTGTCCTGACTGATAAAATCACCATCAACACTCACCCGCCTTTTCGACTTTTGACGGCGGTTCGAACGTCAGACAGAGCCCCAAGTCGGTGAAACGGGATCGGAAGTAGTTCTGATCGCAACGTTGGCCCTTCCAGGTACACTTCTCGACCATATCATTGCGTTGGTGAGCGCCATCTTTGTACAGCTGTTCCAATGACAGACTTGTCGGGGCTGGTGAGATGGCGAGTTTCTGTATGGGCGGCGGGCTGTCCATGGATACTAGGAAGACAATGAGAGAGAAGTCATATGATGTTCAGTTTCATTGAACCGAGGCAGCAGAAATGCAACAACACGAACGACAACAACCTTCGTATTAGCTTATCTTAATACAAGCTTTTCTTACATTTAACGAGGTTTACGAGACGCAATAAATAAATCGTTGTTTACAAAACGAGCTCATTTTGAGCGTGTGCGGAAAACCAGCGGACGTAGATAATCATACGAGTTTGTTTGCGATCTTACTGATTTCTTTTGCCAATTTCACAAGTGTGCACAACTCAATGTTTGCACATAAGGATTTAACAAGATTTAACAAGATTGCCATCCCAAGCAACAAGTTCCAGATGGCAAAGTGGACAAGGAAGCCATTGGCTTATCGAGAGTCCAACAATTTTCTCATCTATGTGTAGCCCACCCTTATCAAATATCAGTCAATTCTATTTTTAAACATATTCACACTACTAGCATTAACACAATCATTTGGCAGTTTGTTCCATTCATTTATCACCCTCTGTGAGAAAGAGTACTTTCTCATGTCCAACCTACACTGCTCCTTAACTAGCTGATTTGTGTCCTCTGGTTCTACTGCCTTCTTTAAGTTTGAAGAACATATTCCTATCAACATCCTCATAACCGTTCACTATTTTAAATACTTCTATTTGGTCTCCTCTTAGTAAGACACATATTAAAAATGTAAGAGACCCACTGTCGCATGTCATCGTAAGACGGACGTCGTTCATCGTGGAACCGCCCCTCTTGAAAGTCCACGTTGTCGTCTCGTTCAGCGCATCTGCCGACGCCGCCTGTCCATCCGTCATATTTCCCAACGTGTTGCCTACGACGTCACGCGCGAAGGTCCAGCGAGTGGCCGTACCGTCGTAGTAGAGGTAAATAAAGTCGGTGACGCCAAGCTCGGAGATCTTCAGGTAGACGGTTTTGTTGTTAAAGAGTGGACGAGGCTGGATGCAAGAAAATATTCATGTTCAGTATTAGACAACCCCGGGAGCATGCCCTGTTTGTCACATGCAGGGGCTCGCTGGGCTGGACTCGAATGGCTCGAATTAGTCATTTTACTGTGATGACGATGATGGCGCACGCAAGAAGAAGAAGATCATGATTTCATCGGAATTTAAACACATTTTTGATTTCATGGCTTGTTGATTGTCGGAATTGAACCGACAAGTTTTTCTCTCCAGGCGATCTTGCTATGCACTCGTAAGGAGACTTCAACTGGCTCAAGGCTTACATCTTTGGCGAGAAAATCATTGTACATTTGGGCTTTCCTGCTCCGCTCAGCTGTACCACTAGGAAGTTCAATAGATATTAGCTTGGAGACTGCCTTCTTGTTTATTGAGCATCCATATAATGTGGAGACACATACCACTCTCGCAATACTATCTTGTTTGAGTGATTTGATATACTTCAAATAACAACTAGAGGTCTGGGCATGTTTCACTGCTGGGCCATGGCTACGTGTGGTACGTCCAGTCCATCCCAAACAAGTCGGCATGGAAAGTTCACCCGGGAAGAATGTCTACAGCCAACTACCTACGTCTCACCTGCAGTTCATAGTTGAAGCCGATGACGTCATCGTGTTTTCGTCGTATATCTTCATTGGCGTTCACTCTTATTCTCTTGCAAAGACCTGTGTGACGGGAAGACAAGTCTGTCATATCACGGTGGCAACTAGCATATTGATGGTGCCGTGTATTTAACGCTTGATGTTGCTTTAGACGATTGGGTGTTAAAAGAGATTTAAGATTGATAACATTCTATAAAGCCACAAAAATATGCTTAGATAATTAAAATTTATTTATGTAAAAAAGCATAATGCCTCGTTCTTCAGTTCCTAGATTGTTCGGGTGGATAGACCAAGGATGGTGGAATTGGTTGCGGTACTGGACATGTACATACTTTATGTGTAATTCTCCTGGGTTGGTAAGGAGATTTCTTTCGTTTTGGTCAATTTTACTATATCTGCTACTTTTTTATTTTTCAAATAATTCCCTTCTTAATGACGATTTTTTTTAATGAAAACGTGGCTACATAATGCATAGCATGGCACCCTTGAAATCTGCATTACAAATCACGCATATATGGGGGATTCCCTACAATTCTTTCCGTGTGTTATTTCCAGGGGTGAATCTCTGTCCTGCCAACTATTTAAAGCGAAATAAAATTCATAGTGTTGGGGCAATGCATCTAAATGAATTAATAAAAAGTAATCGTTTGCAACTATAAACAATATCACTCTAGCGTTTCTAAAAGTGGGATATTCTTATAAAATCTCCGTTTTCCTGGCGGCTGACATGTTGACTAGAACGACCAATAAGCGCCTGGCAGTTGTGGACATCGACTTCCGCAAGGTGTTCCTAGCAAACAACTGGGGTGATACCCCGGGGGGGTACTGCCATGCCAAAGCGGTGGGGGTGTGCCGCCAGAGCCACATGGAGCACATGGAGAGAGAGAGAGAAATCAAGAAATTTATGGTCACCAAGAGAGAATTGTTGAACAATTTATCTGATATCTACAAGTGTAAGGTAAGCCCGGGCGGAACGTTTTCACTAGGAAATTTCCTCTTCGATGAAAGAGAGAATTATCAGGTTTAATTGGGGCACAAAGAGAGAAAATTTATATTTTTTCATCGGACAAAGAGAGAAAAATGGCCAAAAACTGGGGCATTTGAGCGGCACATACATGTATACCTCAGTATAGGGAGTACCCCCCGGGGGTGATATTCGCGATTGTAGATGCACGGTCAAAGGCAGCAGAAAACGAGAAAGACCACAACAAATGTACACGGACAACATTGGAGAGTGGACGGTTCTGGAGCCACAGAAATTATTCGATGCTGCCCACAACCGTCCCAGATGGAGAAAGATCACTGTGGAAGCCTCCAAGCGCGCACCCCTACGATTGGTCCGGTCAATGGATGAGTGAGTGAGTGAGTGAGTGAGTGAGTGAGTGAGTGAGTGAGTGAGTGAGTGAGTGAGTGAGTGAGTGAGTGAGTGAGTGAGTGAGGCTCAAAACTATGATATTTTGCTTCCTTTTAAACTCGTGCATATGTGTGGAAAAATCGCACGAATTCGTCGCACTCACCACACTGCGTGTGTGATTCGTCAGAGCCGTCGCGACAATCTGGGAACATGTCGCACAGGTATTCTTTGGAGACACACTCGTCGTTCGAGCGGCACGGGAACTGTCCTTGCTGGCATTCGATGTAACTATCGTCTGGCGTTGGCGGCTGCAGCTGTTCCAACTTGTCGTACCAGCCGCCCTGCACTGCCGCCGTCAATCTGCAGCGAAACATCGCCGTCTGTGTCAAGCCCGAGACTCGTACAGAGTTGTGTAAATATTTTTGTTTCTTTGGTTGTTCATTAAATACATCTTGTGATAGTATATAACGTTGCACCAATGTCCAATATGGTTCACGATATCACAACATTTAGAGGATTTCCTTAGTAGACCTAGTTTATCCAATGATTTCACTAAAGCTAAATAAAACATTTGAACGAACGAGCTAGTATGTCGTAGTGGATAATACATCATGCAATTTTTTACGAAATGAAGACGAGCGAATATTCCTATTGAGGAGGGACATTTAATGTTACACGACAACTGACAACACGGACATTTTATCCTTATTTGATATATTGACAACGTCATGGGCGTAATTGCGATATTGACACAATGAGATAAAATAGTAATTCGTTCACATGGCTTTTATTGATGTAACAGATGTGTTCACAACAAGGATTTGAGATGCGTTGATAGTCTATTTTTACAACAATAGTGCGACACACTACAAAACCTTTTGCGAAGCAGTATATTTCCAAACCTCAAAAGAGGGGATGTCTGCTACATGTTTTTTGGCTAGATTATTCAAGAAGGCCTTCAATTCTCAAAAAAAAAAACACAAACATACAGTATTGTTTTATAACGTTATAATCTGTTACTGATTGTTTTATTCGTAAAATTCATGGTATATTCTAACATCCTGATGGCCCAAATGTGTTTTGATGAACCACATTAAAAATGCTTTGACCGTTATATGTCTAATTTGAATATTTCGGGCGAATATCATGTTTACATTGCATGATGAGGGGAACATCATTTCACGGGCGTTAGTGATATGCCCATCACGTGAACTTGTGAAGGCCCGACACCAAACAAATTTGACCACAGGTATTGGAAATTGCCGACAGCTATTTGCGATTTTACTGAACGGAATGGTTTATACCGAATAACATACTTTTAAAGAAAACAAAAATACTTTTAACTGAAACAGTGTGCCCAACCATCACATTAGAGTTCCGACCTGAGAGAGTTTTGGTTGCAGACGGTGACAGCCGGGAACTCGAGCGAGTTGATGTAGTTCACTTCGACGTTGACGGTTTTCTTGAACTCGAGGAATGTCGACACGCGGTCGTAGCAGTAGAAGATGAAGATGCTGACCGTGGCCACGAGAGCCAACGCCCAGAACACGCTGCAGGAGACAAACACGTCCCGAGTGTTATAATCAGAGACGTAATATGCATAGCGCGTGTTAAGGTCTGGAGGCCGAGAATGGCAGGTCAGTTAGAGATGGAGGTAGACTTATAAAGAGGGAGAGGGGCGGGAGAGAGAGGAGGGTAGAGACAGACAGACAGACAGACAGACGCACGCATACACGCAGTAGTTTACCAAGCTACCATGCAGCTGCGCAACGGAAAAATACGGATAGTTAGAGATGGAGGTAGTATTATAAAGGGGGAGAGGGGGCGGGAGAGAGAAGGAGGGGTAGAGACAGACAAACAGACAGAGAGACAGACGCACGCACGCACGCACGCACGCTCAGTGGCGTATCTAGGATCTCGCAAAGAGGGAGGCCAAAGGGGGGCAAGTTTAGTCAACCAATAGTTTACCACGTAGCGGCGCAAAGGAAAAATACGGAAACAAATCAAATCAAATGGGTGGGTGGGTGGGTGGGTGGGTGGGTGGGTGGGTGGGTGGGTGGGTGGGTGGGTGACTGTGTGAGTGAGTGATACAGATAGACAGACCGCGACAAATTGGGCGAAGAGAAAGATACGGGCATGACCTGTGCGGAGCTATACATGTGAGTAACGGAACCTTGAGGGTATACATACATGGATATAACTGTCAAAACGCAGGTGTCCATATAATAGGCAACTGACATTTGTATTATCTACACCAATAACGCATACACGTGCAGTCCAGGCGTACGTTCATTATTCAGGAGACGTAGGTGTTTAACCCATTCACGGTCATTCTGAGCACGGTTCCGAGTTACGATATGACAAAGTAAAATGATCTGCTCATGGAAAACATCTGCTCGTGGAAAAGCAGGAAACACCATCCTCCGCTCAACTTTCGTCGTTTTTAGCGGTTTTTCGTCGGTTTTTAACGTGTTGCTTTACGGATCGCCATTTTGAAGTGCCGTTCTCGTTCGCGGTGAAGGCACGCGCGATGAAATGTGAAATCGCTTGAGACCTAAGAAATAAAATGTGCCGAGAATGTGAACAAATAGACTAAAATAACAGTGGAAAAACGGGGCATTTCGTTCAAACAGCGGGAAAGCAGGACCAAGGGAAAAAGTTATGTTTTCCACCCGATAGCTGCCATGTTAACCCATGCATTATGTAGCATGCCACCAGTTAGGGTATGTGCGTGCGTGTGTGTGTGTATGTGTGTATGTGTGTATGTGTGTGTGCGTGCGTGCGTGCGTGCGTGCGGGCGGGTGGGTGGGTGGGTAGGTGTGGGTGTTTGCGTGTGCGTGTGGCGTGTGCGTGTGCATGCATGTGTGTGTTATTATACAGTGCAGTGTATGTTTGTGTGTTTGTACACAGTGCTGTGTGCGTGTGCAGTGTGTGTGTGTGTGTGTGTGTGTGTGTGTGTGTGTGTGTGTGTGTGTGTGTGTGTGTGTGTGTGTGTGTGTGTGTGTGTGTGTGTGTGTGTGTGTGTGTGTGTGTGTGTGTGTGTGTGTGTGTGTGTGTGTGTGTGTGTGTGTGTGTGTGTGTGTGTGTGTGTGTGTGTGTGTGTGTGTGTGTGTGTGTGAGTGTGCATACACGTTTATATTTGAAACAACACGTATATAGTCAACATGTCTTTCTTTGTTATCATTGCTTCTAAGCCGCGTAATATTGTCAAATTTTCGCGCAGTTCGTTGCTAATAGACTTATCATGACATTCTCTATGTAAATGCGGCCATAAACTAAAATACAATACGAAATGTTCCATCGCTCCAACACCAAAGGGCTGGGCAACCTGAAAATTGACATACAAACTTACAGGTGACGACATAGGGCAACCCGGGGCAGGGCGATCCCGCAAGGAAAACTTTCAAATTGTACACGATTAAACTATGTTAACATGTCTTTAATGTGCTCATTTTGTAGACAGATATGTGTGTTACGCATTGGGAAATTATGTTCAGCAAATTAACAACCTATATGAGTTGCATTTGGAAAATAGCAAGAGTACCAAAAAGAACCATCTTGCCCCATCTCTTGGGCAAGACGGCCCTCTGGATCAGGATGGTCAATAGCTCACGGCCTCGTGGTTTTCGCTTATATAAACGAAGCACTGCCTGAAATACATACATGCAAATTGTATGATAACAATATATTAGGCTATTGCGAGGTGTATATATAATATACACCTCGCAATCTATAATAATATAGTATTGGCTTAGTAATATTCAATCATAATTACAGCCTACAGGTTAGCAGAACATAAATTATACAACGTTCATATTATATTAAATTTATTAAACATAATTGGTCATGTGTAATACATTGTATACATTATGACCATGAACGTGCTGGATAAAATAGAAGAACCGTCTTGTCCCATATGCATGGGGACATGTACTATGTGCGTCCTAACACGACGTATACAAAACACAATTTATTATTGCCCATGTTGTATTGTTTGACCTGTCAACTGATTTATACTCTTGTTATCTCACCAATTAAGTTCATGATTCATATCGTTTTATAGTAAGTTGCACCATTTGTTTATTGCGAAAACGTTACATCAAAGCGTATAATAGAGTATATTAAAGTTACAAAACACGGGACGTTTTGCCCCAGGTTACCATGTGGATGAATACGCTAAGCATGATAAGTAAGATAAGTATTTAGATAACGGCGACATGTTATTATGTTTATAATATAACAAAGAGTTGGTGCAGCAACCAAGAAAACCGTAGCTCCAATGTTTGTTTCAACTATGGGAACAAAGTTAAATCAGAATTAACTGATCGAAGTTTTCTGGGAAGGAGTGAGCAATCTAGCTCTGTCGGTAGACACGTTGATCGCGTAAACGGCGACTGATTCCAGCGCGAACCCAACAACTACCACTTAGAGAGCTCCAAAAAAATCCCAACGACGACATCAACCAGTACCACGAAGGTGACTCCGGCAAAACACCAACGACAACGACAACAATTATGACAACAACGACAAGGTCAGGGAACATTACAGCAGCGACGACAACGTCAGTAACAACTATGACACCAACGACAGTCATAATAACAACAAAAACAACGACGACGACGACCATGACAGCAACACTGACCGTCTGAAGACGTAGCGTGTGTCGCTGCCAGTCACGTAGCGGATGCCGTGGAGCGTCGTGTCCTGCGTGAAGAGAACGATCTGTGTCTTCCAACCGGGAGACTTGAGGTCCTCGCGTGGCGCCGGTGTGACAGAATTCATCATCATCTGACAACATCAGGGCACGAAAATCTTACTTTGAAACAAACAAAGATCGTCAGAAAGTTACCGTCACCACAACTGTCGTGATCGTTCGTGTCCTCTTATCACTGATGACGTTCTCGTCAATCGTTTCCAATTCACCTCTTTTTCACCGTCGTCGTCGACACGAAAGTCATCAATCACCACTCATCGTAAAACTAATGGTTCGATGGCGGTTCTTACTGGCCACGTTTAATGTCAGGTTAAGCAGAATACCGTTCTGGTCCAAGAACAACAATGTCTCCGCACGCATTTTGTATTGAATTTAGCGTCGTGGTGGTACTGGGGCTATTGTTGCTATGTTGTTTGCGTAATCATGTAGTAGATCGATCGACCAGTGTTTAAATATCATCGGGTTGGATCGGACATGGCTCTATTTGTGATTATGCAAACAACAACAATATAACCCAACACAATGTGGACTGGCAGTAAGCCTAACCACGAACTTATTTTTAAATCTTCTACATTTTACTTATAATTAACAGATGACATATTTTTATTTACTTATTTATGTGCAATGTAATTCCACCCCGTGCACCAGGGTTGACATTGTTATCACTTCAAACTTGCGTGGCTTTGTGTAGTATGTCACCGGTGTTTGTACTATCATCATATTTTAATGAGAGTTGTTTTAATAAATAAGTGGGCAGCGTGTCATTTGATTGTTCATAGAAACGGTAATAGCGGGTGAAAGCGCCTAGGATGAGTAGCATAAAATACAAACATACAAACATACATACAAACAATCAAATTACTCTTTGTAGTTATTACGTACATATGTCCGCAATGCTATTCGATCTATTACGTGCAATTGTTGACAGCGTCATGCGTCTTTTCTTCCATTGTCCGAAGTTATGTAATACAAGGGCAAGATGTCTGTAGACGTTGCAATAACTGCCAGCGTTATCAAAATATTGATATTTCTGTGTGTGTGTGTGTGTGTGTGTGTGTGTGTGTGCGTGTGTGTGTGTGTGTGTGTGTGTGTGTGTGTGTGTGTGTGTGTGTGTGTGTGTGTGTGTGTGTGTGTGTGTGTGTGTGTGTGTGTGTGTGTGTGTGTGTGTGTGTGTGTGTGTGTGTGTGTGTGTGTGTGTGTGTGTGTGTGTGTATATATATATATCCCTGATTCACTGAACACGTGCACATCAAACTACCAATCGTGTATATAGAGGAAACGGGGTTTATTTGACAACACGAGCTAACGTGTGAGTGCACCGTCTGTGTTGGTTGGTAATATAAAATATTACTATTTCTTAATGTGGCCACAACATGTTGATACAGATATAAACAACTCGTTATATAAGGATGTGGCCGTCCGATGTAGCCAAACTCTTGGAGGGAAAATACACAACACATGTTTTAGTTTTCGCACAGGACGATTAATGAACGAAGTGTATTATTTACTGAACGCACGAAAGCTTTGTCAGTATGGTTCGAAAGAGAACATAATCTGTTAAGACGTTTTCTGCTACTTTGGAGCCACATATCAATCGTTGATAGGTTTTTTTTCGCATGCCATCTGACGCTTGGTAATTGTAGTGTATTTTAATCTTTTAAAAAATGAATGATCGGCTAAATGTTCATAGTTATTGTTTTGTTACATACGTTGGGAGTGATATAAAATATAAACATTCCCTTCTCAATTGATTTAGGCCATCGCGAATCAACTTTGTTGATGTTCAAATAATTATTTATTGGTATAGTGCGTGAATAGTTTAAGTAATATTCACAAATGGCTTAATAAAAAAGTGCGTACTTTTGTTGAAATCATCCAAAGAATTGATTTTGTCTGCTAGAGTGGGTAACTTGCAAAAGTGTAAATATTCCCTTGTGTTACAATATACTATTGAGCCGTACCTCTTTTGCAATTTTTACGCCGAGTTTTGATCGGCTGCTGTAAAATAGAATTTGATAGTTTGTCAGATGATTTCACCAACCCTAAATAACATATGTGTACAAATGCCGCATTGAAAAGTTGATACAAATTACAAGTTCTACGTTTCATGAAATGAGTCTGAATCAAGGAAGGACCTTGAACTAGATGCACAATTGATGTTTGCGTGACAAGTCGCTATGGAAACCTTTAACAGGAATATAAAAACATTTTCCTTGGTTAAAACTCCATCCTCAACTGATTTAGCCTATTGCAAATTCGGTTCGTTGATGTCCAAATATACATAGGCTCAAAATAGTGGATATCCAAATGGTAAACACTGTACGGGTCAGTACGATCACATGACAAAGTTACGAAAATTCACCAAAGGTGAAATTCGTGAGTTTTCAACGTTACTTCAATTAATGTTCATCACTGAATTTATTAGTATTTTCAACACGTCGGTTGGTTAAGAATAATATCCATATAAACCGTATTACTATCATGATCTACCATCTCTTAATATTTCCGATAATATACGATTTAGCGATTAAATCATATATGCCAGTTTTACGACATATAGAGAGACAGCTTCACCCCAATTGTTGACAGCGTTAAAGGTGAAATCTAATGTTTTTCATCGGATGATTTATTGGCCTGATAAATACGGAGCAACCACTTTACTCCATTTACTAACAGACCAATCAACCTTGACATTTAAAGGTGAAATATACCGTTTTCATAAGATGATTTATTGTTCTGATAAATACGAAGCAACCACTTTATTTCAATTACTAACAGACCAGTAAATCTTCACAATTAAAGGTGAAATATACCGTTTTTCATAAGATGGTGTATTGGTCTGATAAATACAGACCAACCACTTTACTCCAATTACTAACAGACCAATAAACTTTCCCATTTAAAGGTGAAATATACCGTTTGTCATAAGATGATTTATTGGTATGATAAATACGGATCAACCACTTTACTTCAATTACTAACAGACCAATAAATCTTCACATTTAAAGGTGAAATATACCGTGTTTCATAACATGATTTATCGGTCTCCCCGTGTTATGCTATTTTCTGACGGTAAGCGTATAAACAGCAATAAAGATTGAGAAGACATGAAATATAACATCGTTCATTCAGAGATTTGAGACATTTTAATTATACAAAATCACACAATAACTCAGCATCAGTTAACCAATGCTAATCGTTGTACATTACCTTTGAGTTTAACTAACCCTTACCCTGCGAGACCTGGCGGTTTTCCGGTATGAGGGGTCGACGCCAACCGAGCTGTTATATTTGGTCCATCGGGGTTCCAATCCCGGCGAGACTGCCGCTGCAAACGGTCGTGGCGTGAGAATACAGACATGCTGGCATAGTTACACATTGTGATAGAGTGGACTCCTATACTGCAGAAAACGCTGTCAACAATTGGGGTGAATAGAAGGCAACTATACTGCAGTAGTTAAGAGACGGCCGGTGATAAGTTGCGAGAAGGCAACTATACTGCAATAGTTAAGAGACGGCCGGTGATAGGTTGCAAGAAGGCAACTATACTGCAATTCATAAAACACGGTTGTAGTCCGCGAGAAAGCGACTATACTGAAATTGTATGTCAGTAGAAACAAAGTTACGAGAAAATAACTCGGTTGGAAGCGTGCAAGAAAGCAGATTTAACAAATGGTGTGACGCAGCACAATTTGAACAATGCCAGAAGCGACTGGCAACCAGCTCGGGCTGAATAGCCGAGAGACGCAGCAGAGGGCGAGCTGGAGCGTCGTGAGAGGGCGTGGTCGGTTGAGCAGGAAAAGGATGGACTGTCTGGGAACCAGTGATACAAGTAGTGTGTGGACGGTGTTCAAGCGATAATGTGAATCGTTTTCATTGTTATTTCATCTTAATTCGAGTTATACTCGCAGTGTAGCGAGGCGTTGGTTATTATTATTATTATTATTTTTTGGTAATTATGCAATTCTATATGTATGTATTGTATATGATATACATTTAGTAATGGAATGAAAATGAAACACGTTAACTGGCTGTTATAGTCCAATGGCATTATTTAATTACACGACCATTGCGCGACAGTGTCACAATGGGACGAGCGGTTTTCCTGTGTTAATTTTGAAATGTGTAGTTTACCCTTCGGGAGTTAGTACGATTGCAGAGGTGCGTTCATACATTATCTGTGTGTATTTGACGATATATATATATATATATATATATATATATATATATATATATATATATATATATATATATACATATATATATATATATATATATATATATACATATATATATATATATATATATATATATATATATATATATATATATATATATATATATATATATATATATATATATATATATATATATATATATATATATATACACATATACATATGCACATGCACATGCACACGCACACGCACACGCACACGCACACGCACACACACACACACACACACACACACACACACACACACATTCGTTTTACTGCAAAACTGCAGTGTTGTGCTGCTAATACATTATTTTACAGCAGTTTTACAGCAAAAACTGCTGCGCCTGACTGGGAGGCTAATACATTTTGTAAGATGGCTCCTCGATAGCGACCATCAAAGCCTTAGAGGAGTCTCCTGACCCCATTTGTTTGTTTATCTTAATATATACCATGCTTATTTACAACCGTATACACCTGTATTATTTAAAATTATAATTCAATATGGATATATATGTATTATGTGAAATGTATGATGGGTGAAATAAAACATTTTCTTTCTTACTTTCTTTCTTTCTTACGCAGTGTAGTTTGCGCTGTTAATACTGTCTCAGGCTGTGCACAAATTACAACCTTACGTTCTGCATTTAGGGGAGAGTTGCCGGGATTGGACCAGTTCCTCGATCGGACCAGTGCTGTATATTCCATATTACTGTATACCGTGGCATCCTCTATCGATTATGTCATTCATCAGTGGCATATCGGATGACACGGTAAATTTCAACGAAATAGCAGTACTGTTTAAATATTTATCACAGAAAGTAGGTTTTCTATGTCACCGACATAATAATTAGGCCGTGATCAGTTGTCAGTACAGCACCCTTTATCATACTTACAGTTGAAAATGTGTATCCATCAAGAGTACAGAAGCCTAATGTATGTGGCGATAATAAAAAAATTAAAGTGGATGTCGTCTGCTTGTGACGACAACGCAATATTTTTAACACGTGAAATTCCACGATTGGACCACTGCAGTTGCCACAATTGGACCAGTGACCCACATAAGAGTATGCCATCATTAGATGTGTGTAATTATTCCAATACAGTAAGGCTTTGGCGTTTTCAATGACATCCCACCTATTGTGGACATATTAGTAAATTTAGGTATCTCCAATGTCACCTTATATGTTTACTATGTTGATACATAATAATGTATAAACAACTAGAATTGTGTCGCCATCTATACATGTTTTATTTTATAGAACACATGCTGGGACAATTAGCAAACAGCATGCTGGGACAATCAGCAAACATTCTAGTGTTGCTAACTTTATGGACAGTTTATGTTTCACTGTGTATACATGCATTATTATTATATTGTACCACAACTGTTGCCAATTGACTTGTCGTGTATTTTGGTCACAAGTAAATTTACATTGTTTCGGACTACCAAAGACTTTATTAGGGTTTACATAAATTTAGTGCCAATGGTCATATGTAAACGGATGAGGATGAAAATAGAACTGACAAATGGTGGACCCCCGGGGGCAAAGGCTGGATGTTCAATGGGGGTTTGTTACTTGGTTGTGACATTTCGTAGATTTTGTTAAACCAACGAAGGAGGAGACTGTTGTGTTCATACACGATAGCCACCTGACCCACACAAAGAACGCAACTGATATTGCTCTGGAAGCTGGAGTGGCCATCGTCTCACGTCCGCCACACACGACTCACCGATTCCAGCCTTTGGGTGGGGCTTTTTGGACCGTTTGGGAAATACTACGACGATACATTGAGGATGTAGATGAGAGAACATGTAGGCAGACCAGTGACAACATGTAGGCAGACCAGTGACAACATGTAGGCAGACCAGTGACAACATGTAGGCAGACCAGTGACAACATGTAGGCAGACCAGTGACAACATGTAGGCAGACCAGTGACAACATGTAGGCAGACCAGTGACAACGTGTAGGCAGACCAGTGACAACGTGTAGGCAGACCAGTGAAAACATGGCATGTCGCCGAAATTCTTAATGTGGCGTACAGAAAAGTGGCATCCGTTCAGAATGCTGATAGTGGCTTTGGGAAGGCATGTCTGTGGTCATTGACCATATATGTATTCCAAGACTCCGACTTCGCTGCTGCTACGGTAACTAATGTAATCACGGAAGCTACACAAGAGCACAACCCTATGCCACCTAGCTCTGACCCCAGCTGTTGCAGGTACAGCACTGACAGCTGTTGCCATGGTGACTGCACAAGAGCACAACCATACGCCACCTCTGACACCAATTGTTGCAACTCCAGCACTGACAGCTGTTTCCATGGAAGCTGTACCAGAGTTATGTCCACCGAAAAAAGAAACTAGCTAAACAAAGCTAAGTCTGACCGGAGATAGCTACGCCTACTAGGCCTACACCCACCCAAGAGCCCAGTACTTCTAAGACCACTGCAACTCAATCGAGAGCACACAACAATTCTGATCCATCCAAACCTAGTCGACTGCAGCTCATCAAGGACATCGAAGGATGCAGAACTGGTCAATGGTGCACCATTTTGTATGATGGTAAAATCTACCCAGGCATAATGCGACGAGTCATGGATGTGACGAAAGACACTGTGGCGGTGCAGTGCGTTTCAATTGTGGGACAAAACAGGTTCCAATGGCCTCTGAAGGATGACACAGCAGTATACGAATTAGAGTTGACACTATGCAGGCATAGTGCAATGAGTAATATATGTGATGGAATACTCTATTGTGTTAGTGCATGCAGTTGCGAGACAGAACATGTGGTTGGCTCTAAAGGTTGTCGATCATTTCCGCTAGCCTATTCCGGAGCCATATTGACAGAAGACTATGAACATTAGGCCCTGTTAACATTTTATTTGATTATTGATTAATTTTATGTTTCTAATGACCACTATATTTTACTCACGTATTAATTCAAAGTTTGGTATATAGTTGTTTGTTTGTCCAGTCGAAGAAGACATGGGACATTGTGTAAGGCGGATGGAACTACAAAGATTATGCACACTGGTATTTATTAGTATATTGTATTTGACTAATGATAACTATTATTGTCAGAATGAACACTATGTTATTTATGTATCAATTCATAATTATGCTTAGTCCTATATATAATCATTTTAATTTTGGTCCAATCGAAGACATTGGGTGGTCCAATCGAGGAAACCGTGGCCACGATTGGATCGTTTTGTAATTTTTTTGAAATAATTTTTTTTTTTTATTCATCAATGATTTTCTGGTGACTAATACCTTGTTGTTGAAAATAAAATATAAACTCTATGTTAGTATATTGTTTACATCAATTCCATTTGTTTTCGCGTCTATATTCAAGTTTATCGTTAGGGGTCCCAATCCCGGCAACTCTCCCCTACTTCATTCGTATGCCGAACACTAGACATGAAAACCTCTAGAGGGGGTAATATGGCCGAGCCTGCTTTGTTGTATATATCAACATACGAGTTGGTTTGTGTTCTTTCGTTCATTTTTAACATTATGAAATGAAAAACAACAACATAATATATTACTTTCTTCATATTTATTCTAACGAATTATTTACCCTATGAAAGTTGTTTTAAACATATTAGCTTAAGCTTGCATACGAATGTCATTTTATATTCCATAGCAAAAACTTTGAGAAGAATTCGTAAATGGTTTAACTTACCATTAGGCATGGTCTCGAACGGGGGCAGTTATGACCTTTTCAAATGTAATTCTTCTTCGGACTGTCTTCAGCAAATTCGTGCGCCTAAACTCCACGCCGTAGATGTAGCGCTAACGCCTGCTGCAGACAGCGTGCCACTAATTGACGAGATACGGTCGCTGATAACTCGTTGTTTTCAATGCGTGATTGAACGCCACACACAGTAAGCTCCAGAGAACGGACACGGTTGACTTCTGCCAAGCCACGCGGAACTCCCGACACGAAGCGTATTAATATTGCACGCCATGGCTGGTATTGTTTGGTCAGTAGGTTGAGAACTGTCTAGGGACAGGTTGTATAATGGCCACCGGAAAACAATGCTTGTACGGAAAAAAGACTGATTGCACTTTTTCCGTATAGTGCACTGAACTCTGACACGGTTGTCCGATTTATTGCTGTACATGAGTACTTAAAGTGTGTTATCCTTTACTCGTTTTTCACAATTATTTTTATTCTTTTTAACGTGTCGACAACTTTCAGCTAGCTTAATCAGACAGACTGAAAACCGAGTAAAAGATTAATATATTACAATCACCCACCAGGAAACAAAAAAAGACCATTATATTGTGTGTGGATGCGGGCTGTAATAAACAGATGCTGACATTGTAAGCTCTTTTTGTAGTAATTTTGCATTTGCGTTTTGGTCTTTTTGAGATTCCATCCCTTTGTAGAGCGCCATCACGCTAGCCTGCACACATCCCTAAAACAACGTTCATTTTGAAAAAAGACCCCTGACTTGTCATGCCTACCTTTCTTTCTATATTCGTTTCGTCGGTATTGATTCGTCGTTCACAAGTAGAGAAAGGTCACCATAACAACTAACAGACAACAGCAGCAACATCAATTGTCCACGTCTACGTACGCTTAAATTCGTGGCACACTAGGAAACACACTGCCATAACAATTAATGTTATCAGTCTGGCACCGACAGCCAGACAAGCCCAAACCATGTAACGATCCATAACGTTTAAGCAGACACCTCACCCCCTGAGCGTGACGTACTTCGCGGATGGCCCATAATATATTATATGCACTGTGCCCAATAATGGGGCTAAAGGAATTTTATGGTCGCAGAATTAATATGCCGCATTCCACAAGGAAACTGCGTTTTGGGGTATTCGACATGTTGCAACATCGTTGTCCTTTCTTCACAACTGTACGCAGGAGATAAAAGAAGATTAATTGTGTTTACTCAGATGGAAGTCTCGGATATGTCTTCAGAATGACTAATTGTCTACCAGCGAAAACAGCACTGACTTGCACAGCAGAAGGGAAGAAAAAGGGGCACAGCAAAAACAACATGAAGTCGAACAATGGAAGAAAAACTGGAGGCTGCTGAGCTGACCTGGGGCATAGCAGCAAGGAGAGCCTTAGACAGAAGGAAATGAAGGCTGCTGGGCTGATCTGGGGCACATCGGGAAGGAGAGCCTTAGGCAGACGTAACTGAAGGCTGCTGGGCTGACCTGGGGCATAGCAGCAAGGAGAGCCTTAGACAGACGTAACTGAAGGCTGCTGGGCTGACCTGGGGCATAGCAGCAAGGAGAGCCTTAGGCAGACGTAACTGAAGGCTGCTGGGCTGACCTGGGGCATAGCAGCAAGGAGAGCCTTAGACAGAAGGAAATGAAGGCTGCTGGGCTGATCTGGGGCACAGCGGGAAGGAGAGCCTTAGGCAGACGTAACTGAAGGCTGCTGGGCTGACCTGGGGCATAGCAGCAAGGAGAGCCTTACGCAGACGTAACTGAAGGCTGTTGGGCTGACCTGGGGCATAGCAGCAAGGAGAGCCTTAGACAGACGTAACTGAAGGCTGCTGGGCTGACCTGGGGCATAGCAGCAAGGAGAGCCTTAGACAGACGTAACTGAAGGCTGCTGGGCTGACCTGGGGCATAGCAGCAAGGAGAGCCTTAGGCAGACGTAACTGAAGGCTGCTGGGTTGATCTGGGGCACAGCGGCAAGGAGAGTCCAAGACAGAGGGAACTGGCGACGTTGAGAGCGTTGTGTGCCACATCTGGGCACAACGGCTATACGTAGGTAAGCAAGTACTCAGACGGAAGTTCTGCACTCTTCCTGGCTCCTAAACAACTACTCTGGTTGCACTAGTGAGTGCAACAGACTTTAGGAGCACTACTCAATATTCACATTTGAATATCTAAAGTGCCTCCTGCGATTACGTGCAATTATGAGCAAACTGTCGGCAGTTGGTGTCATCTTAAGACACTGGTGGACAAAATATTAGCAGTTTCAGTCATCATGAGACATTTGTGGGAAACTTTTAACAACGTGTGATGCTATCGTAAGACAACAGTGGGCGAAATGTCAGCAGTTTAAGCTACCTGAAGAGCAAGTTATCTGTAGATTGTGCCATACTATCTTAAGACAATAATGGGCGAACTGTCAGCGGTTTGTGCTACTTAGGGCACTTGTGGGCGAACTGTCAGCTGTTTGTGCTACTTAGGGCACTTGTGGGCGAACTGTCAGCGGTTTGTGCTACTTAGGGCACTTGTGGGCGAACTGTCAGCGGTTTGTGCTACTTAGGGCACTTGTGGGCGAACTGTCAGCGGTTTGTGCTACTTTGTGAATATGTTTAAAACATTTTTTTTACAAATATCTCAGAAGGGCGGGTTACAAATAGATGAACATTTGTTGGACTCTCGATAAGCCAATGGATTTTCCTCTTGCCATCTCGGTCTTTTACCTAGGGTGGCAATGTTGTTAAATCGTGTTAACTCTTAAGACATGGAGCAAATATCAACACAGGTTGCCAACTTTATTGTAGTCACGTCTCATGTTGGTCAAACGTGTTGGTCGTCTAGAATCAGAATCCAAGTACTGAAATGTAAAGTTTGCCATGGTTTAATTTAATGCTGTCACGGTTCCGGGCCCGGAACCAAAACCGCGGGTCCCAGTAGGTAACGCGCGTCTGGGGAACCGTCACAACACTAGTTATCGGTAATGAAGTCACAGATTCTTGGTATTCTAAGCTCAACTGTATCTAATGCCCATTGTTCATTTGCGTGTGTTGACTATAGGAAGACGAGGCCGTGCATGTGTTGACTATAGGAAGATGAGGCCGTGCATGTGTTGACTATAGGAAGATGAGGCCGTGCATGTGTTGACTATAGGAAGATGAGGCCGTGCATATGTTGACTATAGGGAGATGAGGCCGACTATAATTATTTAGTTTTTCGTCTTAAAATAAAACATGTTCAGTTATATAGTTGTTTATGATTGATCTATTTTAGCTCTCTGTTGGTGCGCATAGCAATTGTAGGAGTTTTCCTCTTCCAACTTTCAAGAAAAACAACTCCCTGTCTCCCGTACTGGAACAGTGGCAAACTTGGTTTATAAATGGTCATCAAAACCGAGGAATGGACAGACCCTTGACAACAGGATCCTTGGCAGCACTAGTTTAATTAATTATTTAATTAATGAGTATACTTGAATGGCTTACCCTAGCCTCATGTGTAACAAATAGATACATTTCCCCCTAAAAGTATTTGAAAATGACAAAAAGCGGGACATTTCGTCCAAAAAACTGGAAAGCGGTACCAGGGGAAAGCTGTATTTTCCACTAGCGATAATGTTGAAACATGAGAACCACATGCGCGGCGGGGTCACTGTGATGACATTAGTAGCATACATATAGCACGAAGTGCAATGTCCTTGATTGTTCATCTTTCAAATAATATTGATGTGTATTAACGCCTACGTTCTTAAAGGTACATTCTTATATATATATATATATAGCGCTATCCAGTCCTTGGGATTGTTCAAAGCGCTTTGCACTTCATCCCGGGTCCCTGGCATACCTGTTCATTCTACCGCCATTTCGACTTCTCTGGGAAGCATCCGGCCACGCAGCAATTACTGCGCGACGACTATTCGTTCAGATATCAACCTGTGTTTGCAGCCAGGTTCCCATTTATGAACTGTGTGAACTGTGGCATGAACGAAATTGTCAAAGTTTTGAATAGGATTCGAACCGGGTTCTCTCGAATGAGAGCCTGACCTTCCAACCCCTACACCACTGCGTCCCAACGCTGAGATGATAATCAACTATTTCCTGCGATAGTCTGCCAACCTATGCATGTTGACTGCTCATTTATTTACCCATATTTCCACACATCGTATGAAACCTCATTGGAACAGTTCGATAAATCTACACTGTACTCTGTGTTTCATAACTTTTTTCTTGTTCATGCGGCGTGCTTGGTGACGTTGGTGACTCTGACGCTCCATATAATTCTTTTATTTGTATGTGTCAGCAGCTGGCTGTCATTGGCTGGTCTTTAAAGATATTTGCTTAAACTATTGATGCATGCTATCCTCTACATGTGTCTAGCTTTGTGTCCTTCGTGTCCTTCGACCATAACTTTAATTAACATTTCTTGATAACTGTTTCAAGGTGGCATGCGAACATAATATTGAGTGTTATTCCACGTCAATGTGATATAGCATTGTTAATGGTGTCGAGCCGCACGAACGAAGATGGGCATAACACTTCAATGAAGTGCTAAATAGACCGGATCCACAACACCCAGCAGACATCCAGCCTGCAGAAAGAGACCTGGAGATAGAAACGTCCCACCAAAGAAAGCAGAGGTTAAAGCAGCAATAGCCACTCTGGGAAACAACAAAGCTCCAGGAACAGACTCGTTATGCGCAGAAGTTTTCAAGACTGACCAGAAACTGCAGCCGAAATCCCACATCCCCAATTTGTGGAGATATGGGAAAAAGAAGAACTGCCTGAATGGACACATGGGGGATAATCACATCTGAAGAAAGGGAACTTAGCAGACTGCAGCAATTTGCGGGGAATTACTCTACACTCCATACCAAGTAAAATGTTTTCAAAAATCATCATGATTCGAATGAAAACAACAGTAGATAAGCTTCTACGCCCAGAACAAGCAGGCTTCAGAAAAGGGAGAGGAACAACCGAACACATCTTCACATTGCGGAACATTCTAGAGCAATGCAATGAATAGCAAAGAAAAATCTACGTTAACTTCATAGATTTTGAAAAAGCATTCGACAGTGTGGACAGGGAGAGCCTTTGGAAAATCCTGAGGTACTATGGAATTCCAGAAAAGCTGTTGAAACTCATCCAGATCTTCTACAGGAACTCCTGTAGTGTCGGAAAGTCAACAACCAAATTCACTGTGAAATCCGGCGTCCGACAAGGATGTGTCATGTCATCGTTTCTATCCACTCTAGCCATCGACTGGGCAACCAAAAAAAACATGATCAACCAACAGTGGACTGGCATCAGATGGAACCTTTGCTCTTCACTCGAAGATCTAATATATGTAGATGACCTCGTTCTGCCTTCTCACACACGGGACCAGATACAGAGGAAAACAAGCAACCTAGAGCAACAAGCCAGTTCCATTGATCTCTCAAGTCAATGCACAAAAAGACAAAAGTATTAACAAACAGCAACCTGACACAGCAACCTATCGTGATCAACAATCATCGACTCGAGTACGTCAACAAGTTCACTTACCTGGGCAGCATCATCAGTGTCCAATGGGGTGCAGAAGAAGACATCAAAACACGATTGGGAAAAGCCAGGTCACTGCCATGAAGATCTTCAGTACACTCCCAAAAGACCAAACTCAGAATCTACCAGAGCAATAACTTCTCTGTGCTTCTCTACGACTCAGAGTGCTGGCGCATACCACAACACGACACCTATAGACTTCCCAGCTTCCACAACACCTGCCTAAGGAAGACATTGAAAGTGTACTGGCCCGAGACCATCTCCAACACCAGACTCTACCAAGCAACACAACAACAACACATTTTTATACTGAAGTTCAGGGGCCTGGTGATAATATCAAAAGACGAAAAGTGGCCCAAAGCACAAGCTTAGCAACATTGCACTAAAAGCGAGATAAAAACAAGGATGGATCAATAAAATATATACAGCAAAAGAAAAAAAGATGTATCTATCTATCTGGTGGTCATGGTAACCAGGAAATAACGCTACGCCCTACATCTGCCTCATCCTGAAAAAGAGGTGGGCTTGGTCATGTCTACAGGATGAACAACGACCTGCCAGCAAAAACAGCGCTAACCTGGACGCCAGAAGGAAACAAAAAAGAGGCAGGCCGAAAACAACCTGGCGACGAACAATGGAAGAAGAACTGAAGGATGCTGGGTTAACATGGGGCACAGCAGCAAGGAGAACCCAATACAGAGGGAACTGAAGGCTGCTGGGTTGACATGGGACACAGCAGCAAGGGGAGCCCAAGACAGAGGGGTCTGGCGAGATCTTGTGCGAGCTTTATGTGCCACACGGCATGAAGAGGATAAGTAAGTAAAGTAATATATTTGTCCCCGATACACACGCAGAAAAGATTGCAATTTGTTTGAAAGTTCAACCCGTCTGACGCAGTGTTTGGTTATGGCAACAATCGGACAACAGTAACGGTTAACCCTGGACAATATATAAGCATGGTTGTGCCAACGCATTGGTTTACTGTTGCTCTCCTTTTTTATCCCCGAGGTCCAGCTGAGGCTGGCACGGATACCGGTCATCGATTTTCATTTTCCTTCTTATTAACATACGTCATTTATTCAGGTTAATAAGGTTTCCCGTACTGACGCACTATTGTTATACGTTTCCGGTGGTAAATTGCTATTATTATAGATTCGTTAATTGACCACAAGCTTCAGTTATTGTAAATCATAACTCAAATAAGGCGTACTCATCGTTTATTTATAAATGGCGCATGCACGCATTTTATTGATTTGTGGTAGCACTGTAGTCCGTAAACGCTTGGACACTTAGAGTGGTTAGCCCAGGCCTCGGTGTACGACTAGAATAGCATATGTGTGTGTGCCCCTAATATGTAGTGTGTGAATAGTTTATGTAGCATCCGCAGTCGATTTAATACAAAATACCTATTTTATTCGAAAGAATTTATTTTAGCCGTTAGATCTGGTAAAGTTTAAAATAGTGGATATCCAAAATGGTAAACACTGTATGGGTCAATGACAATCATGGGCGTGACTATCTCTCGCCAGTCATACAACAAAGTTACGAAATTTCACCAAGGGTGAAATTCGTGAGCTTTCAGCGTTTCCCTTTTCACTTTCACAAAACAATACATAAAAAAGTTGCACAGAGAGCTAGCATGTTGTAGTGGATACTGGGTAGGTTTGATTTTTTTGCAAAATGAATTTGAAATGCGACTAGCGAAAAAATTAAATTGAGGAGGCACCTTTAAATAAAACAGTGCATTGCGAGGCGATACATTTATGGACGACTGCTTACTAAACTGCTTACGTGGATCTGTCACGTTCCATTCTCTTGTCGCACATTGGAGCATGTCACCTGAATAGTGGCTTTATTGAGATTTGTCTGTCACAATGAATACCATTTTGGAAGTATATCCAGTGACCAAACATCCCCATTATTGATAGTTTTGCAGCTATAAAATATGCAATATTACTAAGTAATGCAATCGCACTAACAAAATACATAGAAATGTAAATGTATTAATGTCGTAATATAAAAAAATGCATAAACAAATGTTCACAACAGCATATCATAAAAAGACTACTCTAAATAAATGAGACAACCGATTCCATATTGGCTACAGTCACAGCAAAACGACGATCACCGACGATATTGGATATGACTGTGATTTGTAATGCATTCAATTAATAAATATTACTTAGACCACCGTAAAAATGCCAGCATTTTTATCGCAGAACCTAGAAGCCCCCAGAGTGCAACCGATCAGCTAAAAAGTTATTGACAGCTATCGAAACACATATAAAACAACTATATAAAATCAATTGTGCGCGTTGGTATAGTTGTGTAGATATTCCTAGCAAATTTCACAATTTAATGTGAAATGGTCCAATTTTTAAACAAAGACACGTTCTTGCCATTATATAAAACAATGATAAGAACGCATCTTGACTACGCCATAGCAGTATGATACCCTTAAAACACACTATTGTAGTAAAAAAACGTCGAAAGAAGAGCAACCAAAGAATTACAAGGTATCATTAACATAACTTATGTAGAAAGACTAAATTCACTTAAACTACCCTCATTAACATAAAGACGGATATATGATTGAAGTTTTTAAAATAATGCACAATGTATACGGCAATGAATATTCACCTAAACTTTTAAAACGGGATGAAGCATCTTTCAGGACAGGGAATATATGTCATTCGCAAAAAATAAAAAAATAATACTTTCCTCTCAAAGTGACTGACCCTTGGAATACTCTCCTTGAAACAGTCGTACGGGCAAAATCCATAAATTCATTTAAAAACCGCCTTGACCTATTCTGGTCCAACTAGGCAATGTTATATCACCTTGAAGCAACATTAATAACTGGAACTGGAACTCTTAAATTATTGGTGGATGATGATGATCTGATCAATGAGGAATCACAAGAATCCTGCGATCAGAACCACCGTAAGGTATCGCAAGGTAAGAATAGTAATTACCATTAACTGTTATTAACTCAGAGAAGCATATACAATGTATTCAACATTTAAATAGCACAAATCCAAGGTCATGTAGACTCCCATTAGGATATAAAACGCTACACACGTTGACGCGAAGTAAGATACTAATTAATTAATGATTGTAGTAAAAGAAAATATTAATCACTTCCGCGTGAACGCTCTAATTCGTGACAGAATACGAGCGCCTCTCCTGCACTGGAATTGACTTTTCTAGGAACTCGCTCGTAACCATTAATATTGCACCGGGATGTACAACGCAACATTCCATGCGGCTGTTAACAGGACTGTCACGCATGGGTGCGTCGTTGACAAGCGTGAGTGCGGAGTCGCCGAAGCCTGACATCAACAAACCGCAGATTTCCGGAGGCAAGGCCAATACGCAGCCAGGGGATAGCCGACCATCCTAGCGGTCTTCTGGTAAAAGCTCCCTTGCACCAAACATGGAACGATAGTCGCCAGATCGTATATTTCACGTAGATTTTCGCCAGGAATTTGGGATATCAAGTGTGGTATTCGATATAATAATGCTAGGAAATGATACAGAAACATGTATTTTAACGAATTCTGGTGATGATGTGTGAATACATTGGGTAAATTATGTAAAAATAGTCGTGTTTTACGTGGGAACTCTCCGTACCAGTGAAGCATATTATTGGCCGCGTGCCAAAACTACGTGCCCCAGCGGGCTGCATTCCAGACGTCGACATGGATTACCACCCGAGTTAATCTCATCATAAGAAGTTTCAGATACATACAATATGAAATGAGCATACCGGTGTTATGTGTAAGTTTGCGTGTGCTAGTATGAATAAATCACATAAATATTATATAATTCTCTACAGCACACACTGCTCCTCATAATTTGGTATTTATTGTTGTATATATCTAATGTTTTATGTTGTTTATAATCCCAAATGTCGGATAAAAGCTCCAGTGAGGAGGATTCACAAGATCATGAGCTTATCTCGATGAAAGAACTGGCCAAGTGGACGGTAAAAGTGCTCCACGCTCCACGCAAGCTTAAAATCAGCGGGAAGAAAGAGGTGTCTACAGGGAAATGACAATCAGGGACAGCGATTCCGAGAGTGAAGATGCCGATGATGAATCAAATAATATTGAGATCACTTAATTATCCGTCCACTTGGATCCGAATGGATATGTTCTCATTGACAGATACTCTACGTTTGTGTGTGGCACATACATGTATACCTCAGTATAGGGAGTACCCCCCCCCCGGCATACTGCTCTCAGGGGCCGGCGCCCAATTGTCGTACTCCACCTGGTAATGCCACTACTAGTATTAGTAATGTCTACTGACAATTATCACGTAATCCAAACTTGTAATTTTGAATTAATTTATCCACACAACTTGCACAGTGACATGTGTGCATGTGATGTGACGTAGTCATATCCGGGCTTCTGTCATGAGTTGGTCGAGACCACGGACAACTGAATCAACTTAATTGGGCCCGTGTTGATAATATATAAAATTGCATATATCGGTTACGCGGGTCCAAGTTGATTCGGTTGCCCGTGGGCCGTGCCCCGTGGTTGAGACGAACAGCGATCGACGGACACATATCTTGTTGACAACATTCATTGCAACAACAAAACCTTAAACAAAGTTAATTTCACAAACACAGTGACAAACAGAAGATTTACGAACAACTGTGTTGACAAACCGTCTGTTTCCACGGAAGCCATGTTGTTTATCGGTGTCGGTGACAGGCACGGACAGCGTAATTTTTGTTCCTATCAACGTTCCGGACTATTAACATTAATGGGCGGAGATTACTCGATGATGCTGGGTTGAGCGACAGCGCGAGTGACCTAAACAGAAGCATATTATGGGCTAGAACTATAAATAATAATCGTCGGCTACGTTAATAAAAATGGGGTAGCTAGGTGGGTGTGTGGGTGTGGGTGTAGGTCGGTATGGGTGTGTGTGGGTGGGTGGGTGCGAGCGAGCGAGCGAGCGTGTGTGTGCGTAATGTGCAATTGGCAAATATATGAATAGGTATATATAAATATATTTTCATTTGGCGAGTGAATTTTACTATACTTTGACACTCGTGGCATAGAGTTATCTAACAGTATAGCTCGGCCCATGAAATTAATATACATGTGTGTTCAACTTTCCTAGTAAACAACTGGCGTGATATTCTTAATTGTAGCCTAGTTGCAAGTTCCTTTAAAGTTATGTTGGGCAGGCAGATCTAACGTTATTGCAGTGCTTTGGCACTCGTCCCCACATTTAATATTAATTTAATATTATAATAACCTTCTGGTCCTTGCCAATCACTATGTACACAGCAGCTTTGCACAGATACTACATCGGTTCAGTAGTAAGGATACTCAGATGAAGACTCGATATAACTCGCCACTTATTCCTGTGAATAGCCGTACAGTACTTGGACTTAATATATAGGCCTACACAGATTGATGTGTAGTTGCACAGAATATATGTGTATATGTTGCGATTGTTTGACTGAAATAGATCATTGAGGATAAATATTCTACAGAATAGAGTAGAATCATACTAGAAACATTTTGACAAAACATAGCCTAACGTATCATTTTAACAACTGATGGTAGAATGCGTAGCGGCACATCAATAAACACTCCCACAGCGGCTTTCCGTTGAAACATTAATGTGTCCACTTTGTGGTCGTGAGAGGATGCACTGACGTGACGTTTCGTGGAATTAATCGCCTGGATGGGTCTTTGACAATCGGAAGTCCAGCGCTGCTGAAGCGTGACATCAACAAACCACAGGTTTCCCTCGTCATGGCTAGTACAGTATTACATCAATATATGCTCAGTTGTGTTAATATAACGAATAACACAGCACTGGTTTGCAACATTTCTGTTATCTTGTATTTATTGCAAACGTCCAGAATAAAGAACGCTTTTCGAATAAGGCCACAAAAGTTGGGGGGTCCCGTGCAAATTGTTGAAATATCTTGACACAGTAGCAGCTACGTCACCAGAACAAAATAGCAAAATACTGTAATCTGATCATATTCAGTAACGAGATTAATCTACTGTTCAAACATAAAACTTGCAGGAATATTTGAATTTGATATGTGAGTATAATATATAGCATAAAAAAGTATGTCAAACTCGCATAAAAAATGGTAAATGGATGATTTTATGTAATTTATTAAATCTCAATTTCGACAATATTAAATTTTGACCCACAACGGGTAATGTCACTTCAGTAAAACTTGGCAGAAATGTTCATTTATTATTTATCCCTATAACAAGTCAAAACAAGTTGGGAGTTCCCGTGCATATGCATGAAATATCTGACATAGTAACAGTAAAAAATTTTATCAAACGCCATATTTTGCCACAATGAATAATGGCATTTCAGTCAAAGTTGGTCAAAATATTAGTTTATTATTTTTATACACGCATAGAAAAAATATTGAAGCGTCGTAAAGAAATTGAGGTTTTGCTCAAGGCCCAGGGGTGAGGGGTGAGTTGAGCAGCGGTTAAAGAACTAAGACAAGTGTTCTTTACTCCAAAATACATCAAGGAATTAATTTTTCCAAGCAAATTGGGACATCGGGACATATTAGTATGTACTTATCAAGTATTAATTCACCCAACTTACCCTACACTGTGGCTCAACTTACCCCACACCAAGTGTTAGCTTAGCCAGCTTACAGACCCTGTTTGAATCAGCTACATATAATTATCAATGCATACTAGATATATTATTCCGTTCCCTAGATGTAACAAAATAACGAAAAATTGCTCAACTAACACTGCCTTCCCCTATAGTGATTAATTTATAATGGTTTCGATTCTTATTAACGCGATATTACCAATAAATGTATCATTTGTGTTTACTGTTGGCATTATGGATGTAGTTTTAATCGACAATATAACTTCCAATATATTTTCACACGAACCTCTCTTCATCGTGCAGTGTCACAGTAACCGGCAGAAGAATGGCAAAGTTCGTTTACAGAAATAGTGCATGCATCTGCATCTATGCTATAAAGTGTGACTCTGTCTGTCTGTCTGTCTGTCTGTTTCTTCGTATCTCCGTCAGTTTCGCATGTGGGTCTGACATTTTGTAGGCATTATAATATACATTAACAAATTCCTCGGGGTGGAGATATTACGACGTTTGACGTAGATTGCGTAACTCAAAACAATATAAATAATTAATAATATCAAATACAGGAACATAACGTAAAAACACGCCCGGTATTGGATGGCTTATATATATATATATATATATATATATATATATATATATATATATATATATATATATATATATCATGACATCCATTCATTCGCAGGTGTTGTGTATAAACGATAAAAAAAATTAAACTCTTTTTGACCAAATTAAAACCTTCAGCACTTGCAGCAAAATGAAATCTTCTAGCAGCCGACTTTGAATGAGCCTTGTTCGCACCAAAACTACAATTCATAGTCATAGATTACATACAGTAAATATGTTGTTCCACAATGTCGCTGTACACATTCATCGAAGAGGTAAATTAGTTCATAATGTACAGAAACAAAATCGGCTGGCTCCTATACAAAATACATTTATTACCACGAAACAGAGACATGTACAAGCAATGCCGTACATTTAATCAGTTGTCCAGCTGTTCTCAGAATCAATGTGACGTTATAACGTGATGTTATATTCCACATGCACAGTGACAGATAACATGACCTGTAACACAGGCTCCAAGTATCATGATTTTTTGGGGGTATTTCAAGATTTGTTTGACTAATTGCTTTAAAAAGTCTCACAATTTCACCACTTCATCTCAAAATCCAATGAATTGTCATTCTTCCCATGGAAAACCTCAAGAAATACCAAATCATCCAGAGCGCCATCTTGCGAATAATCTGATCGTGTAATTTTACCGCTAAGCCATAACAGAAAACAGCGTCATTTTGAATGTAATTTGTTTATATGTGATGTGATAATCTTGGCCCTTATTATTATTGCTATGTTTCATTCTTACCTCATACTACTTAGACAAGGTACACAAAGGGCAGATATGATTATGAAATATTGCATTTTATGGCACTTTTGTAGTTTAAATAGAACTGCGTAATGCACGCTGTAACCGTGGAGGCTGGTGCATTTCGCAGCACTATTTGGGCCACAAAAGTGCCCTAAGAAGGTATTTGAAACAATAATAAGGGCCACATATGTTGTATATGCGAGATTATCAAAAATTTGTGCCATCGCAACATATTAGTGTCACGCCACTTGGAACCTCTGCATATAATATAAGCATAATCATGCATGATATGTTTTACCTATATTTATGAGAAACCGTCTGGTTTATCAGATACAACACAACTAATCCCACAATCAACATATACATATACAGTAATACTTGGCACGTTGAAATTGTCCATATATATTGATTTTACTTTTGAACAGACACACCATATTTCATGAATAATCAAGTACAATTAGCTAAAATATTGAAACAAATGCATAGTTCTAAATATTTGTACATGATTATGATAATGTTTGTCACATGGTAGCTGAGCAAGTCATGTGGCAAAAATACTGAATAGCTAGAAAATATGTTATTTGAACATATGAACAATCACAGATTATGCAAATTTACCAACGTGGACTTGCCTACAAAGAGATACCTCATGTGAACTTGGTGTAGTCCAAGAACGTCTATGAGATGTGCAAATAATATCTTAAAACAATTACACATCTTAGCTGGCATGCAGCTGGCGTGCATAAAGCTAATTTGTGTGATTCCTTACCAAAATTGGTACATATGAAAGTAGTCCAATGTCATTGCAATGCACAATATAACAGGAATATAATGCTACTTCTTCAATTGTGAACAATCACCTCACAGGTTCACCTTCATTGACTAACTACATGTGCAGCTTCATGAGAAAATGTTGGAATGTCAATTTGCATTGTCTGAGTCAACTGTAACAATAAGTATAAAAATATACAGTAATGGAATTATGCAAATAATATTCTGTGCACATTGACTGTGTAGCCAATTACTTCCCAGAGAAGTCGAGTTGGTATTTATGATTAAGCAAGTATGTCAATGGTGAAAGATAAAGCATATTGATTAGTCCATTATATTCGGGTTTAAATCACATCTAAATGTTTCTATTCAATTTTTCCATAAAACTGAAACAATTTTTCTAATGTTACAGATAATTTTGCACAAATGTACAGTAAAAGAAGCACCTATAAAAAGGCTCCAAATAATATACGAACATCACTCGTTATGACTCACAAATCACTGGTTTTATTGGATTATATTTCACTTTTGGCACAGATATTTTAATCACCAAACGCTATTATTATTAAATTCCAACATAATTAGTTTAAACCACATATATTTGACACAATTTCATAGCAGTAACAATCTCTAACACACAAAAGCTCCCCCAAGTGAACAATCCTTTCAGCACAAATTTAAACCACTGCAAGAATTAATCCCACAAACCTTAACTCTTCAGTTACGATGAGATCAAACATGTATACATGCTGTGTCAATCAAATACCTTGCATACAACAAATTTGCATTTGATATTAATGTGATTGGCATTCTGTAATATGGCAAATTACGAGGGCACAGCTAATTGCTAATTGTCTTTTATTTAATTCTTGTTCCACATGCAAATTAAACACTTTGAGGTTATAATATAAATATCAGAGTGGCTCCTATGCAACCAAGCCCCGTCTTAATAGGAGTCTCCCAGGCCCATATTCAACATGTATTTTGTTATATAATTGTATTTACTGTAAATAATGATGGGTCTAAATATGTATTGTATTGCATTGTACTGTAATCGTATACACTGGTTGGCATTAAAAAATCATTTTCATCATTCATTATTGCTAAACCAAGGCAGTTTTGCCATAATTACGTAAGTGTAAATAGTTTAAATATTCAATATGCATCAGTTCCATATGCATCAGAAACTCAAGCCAGAAATGGGCAATAAAACAACACAAGTACTCTGGCATTAACTGTCAACAAATGTTTCAATGAAAAATAAACTAACATGGACAAAAAAGGCAGAATAAAGTAAGTACACTGTAAATCAATTTGCAAAATACATTATTAAAGCATGACAAAAAAGCTATCCTCCTATAAAATGTTGAGACATGAAATCATAAAACTCTGCCTTTACAAAATCAAATGTAAGTTAAATATTAAGTTTAATGTTTAAAATTCTTTGAATTTCATAAAGTTCTAGTAAGACAACCTAAACACTAAAGAACAGCTGGATTATCGTCAGGAGTAACATAATTACCAGTATTAGCAGCAAGTTATTGACAGTTGAAAGCCAGAGTAGTAATTGTCATACTGACATGAGAGAGAAACCTGGTGGATTCTTAGAACGTCCTGTACATTGTTTCTTGGCCGGCATCCCTTGTAGTCGACGTCCACACAGTTTCTTCCATAGTGACTCGATCTGTCAAAATTACACAATTTTATAATGTCTTCTCTAAATTCTACTTTAGTAGCTTGCTTTAACATTTAGTTTAAAGTGAAGTGAGTATACATTGACCTTTAAAATCAAAATCTAGTATGTACTCATGCAACGGAATAAGTGCTCATTTAATAAAATGCCCAGCCAAAACAAGCTTTGTATTCCATATTTACCCCCTTTTAAAGATACTCCAATGTATTTGATCTCATGTTTAAATATGATCATTATTACACTTCTGCAGACTTATAAATTAAAAACTGCCCCCTCAATTAATTTTGCCCATCATGAATCCAGTTCATTTATGTTCAAATCCGTAGTGTGTGAATAGTTTAAGTATCATTAATGGAACTGACTTAGATTGAGTAACTTGAGAAACTATTAATAGACTCATGTCATAGTATGTAGAGCCGGCCAACCTTTGCCCCTTTTCACAAATTTTGACTGGATACAGTTAAAATAATTTTATGGACTGTCCGGTGAGTTCATCAAATCTAAATAACACATTTGTACAAATGAGCCAGCATGTTTCCATGAAATGATTCCAAAATGTGACGAGCAAAAACATTTGCATTGAGGAAATTAAAAGTTGCATTTGATCACAATTTAGATATTTCTAGAGGGGTGGGGTAGACAGCCGAGAGGAAATTGGTAGGACCACTGGATCAGATCTGGAAAAATTTTAAACCCATTCTCAATTAAATTTTTTGCTCATCTCGTTTCCGGCTCATTTCAAGATAAATTTAACATATCAAGTATTAAGTATGATATGCTTGCTCATTTGTACACATTGGTTATTTAGTTTTTGTGAAATCATCAGACAAACTATTAAATATTGTTTACCAGATCCAGTCAAAACCAGTGAAAAAAAGACAAAAGTAGTCCGGCTCAATATACTATAACAAGACTATTCACACTTGGAAGTTACTAGATTAAACCAGGGTTGGTTTTCTGCCAGGCAGGGGAGAAAGTATTTCTGCCAGGCAGAAACAGTTTCTGCCAGGCAACAATAGGAAATACATGCCACTGATAGGCAAATGCTTATAGACAACAGCTTTATCAAAATCCCCTAATGGCTACTGATATCAATTGTACACTTTGAAGTTTAATGATTGAGATGACACTTCTCTGAGCCTCTTATTAGATACTTACAAACAGGATAATTTTGTTTTGCAAATACTCAACAAATCCACCTACTCAACATGGCAAGGTTCCAGTGAAATATAAGCAAGCAACTTTTTTTAGTTATGGTGGATGACAAGAGTGTCAATTCATATGTAAAATCACTTGTTAGTTAGGGGTATACAGAACTGTTGGTCTTTTACAGTCATAAATTTAGTAAGGACTGTTCACACAAACAGCTAAACAGATTTATGACACAATGCTGACATCCACACTGTTAAACAGTGTGCAGTCAAATTTTCCTTAATAATCCTGAAGGTAACCAGTTGGGGCAGGCATCACATGTGAAATAGGAAGGTTGTTATTGACAGAAAAAACAATTGACCATTTTGGGAGTTTCTGCCATAAAGGCAGAAACTAGGGGAGAAAGGTATTTCTGTCGCACAGCCAGAAAGTATTTCTGCCGCATGGTTTCTGCCGTTGAGGCAGAAACATGCCAACCCTGGATTTAGCCATTTAAAAAAATCAATACTTTCGATGATTATCATAAAAGTGCACACTCTTTTGTCAAACCAACTGTGCACATTACTTAAACTATTCAAGAACTACAGATCTGAATATCAATGATTAGCCAGATTCACGATGGGCTAAATGAACCAAGGAGTTTCAAGACTCATCTACCTTGCTGGAGAAGAAGGAAATAATTGTGAAGACTATGAGAATGCCAAGAGCAGTTGATGTCCACCGCTTCATTTTCTCCAGGTAATGCCTCCTGTAAAGCAGATCATGTGACAGATCATGTGATACATCACATTAAGGTAAAGGTATGTAGCATGGTATCCAGCCCTTGCGTTTGTTTAAAGGGCTTTACACTTCACCCCTGACAGACCTGTTCCTTTCACACACCCCCCCCCGACAGACCTGCTAATTTCAACGTCATTTCGACGTCTCTGGCAAGCATTCAGCCACACTGCCATTACAGGATGAATACTACTCATTCATTTACTGTGTACATCCACCACTGTCAGGTACTCATTCAGACAGCTGAATGAACTAAGACAATATGGAATGAATGAAATTGCCCAAGCTTCAAATTGGCAGCAAGAGGATTCGAACTTGTCCTCTTGAATAAGAGTCTGACGTTCTAACCACAATACCAGTGCTGCGCCCCATAATATACCAAACTATGATGGGTAGAGATATCACAATGTCAAGCTAACAACAGGAGAATGAATCATACTTGAAATGGAACAGACCTATTAGCATATCACCATAATAATCATGTGTAAAATAATTCTGCATACAAATGGTCGGTACTTGTTTATTCCAAACAATCATGTTTACTCTTCATTGCCATCATTCTACACACGGGAGTGTGTACAAGCAACTATTATCCAGAATCACTGAAACATGCCATCATTCTACACACGGGAGTGTGTACAAGCAACTATTATCCAGAATCACTGAAACATGCCATCATTCTACACACGGGAGTGTGTACAAGCAACTATTATCCAGAATCACTGAAACATGCCATCATTCTACACACGGGAGTGTGTACAAGCAACTATTATCCAGAATCACTGAAACATGCCATCATTCTACACACGGGAGTGTGTACAAGCAACTATTATCTAGAATCACTGAAACATGCCATCATTCTACACACGGGAGTGTGTACAAGCAACTATTATCCAGAATCACTGAAACATGCCATCATTCTACACACGGGAGTGTGTACAAGCAACTATTATCCAGAATCACTGAAACATGCCATCATTCTACACACGGGAGTGTGTACAAGCAACTATTATCCAGAATCACTGAAACATGCAAAATTATTCATGCCTCATGGAAATTGTACCATAATTATCAGAAATGTCCTCACCACGCTTGAACGTCATCGACATACTGGAAGCGGTTACGGTAGTGATGCGGCAACTCAAACGTTGACGGGATTGGAAACAAGGACTCGTAGAAGTCTCGCAACACGGCCTTTACCTAGAATCACACTCAATTAATTAATTGAGTTAATGCACATTACATCAATTTCAAATCCATACACCTCAAAAATACCAATTACAATGAAAAAATTATAATGATCAGTTCCATATGAAAATAAAAGTATGTGAACAGAGCTACCATAGACATACTCAATGACAAAAAAATAACATCCATTTTAGAGCAGCGTTATTTAATTTCTGCATGATGGCCAACAAATACGATATACACAACATGTTATAGTTTATTGATCATCTGCGGCGATTAATAAGAGTTGAAACGTGACATGATATAATTAAAAAATTCATTGAAATTGCCACCAGTGTGTCCATCGACTCAGTGTAAAATTCATGGGAAATATAGTCATTCAGAACTAAAGATATAGGAATAATATAGGAATAGTTTAACAAAACATAAGAAATATTTATGCAGTGATTCAAGTGGTGCTGTCTACTGATTCAAGTTAATGCACATTACCAACTACCGACTTTCAACATTACGTTAACGAAATTCGCTGATTTCGCTGATCTGATTATGGTATGGTATGACTCATGCCATATTACAATCAGATCCCATCCACAGATGGTCATCGACATGTAGATTTCTACCACAAAATAACTCTGTAGTGACAAATTGCAAGAAACCTTTTGAAAATATAGAAAAATGTAGAATTTGCAATTAAAATATAAGAAATATAGGAAAAGATAGGCATGCTCAACAAAATCAACTGGTTACTCACTGTGGCAGACTCCTTTGAACCATGGGCAATGTTATCATTGAGGCAAATAAACTTCCTGAAAACAAACAAGATTAAAGGTGGATTGCAACAGCCCTCCACATCGGATGTCCTTCTGAATGTTTTGCTAAATATAATTTAAAAGAATATTACTGGTGTTTGAAAGTGAAATTGAATTCATTGTTATTTTAATAATAACGTTTTACCACTGAAAATATAGATGGTGAAACAAAATATCAGAAATCACCCACTTTGGAATAGGTGACCAAAATGACACGTGTTACGACAGAACATAGACAGGTTACTGGTTATGAAGGTGGAATGTGGCAATCTTGGAAATTAGTACAAACAACAAAAACCTACTTTGGATGTTTGCGAATATCATCAAGCTGTCCGACAATATGCGATGAGTTATTCTGAAGCATTTTGAAGACCACTTCGTCATCGGTCAGCAATTCAAACCTAGAACCAAAACAATCAAGGTTCCCTCTCTCCATTGTTTCTGTGTCACCCTAAAATTTTGCATATTTGTAGTGTTTTGAGTTCTTATGGTTAAATAATTTCACGTAATATTTTAATGTCTACTATATGTGAAATAATGCGGTCAATTACATTGTAATTGAAACAGCAATTCTGGAATTGTAATTGGTATTGCGCTTTTAAAAGTAATTGATGAAAATGTAATTAGTATTTTCAATTACTTTTCAATAAATTTTTCAATTACATCATGTATTTTTTAACTCAAATTATTCACTACAAATGATCAATAATATAATATAATAGATTGCGTGTATATCATATTTGTTTGCCATTATGTAGCATACTATGCAGAACTTAAGTAAAGCTGCTGTAAAAGAGTATGTCTATGGTTGCTCTGTTTATATTCTGTTATTTCGATATGTAACTGATAATGAGAATTGGAATTTGTAATTGGAATTGGTATGTCTGAATTGGAAATGTTATGTGTTATTGGCATGTAATTGGAATTGATATAATATAATTGACCCCCCGCCCCAGATAATGTGGAAGCTGGTGCAACACAGAAACTTGACTAGTCCATATAAAAACTTCACCAGGCTTTGCAAATCTATGTTGCTTAGAAGGTCAGCACCATGATCTGACGTCAACTAAATCACTTGGACACGTCCAATTAGATGAGGCGGTCATCGGTCACTTACTTGTATTTATTTCTGCTGCTGAATGTTGTCTTCATCGCACTGACCAGGGGTTCACAGCTGGTGAACAGATGCTTGGTAACCTGCGGCTGAAAGAACAGGTTGGCTTTGACATAACCCTAAATGACTAGTCGTAGGTCACATTACTGGACTTTGTTACACCTCAAGTATATGACACATTGAACACAATCTTAAATCAAAACAAGTCATGGTTTTGGGGCTATGCACCTAAAAATGTAATAAAAAACTAACCATGTGCGAATAAAATCAAGAATATCACGCCAGTGGTTTTCTAAGAATGCATTCTAAAAGTGGGAGTTTCTGGTCATTTCTCTGGTTAACCGAGGGCTGACATGTTAATCAGCATGACTGATTGAAATCAGGTAACCTAGACTCCTTGTGACATGTTAAGTGAGGCTGGCATATGCAGAACCAATGCCAAGTCTCAAACAAACGTGATATTTTGTCAGAAAGAGGAATAGTTTGTAAACAAAGGCCAAAATATTTTACACAAGTTGAGTCTGCATGGATGCAAACTGCATGGTCATATCCTATTGGCAAGTATAGGAATAGGTACATACAAATATATTTTCATTTGGCGAACAAATATTGTCAAATAATGACACTTGTGACGTACGGTTATCAAGCAGTATGGCATGGCCCATGAAATTAAAATGATGTGTGTTCAACAAGGTTTTCCAGGTATACCACTGGCGTGATATTCTTAGTTGTAGTTGCAAATGGTTATGTTTTAGGAACTCTAATGAGTGCTTTTGTTTCCATTTAAGGTCAGTGTAGCTTCTTCTCTGAGCTGATAAGTTAGCCAATGTCTTCCATGGAACTATCAAGTAAAAATGAGAGTTTAACATTTTAAATAGGCAATTTTTCAACAAGAAATTTACATTAAATAACTCATAAGATATTGAAGCATCAAATAATTACATAGCGGCACACACAGATTTTCTTCCGCCAATAAATGTTTTATCTAACACCACAAATAAATTTTTTATAGTAAACTGGTGAAACCTACCATGTTTTTATCATAGTACACCTCCTTCACAGATGCTGGTGAGATGTTTGCCTGTGCATCCTGATGCTTCGAGCAGTTCATGAAGAGACTCTCGAAGTTTGTGAGAGTCTGCAGATCGAGAGGCAACTCGTACAGACGAGTTGCCAGCGTCCGAATCTCTCGGTCAGATAACACCCTGGAGGAATATCACAATACGCAATGGTTTGTTGGAGTACTAGAACAGAGTGGACTCTGATTTACAGAATTGTGGATAACAGAATCTGCTACTTAGTAGAATCAAAATGGAGGAGACAGAATCATGCCCTGTTCCCGTTGTGTTAAAATACACCACTTAATAGATTTAAGAATCACATCCATCAGATACACAAAAACCGATACAATGTAGAAGGAAACAAGTTTTTTTTTACAATAGATTAATGTTTCTGATATGAAAAATTATACATTGTACTGGTAAAACAGTAAAACATTACATAAACGGAAATATAGACTGTAGCCAACACAGATAGATATAGTTTATCCTATATAACATAATTTTATTAAACAACGACCAGACCATATACTTTTAAAGGAAGATATATCTCAAAAGTACACCTGTGCATCAGTAACAGAGAAATACATTGACAATGATACAGTGAGGGATGGATGTGGTTACCCTGAGTGGTCAGTGTCCATCTCGACAAAGACGTCACTGGCTGTCACGTTCTGTATCTGACCCATGAGGTAGTAAAAATAGGAAAAGGCAAACTGCATATCCTTGGAACTGCGGATCTTGTGTGACGAAGTGATGTCCCATTCCCTCGGGAATCTACAGCACATGGAAATATGTCATAACTCATGAATGACGAAAAAGGCTGCTGGTGCCTCAAGATTTAATAAGATTACAGAAGATTTGAAAGAAGACGTTAAAGAAGATTTGACAGAAGATTTTAAAGACTATTCTAAAGAACATTTGAAAGAAGATTTTAAAAAAATATGATTTTAATGAATGTTTCAAAGAAGACTTCAAAGAAGATCTTAAAGCAGATTTTTAACAAGATTATTTAACAAGATTTTTAACAAGTTTACCATCTATAGCAGCAAGCTCCAGGTAGCAAGTGGACAACGAAGCCAATTTTTTATCACATATCTGTAAATTATTTTTATTTATTGTGACAGCCTTGACACCACAAACAAGGGTAACTGCTTGTCAATACTGTACTCTCATCATGTACTACAATTATTTTCTTTGAACTGTTAACTACTACTACTAAGTACTACTGCTATTACCAGTATGCAATCTATGTTTACGATTGTGTTTGTGTGATATGGTTTGTTGACCTCTCTGGGTTAGTCTACCTGTACCTCTCTGAACACTACACAAACAAACGGAATATGGTTTGTTGACCTCTCTGGGTTAGTCTACCTGTACCTCTCTGAACACTACACAAACAAACGGAATATGGTTTGTTGACCTCTCTGGGTTAGTCTACCTGTACCTCTCTGAACACTACACAAACAAACGGAATATGGTTTGTTGACCTCTCTGGGTTAGTCTACCTGTACCTCTCTGAACACTACACAAACAAACGGAATATGGTTTGTTGACCTCTCTGGGTTAGTCTACCTGTACCTCTCTGAACACTACACAAACAAACGGAATATTGTAACCGCCTTTCCCCGAGTACAGACAAGTCCACCAACATGTAAGCTGACCCACCTAGCTTGTAGTTCCGCCATGATGTTCCTGTCGATGAAATGAGGCATGTGGGCAGGAACCTTTCTTGCGGTGTAACCAAATGCAACGTTGTACAGGTGATTGACGTGTCGCAGAGAGTCAGCGTACGTGTCAAGGAGACGTCGATGTGGCACCACAGTGTCGCTGTACTCTCTCTGCTTCTGTGTCGCATCCCACTTCTAAAAAAAGGCATGTTCTTATACAGCTGTGTCCAGTCCTTTGGACTGCTCAAAGAGCTTTACACTTCAGACCTTTCATTCCACTGCCAACTTGACTTCTCTGGGAAGCATTCAGCCATGCTTCAAGTACTCCATGAAGACTATTTGTTCACATATCCACCAGTGTCTATAACCAGGTATTCATTTATACAGCTGAGTGAACTAAGGTAACATGGAGTGAAAAAAATTTGCACAAGCTTCGAAATGCCAGCAAGAGAATTTGAACCCTGGTCTTCTTGATTGAGAGCTGACATTTTAACCACTACTCTATTGCATCACAGAGCGCACACATGGCAAGTAATTTGTTACACTTTAAAGTATCCTGTCTGATATGTTCCTTTGGCAATGTTCCGTAACAATATGCTGCTCTGTTTGTTCAACAGGCAACAGAATTAGAGATGCGTTCACTGTTCTTGTATTCATTTTGTACATCATCACTTTTTTAGTCACTTACACAATCATTAATCACTACTCCAGTCACTCACTCACGTGGCTACCACTTGTCCAATCACTCACGTGGCCACCACTTGTCCAATCACTCACGTGGCCACCACTTGTCCAGTCACTCACATGGCCACCACTTGTCTGGTCACTCATGTGGCTGCCACTTGTCTGGTCACTCACATGGCCACCACTTGTCTGGTCACTCACATGGCCACCACTTGTCCAGTTACTCACATGGCCACCACTTGTCTGGTCACTCACATGGCCACCACTTGTCTGGTCACTCACATGGCCACCACTTGTCTGGTCACTCACATGGCCACCACTTGTCTGGTCACTCACATGGCCACCACTTGTCCGGTTACTCACATGGCCACCACTTGTCTGGTCACTCACATGGCCGCCACTTGTCCGGTTACTCACATGGCCACCACTTGTCTGGTCACTCACGTGGCTGCCACTTGTCCGGTCACTCACATGGCCACCACTTGTCTGGTCACTCACATGGCCACCACTTGTCTGGTCACTCACATGGCCACCACTTGTCTGGTCACTCACATGGCCACCACTTGTCCGGTTACTCACATGGCCACCACTTGTCTGGTCACTCACATGGCCACCACTTGTCTGGTCACTCACATGGCCACCACTTGTCTGGTTACTCACATGGCCACCACTTGTCTGGTCACTCACATGGCCACCACTTGTCTGGTCACTCACATGGCCACCACTTGTCTGGTCACTCACATGGCCACCACTTGTCCGGTTGCTCACATGGCCGCCACTTGTCTGGTCACTCACATGGCCGCCACTTGTCCAATCACTCACGTGGCCACCACTTGTCCAATCACTCACGTGGCCACCACTTGTCCAGTCACTCACATGGCCACCACTTGTCTGGTCACTCATGTGGCTGCCACTTGTCTGGTCACTCACATGGCCACCACTTGTCTGGTCACTCACATGGCCACCACTTGTCCAGTTACTCACATGGCCACCACTTGTCTGGTCACTCACATGGCCACCACTTGTCTGGTCACTCACATGGCCACCACTTGTCTGGTCACTCACATGGCCACCACTTGTCTGGTCACTCACATGGCCACCACTTGTCCGGTTACTCACATGGCCACCACTTGTCTGGTCACTCACATGGCCGCCACTTGTCCGGTTACTCACATGGCCACCACTTGTCTGGTCACTCACGTGGCTGCCACTTGTCCGGTCACTCACATGGCCACCACTTGTCTGGTCACTCACATGGCCACCACTTGTCTGGTCACTCACATGGCCACCACTTGTCTGGTCACTCACATGGCCACCACTTGTCCGGTTACTCACATGGCCACCACTTGTCTGGTCACTCACATGGCCACCACTTGTCTGGTCACTCACATGGCCACCACTTGTCTGGTTACTCACATGGCCACCACTTGTCTGGTCACTCACATGGCCACCACTTGTCTGGTCACTCACATGGCCACCACTTGTCTGGTCACTCACATGGCCACCACTTGTCCGGTTGCTCACATGGCCGCCACTTGTCTGGTCACTCACATGGCCGCCACTTGTCTGGTCACTCACATGGCCACCACTTGTCCGGTTACTCACATGGCCACCACTTGTCTGGTCACTCACATGGCCACCACTTGTCTGGTCACTCACATGGCCACCATTTGTCTGGTTACTCACATGGCCACCACTTGTCTGGTCACTCAAATGGCCACCACTTGTCCGGTCAGTCACATGGCCACCACTTGTCCGGTCACTCACTCACGTGGCCACCACTTGTCCAATCACTCACGTGGCCACCACTTGTCTGGTTACTCACGTGGCCACCACTTGTCCAGTCACTCACATGGCCACCACTTGTCTGGTCACTCATGTGGCTGCCACTTGTCTGGTCACTCACATGGCCACCACTTGTCTGGTCACTCACATGGCCACCACTTGTCCAGTTACTCACATGGCCACCACTTGTCTGGTCACTCACATGGCCACCACTTGTCTGGTCACTCACATGGCCACCACTTGTCTGGTCACTCACATGGCCACCACTTGTCTGGTCACTCACATGGCCACCACTTGTCTGGTCACTCACATGGCCACCACTTGTCTGGTCACTCACATGGCCACCACTTGTCCGGTTACTCACATGGCCACCACTTGTCTGGTCACTCACATGGCCACCACTTGTCTGGTCACTCACATGGCCACCACTTGTCTGGTTACTCACATGGCCACCACTTGTCTGGTCACTCACATGGCCACCACTTGTCTGGTCACTCACATGGCCACCACTTGTCTGGTCACTCACATGGCCACCACTTGTCCGGTTGCTCACATGGCCGCCACTTGTCTGGTCACTCACATGGCCGCCACTTGTCTGGTCACTCACATGGCCACCACTTGTCCGGTTACTCACATGGCCACCACTTGTCTGGTCACTCACATGGCCACCACTTGTCTGGTCACTCACATGGCCACCATTTGTCTGGTTACTCACATGGCCACCACTTGTCTGGTCACTCAAATGGCCACCACTTGTCCGGTCAGTCACATGGCCACCACTTGTCCGGTCACTCACTCACGTGGCCACCACTTGTCCAATCACTCACGTGGCCACCACTTGTCTGGTTATTCACATGGCCACCACTTGTCTGGTCACTCACATGGCCGCCACTTGTCTGGTCACTCACATGGCCACCACTTGTCTGGTCACTCACATGGCCACCACTTGTCTGGTCAGTCACATGGTCACCACTTGTCTGGTCACTCACATGGCCACCACTTGTCTGGTCACTCACATGGCCACCACTTGTCTGGTCACTCACATGGCCACCACTTGTCTGGTCAGTCACATGGCCACCACTTGTCTGGTCACTCACATGGCCACCACTTGTCTGGTCACTCACATGGCCACCATTGGGCAGTCAGTCACATGGCCACCACTTGTCTGGTCACCCACATGGCCACCACTTGTCCAGTCAGTCACGTGGCTACCACTTATCTGGTCACTCACATGGCCACCACTTGTTTGGTCACTCACATGGCCACCACTTGACCGGTCACTCATGTGGCCACCACTTGTCTGGTTATTCACATGGCCACCACTTGTCTGGTCACTCACATGGCCACCACTTGTCCAGTCAGTCACATGGCTACCACTTGTCTGGACACTCACATGGCCACCACTAATAAAGGCAATGAAGGGTAATAAATCACCGGGAGTGGATGGGATTCCTCCAAAATTACTAATGGAAACAGTAGAAGAAATCAGTATACCACTTGCAAGAGTATTCAACTTGTCATTAAAAGAGGGAGTTGTTCCATTTGAATGGAAAGAAGCAAACATCATACCATTATTTAAAAAGGGCTCGAGAAACAAGTCAGAGAATTACAAACCAGTGAGTTTAACGTCAGTGATTTGTAAATTATTAGAAAGGTTAATTAAAGACCATATGGTGGACTTCCTCATTAAGCATAAATTATTAAATTCATCTCAACATGGGTTCCTTAAAGCGAGGTCATGCTTAACAAATATGTTATGTTTTTTGGAAGAAATCACTAAGTGGATAGACGTGGGATCGCCATTAGATATTATCTACTTAGATTTTCAGAAAGCTTTTGACAAAGTGCCACATCAAAGATTACTACTTAAATTAAAAGCCCATGGTATCGGGGATAGTATAACTGACTGGATAGAACAATGGCTGACTGACAGAAGACAACGAGTTGTAGTAGATGGAGAAGTTTCAAACTGGAAATCGGTTTTGAGTGGGGTACCTCAAGGATCAGTATTAGTACCTATATTATTCTTAATATATATCAATGACTTGGACGACAGTATAACAAGTAACGTACTGAAATTTGTGGATGACACAAAACTGTTTAGAAAGGTTAATTCTGATGATGATAAACAACATTTACAAAACGATCTAGACAGATTAGTGAAATGGTCTGAGAAATGGCAGATGTTGTTAAATTTTGGGAAATGTAAATGCCTACATACAGGACACGGGAACTTGGATGTAAACTATAAAATAGGAGATACTGTTCTGGTACTACTGTAAAAGAAAAGGACTTAGGAGTTACAATTAGCGCTGATATGAAAGTTTCAGAGCAGTGTGGTATTGCAGCTTCAAAGGGTAATCAATTTCTTGGATTGATTAGAAGAAACATAACATACAAGGAAAAAAAGTTAATTATACCTCTGTATAAAGCAATAGTTAGACCTCATTTAGAATACTGTATACAAGCATGGAGACCATATCGTAAGAAGGATATAGATATGCTTGAACGCATACAAAGGAGAGCAACTAAAATGATTCCAGAACTGAGAGACCTTAGTTATGAAGAATGCCTGAAAGAATGTGGCTTAACAACTCTAGAGACATGGAGGTTAAGAGGAGATCAAATTGAAGTTTTTTGAGATATCGAATGGGTATGAAAATATTGATAGAAATATGTTTTTCTCACTCAAGAAGGAGAGCAGAACTAGAGGACATGAGGTAAAATTAGTAAAGGATCAATGTAGATTGGATATCAGGAAGCACTCGTTCTCACAGAGGACAATAAATGAATGGAACAAATTGTCTACAGATTGTGTAACTGCTAGCAGCGTGAATATGTTTAAAAACAAGGTTAACACATATCTCAGGAGGGCGGGTTATAAGTAGATGAACATTGTTGGACTCTCGATAAGCCAATGGCTTCCTTGTCCACTTGCCATCTGGGCCTTTGGCTTGTCTGGTCACTCACGTGGCCACCACTTGTCCAGTCACTCACATGGCCACCACTTGTCCAGTCACTCACATGGCCACCACTTGTCTGGTCACTCACATGGCCACCACTTGTCCAGTCACTCACATGGCCACCATTTGTCCAGTCACTCACATGGCCACCACTTGTCTGGTCACTCAAATGGCCACCACTTGTCCAGTCACTCACATGGCCACCACTTGTCCGGTCACTCACGTGGCCACCACTTGTCCGGTCACTCACATGGCCACCACTTGTCTGGTCACTCACATGGCCACCACTTGTTTGAATACTTTTGGATACATATTTTTTATGTTCCTTTATCATTTAATTAATTGCAACATTGATTCAGTACTGTCATATATTTGAAAAGCTAGAATCTTATAAATGAGACACATGTTCATATCATAATTAAACAATTCTTGTGTAATATCAACAAGACAGCAGCACTTAATAATAGAATATATATTTGTCACACAATTATATCTTTATATTATATTTATTATGCACAACTTAGTTTTCACACTAATTTGTTTTTGCCTGGCACTCTTCAGTAGACCTACCTTCTGAAGGGAATCAAAAATGCCCTGTTCCTCCCATGGCAAGAAGCCTGTCTTCTCTTCCCCTTCGATTCCCATCAGCCCTCTAGTCTTGAACAGAGCAGTTTTGTTGCTCCCACCCTGCTCGCCCTTCGAACCAACTCCTCCTCCAACTATGGATTTCTTCCCTCTATCATCAGTCTGATGAATGACATGCTTTGGCAAATGCTTCCCACTGCGTTCTGGCACCACCACATCCATGTTGCCGGGTCCTTCTTTTCTAACCAACCTTTCACTGGCTACATTACTATGCCTCAGCTTTACATGAGCAGCATCTTTTAATAAGGCAGGTTCCTTGCTTTCCTGCTTCTGGACTTGAACATTCTTATCTACTTGCTGTCTTTCACTGTCTTTCAACTCTGCCTTTTTGTGTGTATCTCCAGATTTCTCATCCTTCAAGCGATGTTTCTGATTTATGTTTCCTTTCACAGAAGGGCCCAGTGACAATATATCATGCCTCGGTGGAGCTCTGACTGGTTCTTTCCCATCCCGCCTCAAACGTAACACATACTCCTGCCATAGTTGTGCTTGGGCAAGAACAAATCCCTTCCTTGTCATATCTCCTAAAACAAGTGGGAATAAACGTGGCAACACTCAGTGGATCATGTAGTCCCTCACCTGAATTATTTCTATGATTATTATTATACATTTGCAATGTGCCCTGTGTTTGGGTTTAATGCCTGCTCAAAGACAAGTAAACATAAGTTAAATAAAAAAGAAAAAAATAAGTTAAATAAACGGATAAATTAGACATTAGATAAACTTATAAGTTAAGCAGGTAAATTAAATAAAAACAAGTTAAATAAATAATAAGATAAATAAATAATATGTCCTAGTCATTAAAATGTCACTTCTGCTAGCAACAGTGATCTGAAGGCTGCACGAATGAGATTTAACAAGATTGCCATCCAAGGCAAAGGCTCAGATGGCAAGTGGACAAGGAAGCCATTGGCTTATCGTGAGTCCAACATTTTTAATCTATGTGTAATCCGCCCTCCTGAGATACGTGTCAACCTTGTTTTTAAACATATTCAAGCTGCTAGCAGTTACACAATCTGTAGATAATTTGTTCCATTCATTGATTGTCCTCTGTGAGAAAGAGCAGTTCCTGATATCCAATCTACACTGATCCTTTACTAATGTTACCTCATGTCCTCTAGTTCTATTATCTTTCTTGAGAGAAAAAAAATTATATTTCTATCAATATTTTCATACCCCTACAATATCCTAAGAACTTCAATATATGAGATACGTTATAACAATGCCTTGAACGCCACAACGGAATTAGCTTCCCTGACTATGAGAGGCAGGGTGTTGACAATGCATATCATCAAACTGTCAGTGTTTGTTGGGGACACTGTTTGTCTGATTGATAAATGTAAATGTAACTTCTACACAACAAATTGTAAGTGTAGTCACATTAGGAAAATATACCTAAGGTGTAACTGTGTCCTGTGAACACTGTCATTTGGTACACTCAACTTTTATAATTGCAATGCAAATTTGAATAAACATTCATCAGATATTTTGTTTTGAAGCGCGAACATACCAGTACTAATCACATTGTTCATAAGAGCACTACTGACTGTGCTCTTTGCAAAATACCAATCAAAGGAGAGTGACTGGCGTTGTTGTTACAATGCATTACCATTGTTCCGATATATCTGTACCCAACTTGGTGGCGTCATTAGCTGTGCATCATTGGATATCTGTGTTGCCATGGAGTCCAGGTTATCGTGGCTACTGCTGGTATTATGGAACGTCCCAGCACACACAAATGTTGGGAAAGACGCAGAGTTGTGATATATTCATTAATGTCACTCTGAGTTTGGTGATTTGCAAATAATGTAATATAACAAGAGTCATACCATTATTGAGTTGCTGAATCAGGGATCCCAGCTCCCTCTCTGTGTCATTGGGTAGTAGATACTCCCGCATGTCCAACAACTGAAATGATCTCATGATCTCCTCCGAGACTATCTTTGGCTTGGCTGATCTGGACACCAAGAAACAAACAGTTACAATCAATCCACTTCCAGGAATTCCGTGAAAATAAAGTATCAGAAATCACATAAAAAGGAAAATAAAATAATAAAATATCAAATTCAGATTTCCTACAATTATACATGCACGCTACACGCGAGCACACATTCAGGCATGAATGCATGCACAAATGCATGCACGCACATACACACACACGCATACACATATAGAATTTATTATATCATTTAGAATAGCAGATATGTTAAAAACTTAGGATAAAATTAACACTTTAAAAAGTTTTGTTCTGGCTTCATCAACAATTATTAAGTGCAATATTATGAGGGGTAAATTAAGAGGTGCTGATAAGAAAGGGCATATAAATGTATAAATAATTGCTGTTATATGCATTGATAACATACAGTTTTTCTTGAGGAATATTCTCAAACCCGAAGGGTTTTCTGGTGGTGAGTGTAGATAGTTTTCTTGCACTCTTATCTTCAAGTAGTGGTATTGCTATGCTGTCATTTGTGGCTGGCTTCCTCAATCTTCTTGTATCGACAGACACTGTGAAATTGAACTGAAAAAAACATTTGAAATTCCTGAAGTAAACATTTGTGGTATAAGGAAGACAAATAAATAATTATGAGAAGTCAAATAAATAATCTTTCTTTTTCTTCTTCTTCCCCCTTGTTTCCTCGACGGATCGAAGCAGCATCACTTAGGCTGTTCCACCCTCTCGATGAGGCATCCCCATCCTTGACCTTCTGCCATTCTCTCCCACCCTTGGCTTTTCACCCCTGCCCTATTAAGATCTCTCTTAACACTCTCCCGTTGTCTTAATTTCAGTCGTCCTCTTCTCTTTCTACCACTCTCTTCCATTTCCACTATTCACAAGTGGTACCCTTCTTTTCATCCCTTTACTGGCAACCAATTGCCACACTTGCTTAAAAATAGTCGAAATACTGTATCTAATTTGTCATTGCTGGAAATAAAGCAAACATTATTATTACTGCATAACACAGATAAACCAGAATCTACACAAATCAATTTACACTTCAGTGCCACACAAGACATCTACACAAAAACCTTCTTCCGCTACCAACAAATATAAAAGTCTTATAAATTTAAAAAGAATTAAACATTTATTCCGGATGCCTGCTCACCTGAAGTTTTTTTTCTTTCCCATCTTTTCCCTCAAGACAGAACTGCAGCGTAGTTGCGTTGTGTTTTGGGAAGAGAATGAGCGTCATTACTTTGAGTTTCTGGGCTATTGCAACCATACGAATGACATTGTTTGTTTCATAGTAAGAATCGCTCACGACACCAGTTTTGTCAAACAGCGGCGTCACATTGAAGTAGACGACAGTTGCACCTGTAATGCAATAAAAAATTGAGAATAAATTCACTTGACAATTTTACTGGAATACATGCAATTATGAAAGGATTTGCAGCACTGATAAATTTAGGTAGTCTTTAAACCTAAAGAGAAACTGGACCCTGAAGCTGTGAAATTTGCCAATTTATCTGTATTATAAAGGCATTTGCAAGTTTTCTTGTTCACCACAGATAATTATAACTAAGATTTCTGAATGGATGAAATTTTATAACTGAAATCTGTACACGTTTTCATTTACACTCTGAGATTGAAACACAGAAGTGAGTTTTTCACAAAACAAAAACACATTTTCAGATACAGTCAAAATGTTGACCACATTTTAAACAACGGTTGATAAGTTATTACTCCAATAAGCATAACATTATAAATCACATCAAAACAATAAGATGTCATTGTCTGTAATTTCTGGGTTGTCAGTGACAGTTTGTACCTTGCTGCAGCGTGTAATGTGTAGTCTCCGAGTGTAGTGTGAGCATAGGCAGCTCATGGAAGCTGCTGGAGCCGCAGTCACCAGCATCAAAGCCGCAGTCTTTCACGTTGCATGACTGCAACACAGAATTAACAATAGTAAATTCTACAGTCAGCTTTAGATTTCTTAAGAATGTCACCTTGCACATCCATGTGTGGTAAGGACACAGCTATATTGCCAATTCTTCTTACTAATGTTTAAAATGTTTTTTAAAAATGAAGACATACAACAATAAAAATTAAACAACACCACAATGGAAAAACATATCAAGGTATTGAAAAGCACACATATCTCAAAATCTACTATTTTTAGTAAAACCCGAATTATGTGTGCAATGTATCTAAAGTAAACTCAACATTATCCAATCCCAGAAACAAGTAGATGTGAAAAAGTATGCAGTAATAATCAGACAAAAATATTATTTACATGAGTGATTTGTGCTCTAATTTTTCAGGTAACACAAAGTCTGATGTCAACGCACACCGAAATAATGTGTGTGTTTCAATGAGCAACAGGTCTAGACTCTACGAGTGCCACCTATTGACTCGCATCAATCCCACTGCTTCAAAATTATAACTGACAGTTGGTGGAATTGTGCCCATCTCCAATTTGAATAACCAATTGTAGCCAAAAGTTGTCTTCACTAAATAGTCTCTGGAGTGTATGTGACACACCACGTCAACCAATCAATTGGGCAAATAATCACTCGTGTAAACCGTCCCCTACTATGTTATTACACGGAAACAGTGAGCAGTATGACCGCTAGAATGAAGATACACTGACCGGGTCACAGTATCGGTCAGCTACCCAGTTGTTCGCACAACCAGTGCTGCAATATTCTACAACAGAAGCAGCATATTTTCAAAACTGTCGGTTTATTATATTTGTACATTCCAGCTCTCCTTGGAGAGAAATGAAGATTCTGTTTGTTGCAGAGTGGGACAGAGACCTTTCTAAGTCAAATAGAACGTCATGGAGAAACTCTGGTCTCTCCATTTGGGCATGTCGCAAATTTTTTTTTTTTACCTTTAGCACACGTGTTTGACTAACACATGTCATGTTTTTGCAGTTTAGTGTTGGTGTGCTAATGTGTAATAATTTAAATGCAACTATTAATTGGGAGGAAATTCATTGAGTTCAGTTGATAAAATCTAGTGTTGTGTTTAAAGGTAGATGGCCAAATTTGAGTGAAATCCATGCTGTAGTTTTTGTTAAGAACCTGTGGAAAATAGAACAATTAGATTAAACAATTCCTACTTAAAAACAACTTTCCCAAAACACCAAATTGTTAATAATTAGAATATATAAACAATTAGTGGCAACCAAATCCTTCTACTTAAATGCAACATTTTATTTCTATTCCATTGTCTTTAACATACATATCAATATGGTAATGAACAAGCATCTTAATTTAACTTGTGGTTTAACAACCCTAGAAACAAGGCGGTTAAGAGGAGATCAAATTGAAGTTTTTAAGATATTGAATAGGTACGGAAATATTGATAGAAATATTTTTTCGCACTCAAGAAAGATAATAGAACTAGAGGACATGAGGTAACATTAGTAATGGATCACTGTAGATTAGATATCAGTATGTAATCTTTCTCACTGAGGACAATCATTGAATGGAACACATTATCTACAGATTGTGTAACTGCTAGCAGCGTATGTTTAAAAACAAGGTTGACACATATCTCAGGAGGGTCGGTTACAAATAGATTAAAAATTGTTGGACTCTCAATAAGCCAATGGCTTCCTTGTCCACTTGCATATGCACCTTTGCCTTGGATGGCAATCTTCATAAATCTAGCAAAACTTGCATTCATCTTATACTACACAGCCGAGTGAATGCATCATTGTCATTTAGTAGGATTAAGTTCTTACCTGTCATCCTTTTGGCTGATTGACCAGTGATGACTTTGGGTAATGATTCTTCATGAATTACAACTCACAGGGTTACAGGGGACATGCAACGCTTCTGCTAACTCTAAGTCTGAGACTAACTAATCATTTCAATACAAAAAACAACTTCTTAACAACTACATAATGAACCTACTTATGTACATACTTATGTACATACATATGTACATATTATGTACATACTTATGTACATACTTTTGTACATACTTATGTACATACTTATGTACATACTTATGTACATACTTATGGATATTTTTAACATCTTCTTGTATATTTTACCTGTAAATGAGAAATTATTCTGATATAATTGTCTGTTGTTTAATTGTTTATTCACAATTAAACTTATGCAAATTTATGTTTCTGTAATTTTATGCAATCATACAAGTCCAATATAGATATGAAAAGGCCAAATGGATGACATTTGTTTATTATGGGGATTAAGAGCAAGCATTGTTTGGTATGTTTGGATGTTTAAAACAAATAATCTAACGTCCGGCCTGTTGACACAGCCTAATGCAAGTCTGTAATTATATACAGTGTATTTTTAAAAGGTCTGTCTTCGGGTAGATATAATTTTTTTGTTTCAGCCATCATAACGCAAAATGTCTTGCATGCACTCAAAGATAGCATGAACAGTATTTTACATATTTAAAAATTTTTTTAAAAGAATTATTGAAAAAGGTTTGTAATGCAGGGAAAATTAAAGATAATTATACTATCTCTATGGTTGAGAAGTAATAACAGTGTATATGATATAAGTATATATGACATGGACATAGTCCTGACATATTCCATGGACACTGTCCCTATATATACCATGGACACAGTCCTTATATATACCATAGACATGGTCCCTACCTTTGCCTGTGTAGCTGTAATAATCTCCTAGGTGTGGGTGTGCCCCAAACACATTGGTCCCTGTTTTCCCTGTGAGACAAACAGTATCAAACAGCTGCACATCGTTGACAGTCATTATTTCTTCAGAATGTACAAATAAAGCAAACACTTTAATGACAAAGTGACTAGTCCAAATTATACAACATTTTCTCTGAGTCGTCAGCATCACTAGCAAGGGAGCTGTCAGCTTCACAAGCAAGGGAGCTGTCAGCATCACTAGCGAGGGAGCTGTCAGCATCACTAACAAGGGAGCTGTCAGCATCACTAACAAGGGAGCTGTCAGCATCACTAACAAGGGAGCTGTCAGCATCACTAACAAGGGAGCTGTCAGCATCACTACCAAGGGAGTTGCATCCCATTAGATTTGTGATTTTAGCAAGATGTATTGAAGAAATAAAAAATATCCAATATCTCCATCATAAACATTATGGTAAACCAATCTTATTAAAACAATAAAAAAAATTGCACCATACATTTATATGCACATATGTGAATATTTGTCATTTTCTCTAAACTAATGTTATGGCACCAATGAAGACTTTGCAACAAGAATCACAATATAAAGACTACATAGCATTATTTGAGTCAATGTAAATATTACTACAGAGAAGAAGACACAGTGAAGGAGAAAAGGGTTAAATGACAGTCACGCATTAACAGTAAAATTTGACATTGGCAGACGTAACAACAACACAGATGTGAAAAGATTTACATGTTACACATACCAACACTGTGAGGACAAAGTCTAAGAACAAAGGGTTAAATGGGATGTAACGTCAAGAAGCAAATGGTTAAACGGGACACCCACCTTCGCAGTCGCCCCCATCCCAGTCGCAATCTGAGTTGTTGCAAGCCTTGTCACAGTAGCCATCCCTGATCCAAGTAGATGGACATCCTTCTCGGCAACTGGGCACTGGCCACGTCAAATACACCTGAGGGACACACAACATTAACACACCTGAGGAATTCACAACATCAACACACCTGACAGAAACACAACAACATCAACACACCTGAGGGACACAACATTAACACACCAGAGGGACAGATACACAACATTAACACACCTGAGGGACAGACAACAACATTAACACCCCCAAAGGGCACACAGCAACATTACCAAACCTCAGGGAAAAACATTTACACACCTCAGGGACACACAGCAACAATAACACACATATATATGTGAAGAACATGTACACAACACCTGAGCAACTGACACACAACATTAACACACCAAGGCCAACAACAAGCTTAACTCACCGAGCAAGTACATATGAAGGTTAACACACCTTAAAGCATAAAGCAAGTAGAAAAACTGAATTAAGATTTGTATGTTTGTGGCACCATCACAATCACATGAATGCATATATACGTAAATACACAGGATGTAGTGATAAATATGACCTGCAACGTCATAGCATCTATTTTAAATAGATAATAAATTTGTGTTCTCGCTAGACATGGCTGTATGATCTGACAAGAACCTTCTGTCCACTGGCGTGCGTGTAGAAGTCATCGGGCCAGACTTCCTTGCCAAACATCACATCGTCATTCATGTAGATAAACTTGTCTGATAATCCCGGAATCCGATGTAGATGACTCTCTATTGCAGGAGATCCAAATGTTGGCAAATGGCTCTTGTTGACAAAGAAGTCCTAGGGATGAAACACAATAAGATAGTTACTGACATCTGTGAACTAGATGTTAAATTAAATGTGTAATAAAAAATGAGCCAACAACAACAAAATTATTTAATCAACTGAAAAATTTAAATAAACAGATAGACGGTTGATACAGAGCCAGATACAAGCAGACAAACAACCATACAAACCACGACAGAAACAGAAACACAGACTGACACACATACTGAGATCCAGACAGACACACAAACCATGACCCTGAAAGACAGGCAGACAGAAACATACATATATACACACAAACCATGACCCTGAAAGACAGACAGGGGTATACATATATACACACAAACCATGACCCTGAAAGACAGACAGGGACATACATATATACACACAAACCATGACCCTGAAAGACAGGCAGAAACATACATATATACACACAAACCATGACCCTGAAAGACAGACAGAAACATACATATATACACACAAACCATGACCCTGAAAGACAGACAGGGACATACATATATACACACAAACCATGACCCTGAACGACAGACAGAAACATACATATATACACACAAACCATGACCCTGAAAGACAGACAGAAACATACATATATACACACAAACCATGACCCTGAAAAACAGACAGAAACATACATATATACACACAAACCATGACCCTGAAAGACAGACAGGGACATACATATATACACACAAACCATGACCCTGAACGACAGACAGAAACATACATATATACACACAAACCATGACCCTGAAAGACAGACAGAAACATACATATATACACACAAACCATGACCCTGAAAAACAGACAGGGATATACATATATACACACAAACCATGACCCTGAAAGACAGACAGAAACATACATATATACACACAAACCATGACCCTGAAAAACAGACAGGGGAATACATATATACACACAAACCATGACCCTGAAAGACAGACAGGGACATACATATATACACACAAACCATGACCCTGAACGACAGACAGGGGTATACATATATACACACAAACCATGACCCTGAAAGACAGGCAGACAGAAACATACATATATACACACAAACCATGACCCTGAAAGACAGACAGGGACATACATATATACACACAAACCATGACCCTGAACGACAGACAGAAACATACATATATACACACAAACCATGACCCTGAAAGACAGACAGAAACATACATATATACACACAAACCATGACCCTGAAAAACAGACAGGGATATACATATATACACACAAACCATGACCCTGAAAGACAGACAGAAACATACATATATACACACAAACCATGACCCTGAAAAACAGACAGGGGTATACATATATACACACAAACCATGACCCTGAAAGACAGACAGGGACATACATATATACACACAAACCATGACCCTGAAAGACAGACAGGGGTATACATATATACACACAAACCATGACTCTGAAAGACAGGCAGAAACATACATATATACACACAATCCATGACCCTGAAAGACAGACAGAAACATACATATATACACACAAACCATGACCCTGAAAAACAGACAGGGATATACATATATACACACAAACCATGACTCTGAAAGACAGACAGAAACATACATATATACACACAAACCATGACCCTGAAAAACAGACAGGGGTATACATATATACACACAAACCATGACCCTGAAAGACAGACAGGGACATACATATATACACACAAACCATGACCCTGAACGACAGACAGGGGTATACATATATACACACATAAACCATGACCCTGAAAGACAGGCAGACAGAAACATACATATATACACACAAACCATGACCCTGAAAGACAGACAGGGACATACATATATACACACAAACCATGACCCTGAACGACAGACAGGGACATACATATATACACACAATCCATGACCCTGAAAGATAGACAGAAACATACATATATACACACAAACCATGACCCTGAAAGACAGACAGGGACATACATATATACACACAAACCATGACCCTGAACGACAGACAGGGGTATACATATATACACACACAAACCATGACCCTGAAAGACAGGCAGACAGAAACATACATATATACACACAAACCATGACCCTGAAAGACAGACAGGGACATACATATATACACACAAACCATGACCCTGAAAGACAGACAGAAACATACATATATACACACAAACCATGACCCTGAACGACAGACGGGCATACATATATACACACAAACCATGACCCTGAAAGACAGACAGAAACATACATATATACACACAAACCATGACCCTGAAAGACAGACAGGGACATACATATATACACACAAACCATGACCCTGAATGACAGACAGGGGTATACATATATACACACAAACCATGACTCTGAAAGACAGACAGAAACATACATATATACACACAAACAATGACCCTGAAAGACAGACAGAAACATACATATATACACACAAACCATGACCCTGAAAGACAGACAGAAACATACATATATACACACAAACCATGACCCTGAAAGACAGACAGGGACATACATATATACACACAAACCATGACCCTGAATGACAGACAGGGGTATACATATATACACACAAACCATGACCCTGAAAGACAGGCAGACAGAAACATACATATATACACACAATCCATGACCCTGAAAGACAGACAGAAACATACATATATACACACAAACCATGACCCTGAAAGACAGGCAGACAGAAACATACATATATACACACAAACCATGACCCTGAACGACAAACGGGCATACATATATACACACAAACCATGACCCTGAAAGACAGACAGAGACATACATATATACACACAAACCATGACCCTGAACGACAGACAGAGACATACATATATACACACAAACAATGACCCTGAAAGACAGACAGAGACATACATATATACACACAAACCATGACCCTGAACGACAGACAGAGACATACATATATACACACAAACCATGACCCTGAAAGACAGACAGAAATATACATATATACACACAAACCATGACCCTGAAAGACAGACAGAGACATACATATATACACACAAACCATGACCCTGAACGACAGACAGGGACATACATATATACACACAAACCATGACTCTGAACGACAAACAGGCATACATATATACACACAAACCATGACCCTGAACGACAGACAGGGGCATACATATATATCCACAATGACACACAGACATTAATAACCAAAGAAATAATCACAATGATGGATGAACGGATGGACAAACAACAGACAGACGGAGATTGGCAAACCATGATCCAAATGGACAGACAGACAGACAGAGAAAGACGGATAAATCATAACCCGGACAGACAAACAAAGACCCAGAGAAACAGAGATACTATGACCCGGACAGACAGAAACATACAGACAGACAACAAATACCCAGGAAAATAGGCACAAAAAGTTTGGCCATATAACCAATGAAAAGGCATGAAAGGACCACCACATAGACATTGAACCCACTACAGAGAGTGAGTCACGCCCAACAAACATAGACATTGAACCCACTACAGAGAGTCACGCCCAACAAACAGACAAGCAACAAGACACATCCTCAAACCAAAACTCACTTGATGTGTAACGACCGTGATGCGAGGAGAATCGAGATTGAGCCAGGACGGGATCTGACCATTGGTCACAATGAAGACGTGTCTTACCCACGGTGCAAACCTTTCGACTGACCGCAGCGAATACCTCAGCTCCTCATTGTCTTCAAAACGACTCGCAGATATGTCATCATTATGATTGTACTGTAACACATGTCATCACTTCAAGCATACTGTGACAACAAAACGCTATCACTGCAACTGAAATGTAACAAAATTATATAACAACATATAAAACATGCATGCATGCACGCACGCACACAATTACTGCATCTGAAATTTTATTTCTTCATTCTGCATTGAATACAGAGATAAATTATTCAGCAATATGTCCAACATAATATTTTATAGATTGGTTGTCTTGCTCCTAACCAGTGCAATCTACTTTCTGCTAACTATTAACGTTCTGTTAACCCTAGTTAAAACCTAAATTACTTACACATTACATACACCAGTTTGCACTGGATCTGGAAGCTGTATGCAAATGTAAGAAATGATGTCAAGTACTTGATTATGCACTCACATCATGTAGGTCCCAAACAAGATTTGCAAGTGTTATTGTCACAGCTTTCCCTCCTATTGTCACATTGCTGTGCTGAAACATTGAAAATCATTGAAACATTGAAAATCACAGTTCCAATCATTGTTAAAGCTGATTTCAGATGGAAATAAATTTTTAATGAAGCTAGCGTTAGTGAGTTCGTGACAGGTTAATAAGTGTCTGAAAGTACATTCCATAAATAAATGAGAGTACACGAAGTACCTGCAGTTTTTCCGCCTCATCACAGTCTGTCATTCTGAGCACTGCCACACCTGCCTCTTCGTGCACCTCAATCTGTGTAGCAGACAGGTTTTGTCTCAGTCTGTTGTATGGTTACAGGATATAATAACACCGCACATCAAAAGCGATACATTTTAAAAATCTTGTTTGAACTTCGAATGTGTTCATAATCTGTCACTGATCTTTGTAGAATTTGGGTAACAGTTAATGAGTGGAAGTCTACAAATACCGGTACGGATCACCATCAATTAGATTATTGTCACCACTTTGTTGATGGTGACATACTTGCCTATTTTATATCATTTGTTTGGCTACATAGTTGGAAAATAAAGACAATTTCATCATAACATCCTTAATATCTTTAAAAATTTAAAGTTGAATGCACAGTAATATACGAGTCATCGGTACAGTAATGGGCAAGATATTCTGGAGACAACTAAACACAATTGTACACATAATGCCAATTTTACTATTAAATATTCTCATTTCATACCATTCCCTGCAGACAAGTTGTCAATAACCATTATGATTCACTTAAGACATTTTACATGTTGCAAGAAGATATATCAATAATGTAGTCTGGTGCATTACTTACAGAAAACACTAATGAGCTGTTATATTAACTAAATTGTTATGAAAATTATTGTAAACTTGCAGAAGGTTATTACCTTTGTGAGTGAAGTCATGAGTTCTGCTGGAAACAGTTTCTTCACCGTGTCTTCATCATAACCTGAGGGAAGTCCCGTGATAAGGATTTGGTCCCTCAGGGTTTTACTGTTGGGCAGTACCCAGTCCGAGGTCTACATCAGAGAGGGCTCATACATAATCCATTGAGAGGTCTACATCAGAGAGAGGCTCATACATCATCCAATCAGAGGTCTACATCAGGGAGAGGCTCATACATCACCGATTCAGCGGTCTACGTCAGAGAGAGGCTCATACATCATCCAATCAGAGGTCTACATCAGATAGGGCTCATACATAATCCAATCAGATGTTTACATCAGAGAGAGGCTCATACATCACCGATTCAGAGGTCTTCGTCAGAGAGAGGCTCATACATCATCCAATCATAGGTCTACATCAGGGAGGGGCTCGTACATCATCCAATCAAAGGTCTACATCAGTCTCACACATCATGCAAACAGAGTTGCACACAACATAGAGGCCCATGCGTCATTAAAATGAGACTCAGATCACGCAATAAAAGGAAGCGCAATGATGTGTAGTGGCATTATCTAAATAACCTGTTGTCACTTTTGGCTGTCAATTTTATTCAAATTTATTGTATTATTATTCTTTGTGGCATTGTAGCAGCTGTAATTCATGCATGCTAACCCAAATCTGCCTGATTCTTGTTGTTGATACCGATATAGTTACATGTGTAATTGACACCGACATAGTTACGTGTGTCATTGACACCGACATAGTTACGTGTGTCATTTCTGTTCTTAATGGTATTCCTCAAAATGATATAAACTGACATGTTGTTTACATTTTGTCATATTTACAAAAAAGTTTTTAAAATCATAACAGGTCACCAAAGAAATCTAAAAACACATAGATTTATTCATCTGGAATATTACTTCGTATTTCAAATACAATATGTGAAAAACTTCTACTGAAATTACTCAATTAAAAAAGCACATAGACATCCCAATGCATGTTGGTTACATTGAAACTGCATTAAAGATCCGTAAATGAATAAACCTCAATCCTATGGCACACTCACATAGTAGGCCTTCCTGACAGTAAAGTTGTGGCCATGTACATGAAGTTTCTGTTTCTGTAACGCTGTAGCAACTACAAACAAAGGTTAATTTAGAACACCAAATACAGTAGACGCCACTGAAATACCGCAATAGCATTTAGGGTGACAGTGATGAAATATTAATCAAAAGCACAGGATGGGCCCCATAATTTTTTTTCTTTCACTTTTAATTACTAGTACATGAATGACATTTTAAGTTTGTCTTTCACGTGATAAGTGAATGTTGCATACAAATAGAAGAGGCCAGGTTGCTACAGACCACGCTGTTTCTGGTGGTCCAATAGGCAAATCTATGTCTGATAATTAGCATAATGTTTTAGTTGTGAGTTACGAATATGCTCACTTTTAATAACAAAACCAATGTAGTAATTATATATTTACAAAGTTAAAAAATTTATTTTCTCACCTAAAATATTGGTTTTAAATTTCAAATAGTAATAACAATAAATAGTACAGCAGTTGTATGTTTACATAGATAACAAATATATTTTCTAACATAAACATTTCAAATAAACAGAAATAAATAAAACTTCTAGAGATCTTGCCTTCTGTGGCCGAGTCAAACACGATCACTGTAACATTCTCACTGTGATGATTACTAATTGTGAACTCCAGTTGGTAATTCTGCACAGTTTGACTGAAGATAGCGTTCTCTGGAATGAGTTCTGCAATGGTGACCCCTGGTGGCAGGGATGGTTGCAGAACGACCATTGTGGCATTGACACAATCATTGAATGTACATTCACCAAAGCTGTGGAAAATAAATAACACTGTTCTACATGCAGCAAAATTATGATACTGGATAATTGTTTTTTACTACTGCTAAGCATATTTGAACTGGAATGTGTGTATAACAAGCACAATGAATATTCAAGTTCTCTTAACATATATCAATGACTTGGATGATACTATGACAAGCAATGTACTGAAATTTGTGGATAACACAAAACAAGTGACAAAAGTGTTCAGAAAGGTTAAAAATAATGATGATAAACAACAATTACAAAACGATCTAGACATATTTGTTAAATGGTCTAAAAATTACTGACGTTATTCAATTTTGGGAAATGTAAATACCTACATACAGGACACAACTATAATATGGGAGATACTGTTCAAGGTTCTAACGTAAAAGAAAATGACTTAGAAGTAACAATAACTGCTGATATGAAACTTTCAGAGCAGTGTGGTATTGCAGCTTCAAAGGGTAATCAAATTCTTGGGTTGATTAGGAGAAATATAACATATAAGGAATAAAGCTGTATAAAGCAATAATTAGGCCTCATTTAGAATACTGTGTACAAGCGTGGAGACCATAACGTAAGATGGATATAGATACACTTGAACGAATACAGAGGAGAGAAACTAAAATTATTCTACAACTGAGATACCTTAGTTATGAAGAATGCCTAAAAGAATGTGGTTTAGCAACTCTAGAGACAAGGAGAATAAGAGATCAAATTATTTACAGATTGTGTAACTGCTAGCAGTGTGAATATGTTTAAAAACAACGTTGACACATATCTCAGGAGGGCGAGTTACACATAGATGAAAAATGTTGGACTCTCGATAAGCCAATGGCTTCCTTGTCCACTTGCCACCTGGGCACCTTGTCTTGGATGGCAATCTTAATAAATGTCTACAAGTTCCTAGTCAAATGGTACATTAGATGCTTAGTATAACATTTTCAAAAATGGGACGATGTCTGAAAAATTACCCAAAAGCAGGAGTTCTCCCACCATATCGGGCAACTTGGAAAGTCTGCAAGAGATCACTAACCTGGAAACATTTCTTAATTCTTGCTCAAGTTGGATCTTGTAGCGGCGTAGATCTGCCAGTAGTTTTGGGTCTGTACCATTCACCCAGGTATAGACAATGTCAATAGGGACAGGAAGACATAATCTGTGTGAAGAAGAACATAATAATAATTAATATTATCATATATTCAGTCATTATTTATATTTATTCATATGATAAAATATAAATAGTATGTAATGATGGACCAAATGTTAAATGTAATAAACATATCTGAATAAATATGATTGAACCTATAACAATTAGTAACTAAATGAGACAGTCCAATAAAATTAAATAGATGTTAAATCAAAATGAATATAATTTCAAAAACAATTTAATTCTAAATGACTAATGCCAGTATTGTTTTTGCAAATTGCATCAACAAATGTGCCAATGTTCTTACTGTGTTGTGATAGAACATCTAATCAATTCTATGCAACAGTCATGAAACAGAAACCAGAACAACTAAGCAAAGATAAGTGTGAGATCTAATATGGAGAAGAAATGGAAACAAGAATGGCAAGAATTGCAGCCTTCAGTGGTTCTCTGAGTTGTCATTGACAAAAAGCACGTAATGTTTCTAGTTTACATAAACTAACAGGTTATTTCATATTAACTTCTAATGAATCTGGCCATGATTGTAGAAATAATAAATTTAAGCGCATATGATCATACATAAATTATGTCTGGTGTGGGACTTCTCACACAAGCTGTCCCATTCTGATTCACACGTCATACAGTGGTGGCATTTGTCCAACATGACTACTAGTTTTCCAAATATTTGGAAACGTATCAGTTTCTAACCTTGGTTTCATGCTGATACACATTAAAGTTCATAAACATAAAAACATTATAAATTTTTTTACATTCATTTCTGTTATTGTTTCTGCATCATTTCATCTGTTTAGAAATCTATGTAGGTCATTTCAGCTTCGTTATTGTCCATCAAATGCTGTCATAAATAACACTAATCTACTATGTTAACTAGTTATGTTAATCTTGGATTATTTTTATTAAATTAAGTTAACTTGTATTTTGAAATTAGTTAAGTTAATTGATGAAGTTAACTAGTTCAGTAAATGATTAAGCTGACTTACGCCACATGTATGTAAAAATACCCTCTTATTGGCCTGTAAAATAGTTCACCGGCTGCACATCTTATAAACTGCAACTGTTACCCACTGAACCAATGTCCTTTTACCTGTGTCTGTATACATGTGAATGACATCGATCTAATTACTTTGTAAAAAAATAAGTTATCTGAAAAGTAATTGAAGTAAACCAGTTAAATTCACTATAAGTTAAGTTAACCTTCAAAAGTTAATGCTGACTTAACTTTTGCAAGTTAACAAGCTAAGCTAATCACCCCATGCCTGGAACATACGGATGAGGAAATCACTGATATATATGTCACAATTTAAAAGATGGAATATTGATAGCACGTAACAGCACCAAATGAATAATAAATGTTATTTTATAAGTTAACAGTGTTACAATTATTTACTGCCTCGTTACATTTTCTAGACTGAATTCAGTATTTTACCTTTTTCGAAATGACTGCCCTGCGATATTATCACTGAAAGAGTTGAACACTGCAGCATAATTCTCTTTGCTCCATTCAAGTGCCACCTACCAGAAGAAAACAGAAACATATATTAGGGTGCAACAGCAGAATCACAACCACTGTACCACTGCCACAATCTACTGACCACTGGTTGAAATGTACTGGTTGGTTGTCAAGTTTTTGCAGTAATAGTGTTAACAAATCATATGTTGAATGACCTACAGTACTGTACTTATAAATGCCAAAAGAAATTTTTTTTATAAATAAATAGATCATGTTTTATATTGAAGTATGTGGAGATTGATTACCACCAGAGTGGTACATTACAACTACAGCAATGGTATATTGTGACCGGCACATCGTGATCACAGCGATAGCCACTACACCCAAGGGGTTAGCGACTGAAAAAAAATTACAGGAAAAATAAATAAATGAAGAATAAATGAACAATAACTGGTGTTCAGAAAATGGGAGCAATCAAAATATAATAGCAGCAATACAATTAGTAAGTGAAAGAGAAAATAAAACATGACAGTCATAGAAAGATGATCTGATAAACCTGTAAATTACTAAATAGATGATTTATGTTCTATTATATATTAATGAATTAAAGTCGAGACTAAACAGCGAATGCTGGAATTCAACAAAATGTTATCCATCTTGTTGATGCACATGACCAACTGATGTAATAAAAAATATTTTAACTGTGTTAACTACTACAGTTTGATGATGATTTTATTTAGTATCATAACTATGACATATTTTATACATTTTGTGGGTTCAGTTCAAACTTAGCGAATCCGTTTCAAAAGGGAACTGGGTGAAATGAAAAAAGTTAAGACTGCTATTGCACTATTGTTGATATTGCCATTATTATTACAATGCTAATTAATGTGTATATACCACTATCTTGTACTATATATATATATATATATATATATATATATATATATATACTATAACACCAAATTGGATTATTGTATAAATTGGGCACTATGTAAATTGTTTAAACATATGATTGTTGGTATAATTATATATATATATATATATATATATATATATATATATATATATATATATATATATATATATATATATATATATATATATATATATGTATGTATATATATAATCATACTATTAATATTAGTTATTAATGCTAGCAAAAATGTTTTTGTTTTCTCATGATGAATTATGTTTTGTCTGTTCATTGATGCTACTGTATTTAAGAACCAACATTATATAATATTTATGTGACGATTCTGAGTTAACAATTTCACTCTGTACTTAACTAGTTTTTTAATCATTTGTTCTTCAGGAAGAAGCTCAGTAGACAGTGAGCCACTTGTTCGTGAGTGCCGGCTTATTGTAAGTATTTAATTAGCATGAGGATTATCCTTCCTTATATCATTATACCAAAAATCATAACTAACATTATTGACATTTTTTATAATACTCAACATATTCCAAAAGGTACATTTCTGGTGATTTATATGAAAATTTTGATCAATGTTGGACATTTGGAAAATCATCAGAAAATTTCTCAAAATTTTAAACTTTAAACAGCTGTATCTTTTTTCTATTTCACGTGAAATAAGTACCTTTCTACTCATTTTAACTAGCACTTTGAGAAAAAAAATAAGAAAAATATAATACAATAAAAAATTGGTCTGACGTCCCCACATGTGGTTGCATGTTTGGCATACATTGCATTAATGATTTAGTAAACCCCCCCTAAAAAGTAGGCGTATCCACGACCACGTCACTGAACAAAATAGTCAATAGGTGTCAATGGCAATGCGTACCTCGCCGAATTGGAAAGCCGACACAAACACCAAAACACATCCCGCTATTACGCATAAAATACCATACTTGTGTGACAACACACTAATAGTTTTACGCTGTAACAGTTTGCAGGCGGGTGTCCACACCATTGTCGTAAACACAGCAATTTCCTAATTTGTGAATGGTGATTTCAGCCTTCCCCAATTAATCGCTACCATTTTGTCGCTAACGACGTATATCAATCAGACTTATTATGCATTATATGGGACAAAGCAGTAATTGATACTGCACTTAAAAACAAATATAATCTATGCAATCAGAAGATTACAAAAATGACGAGAATGCAGTGCATTTATGATATTTTTTATGATGTATACTGTATTTTCAAATTATGGGACACGTTCGTGTGCTAGTCCGGGACAGGTTCGGGCGCTGACGTTACACCAAAGATCGACGACAGCAAACATTTTTGGTAGATACATGTCAACGACTTATGATTAGACAATAATTAAAATTTGCAGAAGAAAAATAAAATATTATGTGTTTGCTTTACAGGTAAATTGAATTAAATTGCGCGCGTGCATGGATGCGTGCACGTACAGATTATGCATCAGTTTAACAACTTCAAACAGGGGCCTGTATATTAGCCGGAACGAGCCCGGATCGAGCCGGGAACGAGATTTAATTGCTAATAGCGTGGATTGCGTGATATATATATATATATATATATATATATATATATATATATATATATATATATATATATATATATATATATATATATATATATATACTGATTTCACTGGAATGTGTAGTTAGATAACGTAATAATGCAACTTTCCACAAAGTGGGAAATAATTACACGTACATTAAGATATGTTTGGCACTCCCGGAACGATGACTTATTGACGATCGGCGGCCATGTTTTGGCTGTTCCGTCTATTGAACATCACCTAGTGGGCGGCCTTCCATTAATTAGTGGGTTACTTATGATGATCTCGGCCTTAGTTAACTTATAAACCGGTCTTTAGGAGATGTAATGGTTGCTCCATTGGGGGGTTGATTGATAGTATGGGTGTGTGTGGTCATCAATAGCCATTATTATATTTGAGTAATTTCCTTGTTTATTTGACATTTCCTGAATAATATTTAATGACTGCATAAGTTACCAATTTAAATTAAAAACAGTTTAAATGTGACCATTTACACACAACCTAACTTATCAAAACGACACAAAGCAAGAATGTGAACAGAAATCCGGATGTTTATTTTATAAAGTATGCATACATGTATTAATTCGTACAACAATTATTACAATTTTATAACATAAAATCATATATCCATGATGTTTTTGAAAATGTTATATTGATGTTCAAATGTTGACTCTTAGAAACATTGTATAAACGTTATTGAAAAATGTTTTATTAAAACATATAATTATATAACATCATAAAAACATTTCCCTGAAATATCATGAAAATGTTATAATGATATAAAAATGTTGACTCTTGGAAACATTGTAAAAACGTTTTTGAAATATGTTTTATTATAACATATATATAACATCATAAAAACATTTCCATAAAATATTGTAGTTGGATACTCCTCTTCATGTTGTGTTTCTTCGAAGAGTCTTTTCACAATTTGGGCAGCAGGATTTCGGCCAGACCTCACCTTTCTTTTAATATGTTGCATATAGTTTTCATATTTCTGATGCGCCACTATCTAGATCCCCAAAGTGTTGTGCTTCTCTTGCAATGTGTGCAAGTGTGTGCACATTATAAACTAAGAACTCCCTTCCATACAGCTCTGCACATTTGCTGACAAAATGTTGCAGTAATTGGTGAGCATAATTGCCATACTGTGTAGTCAATTTGGAATTGACTAAAATGCACATGGCCACGCTTAATGCCATGAAGTAGTCATAGTTGTGTTGGGGAAGTATATCTTTAACGACAAATTTTCCAGTGTACAATAAAAATTGTGATTAGGTTGGGACTAACTTGTTAATTTTTAGTAGCTGAAATTCTACACATTGCTCTTGGTCCTCTATTCCAAGTAAGCAGTAGCTTTTTCGTGACACCCAAACAAACCTGGTGGAGGTAGTCCAGTGGAAAGGCACATATTATGTCCAGATTATGTAGCTGAAGGAAAGGTGATACACCCCTGTGATGCCCTTCTTGTGTTTTGTTCCAAAAAGCTGTATCTGTTCTTAGTGATAGATTTTGCATCATTGGATATGTCATCCTTCCAACATATTTTCCTCTTTGACAGCACTTATCACATCCATAATATCCACTATAGAGTTTGGTGCACTTGACCATTGATCTTGTTTGGGCATCACATATTATGAATGTTACACTTACATTAAACCTTTTCCCTTCAAATTCCATGCCCTCATTAATTGCTTTATTCAAGTCATTAATGGTATCTAGCAAAAAATCGAGGTTAAGTGGTTTTTTCCGCCAACAGAAATAGAAAGCGGAAATACTTGTGCACGATTGATATTCACATTAAAACATAAAGCTGGCGATACAGAGGTTTTGCTGCTCTTGAAAAGGGGAAGCCATCCACATTTTGTGATGTTTATGTTCCTTTTTCAAATTTTTTTATGATGTTATATATATGTTTTAATAAAACATTGTTCAACAATGTTTTTCCAAGGTGGCACATTTTGATATCATTATAGCATTTTCAAAAACATTATTATTACATTTGAGGAAACATTTTTCTGATGTTTTTAAAACATTAATGTGTTTGCTGGGAATGTTTTAATGATGTTTTAAAAACATCACTGAAAAATGTAAAATTACATTATCATAAAAACATCTGTATGATGTTTCTGAAATTTTACATAATATTTTAGTTACATCTAAAAAATTGTATTGATATTTTTTTCGTTATAACATGTATATAACCTTTATCAAATGTTATAAAAATGTTATGTGTTTGCTGGGTAGTGATTCAATAGTAAAGTATAATTGCAATTACTTTTAGATTCACACCCCTATTCACTAAATAAGGCAGCTCATTGCAGATTGAGATACAATGCTGTTGATTGTCTGAGTTGTAATTGCAGTAGGTACTGAACCCTGAATAAACAAGGGGTCCATTAAACAATAAGTAAGAAATGAAAGTACTAGTATGCACATTTACAAAGAACATTTTGTGGATTCACAAGTCAGACAATGATTCAATAATCTGACCATTACAAAGCACATTTACAAAGAACATTTTGCGAAAGTGGATTCACAAGTCAGACAATGATTCAATAATCTGACCATTACAAAACACATTTACAAAGAACATTTTGCGAAAGTGGATTCACAAGTCAAACAATGATTCAGTAATCTGACCATTACTGAGCACATTTACAAAGAACATGTTGTGAAGTAGATTTCCTTAACGATAAATAACAACTATGCATAGTTACACGGGCGCATTAGGTACACAACATGAGAGAGCCCAATATAAAATTGTGTATCAAGTTCAGAATCTAACATAAATAATTATTCCATAATTTATTCTTTTAAATTCACTCAAAAATTGCATTAAGCACAACAACAAAAGGCCGCTCCTAAAAAGCATTTAGTTGTAGTGTTCATTTTTAACACTAAATAATTAAAAACAGTGCCATGTTGCATACAATGTTTTAATAAATATTTAATTTTCTAAAAAAAAATTGCGTTACATAATAATGTAATATAACACCAATATTCAATACGTGGAATGAAAGTTTTATTCACCAATAGTGTATTGGAAAAGGGGTTAACAGAAGAAGTGTAATATAGTTACCTGTAATAAATATATAAAGTAAATTATAATACATAGTCTTAGACATAATATACAAAATGATGTTGTATAGAAGATTGTAGTTAAACTGTATCATTTCATATTTACTCCATTTTATTTAGATATAAATTATTTCATATACCAGTATACATCCTAATCATTGATTACCAGTATTATTGCAGTAGATGGTGTATAAACAGTAACCCACTAATGTAAGGCCGCCCACTAGGTGATGTTCAATTGACGGAACAACCAAAACACGGCTGCCGATCGTCAATAAGTCATCGTTCCGGGAGCCCAAAACATATCTTAATGTACGTATAATTATTTCCCACTTGGTGGAAAGTTGCATTGTTACGTTATCTAACTACACATTCCAGTGAAATCATTATATAGATCACACAATCCACGCTATTAGCAATTCAATCTCATTCCGGGCTCATTCCGGCCTCGTTCCGGCTAATATACAGGCCCTTCAAACAGCTGGCATGTTATAATGGATGCTAGATATATTTTTAGAGAAATGATTCTAAAATTACAAAGAAGTAGAGCAAGTTTATTTTGTATTTAGATCAATCAAACATACTTGTACAAATTTCACAAAAGTTGAATCGGAGGCCTAGAAGATCAATATCTTGCATGCCTGTGAAGTACCTTAAAACGAAACAAAAATCATGTTTTTTTGGGAAAGCATCTATAAGAGTTAACCAAATCTAACAATTTATAAATACAAGCAAGAATATCACACTAGTGGCTTTTTCAGAATGTGCTCTAAGAGTATAACATTCTGATCAAATCTTTGTTTTATTGGCGGCAGACATGTTTCTTGGGCGACCAATAAAAGTGCCTGGCATTTCTAAGAAATCAACTTCCGGTTAGATGAATTAAGTGATTTTTAAGGGTCGTCGAAAGCAAAGCAAACTGTCAATCAAGCGAGCTGCTAAGTCAGAACAGGATAAGCTTAGTAAACAAAAGCCAACATATGTTGCTTAAGTTGAGTTTAGATTAAAACGGCATGATTATATCCTATTGGCAAGCATAAGACTAGGTGTTTACAAATAGATTTTAATTTAGTGAGCGAATATTGCTAGACTACACGCACTCGTGACGTAAGGTTATCTAACACAATGGTGAGCTCGTGAAATTGAGATGCAGTGTGTTTACCAATATTTTCCCAATGAACTTACTGCATGGCGTGATACTAATAATATAATATTAAAAGTATTTATACAGCACCCGATCAATGCAATCATAAAATATTAATTATTATTAATCAGAAACATTATTATTAATCATATTAACAAGTATATATATTAATTATATAATAAATCAATAAATATATATGTTTTATTAATTATATTAAAAACAATACTAATAAAGAATAATAAATACTCTAAAATGTAGTCTAAATTGTCCTACCATAAATAATATATAATAACAAATTAAATGTATTTTTGTAATAATAAAATAGTAATAAATGTGGGATTCTTGATTGTATAATTGCAAATGGTTATGTTTTAGTAAATCTTATATGTGTGCATAGGCCCCAAACCATGACTTTTGTTTCGCTTTAATCATCATATTATTTTAGACTTGTGTTCATAGTAAATTGCAAATGAAGTATTAATAATTATTTTACAAATGCATATGAGTGGCTGCCATAAATTATAATTCGAATACCATGAACCATAATATATCGACACCTAAGCAAATCCTCCGATTGTTTTGTCGTGCCTCGTAAAATTTGCGTGTCTATGCCAATGTAGGCACAATCGCGTTCGAGTTTATTCAAGCATCCGATTAGATCAATCGATGCAATTTGCGACCACAACATTTTTGTTGATAAATCTAAAACGGGTGTCGACTAATGTAGTGCTATATTACCCACCAGAGGCGCCACGGATTATTGCTTTCCGCTCTACCTGGCGGAAAGCGGACCAATCACCGGAAGTTGCAACCCACTGGAGTTTGGCCGTCGTTTGCCTGGTTTCTCTGTGATATTGCCAGTTGCCATGTAATAACTAACGAAGCCTCACATAAATTTATGATAGAGGGAAATGAGTCTAAATGCGCATAGGCTACTGAAGTTAGACTTTGAGAATGGAAAAAGCTAGTGGTGATAAGAAACGAAGTGGCAAACACAGTAACGGCGTCACGATTGACAAGCAGTTTTTGGAGCGATCGAACGCCACGCGCTACATAAGGGACGTTTTGACGAAGATCGTTGAGAACAGGCCGGACGATCCTATAGTGTTTATCGCTGATTATTTCCAGAACCTTGGCGCGAAGAAGGGCAGCGTCTCCCGGGCTTGCCAGCAAATCCGCCTGACACACCATAGCAAACCAGCGTTCCATAACAACGTGGTTTTGGCCTACGAGATTCTGGGTGAGAGCAGAAACCCGCCGTCTCGAGGCATCAACGGCAGGTTGTATATGGAACTTGTTACCGAACTTGCCATTGGATTCCGGCAGGCCATTCGAGAAAAACTTTTGAAGAAGATATATTGCAGAGACCACGAAGTGGTTGTGTTCGACGTGTTCCGAGCAAGTGTGCTGGCGTGTGTGATTCTTGAGGAGTTCCTTGCTGAAGCAGATTCGCTGTTCAAAGCATTGGATTTTCACGGACAGGGCAAGGTGGAATACACTCTGTGTGATGCAGTATTGCATGAGTTGAAGACATCTGTAGCATCATCATTGAAGCAAGATCCTATTTCTCTACTGCAGACTGCACACACTTTAGCTCCAAGCAGTCTTGCAGCAAATTTGTCAACTGCATCTGAGAGATACAATACCAACAGCCACCTTCGAGCACCAATGACCAAGGATGATTTCCTTATTACCGTCACTGATGCTTACCTCCAAGCTGTGAAACCTCTAAAATAATTGGAAATCTGTAAAATAATTGGCATAACATATGTATTGACATCACTTAAAGTTTGTTTAGGTGTTGTGTTTCCTGTGTTGAATATTTTACTAGCTGTGTGCAAAAAGAACTGGATTAGTCTGATTATTTTGATATGTTACCTAAGTTGTTTTCATTTGGTGTCAGGACTTGCTGAATGAAGAGCTATACACATGCATACATTTCATAAACCTGTCTATCACAGTACTGGTGATTGCTGAACCTTGAAGTTGAAATAATGGCAGAAGTCCCATTATCGGCAGAGGGGATGAATATGACTGGTAGTAGTCATGAACTAGCATCTACGTCCATTGTTGGTCAGCTGACACCAGATGCAGAGAAACAACCGTTGGCACAAAAAGATAAACGGACACACCAGAAACGGGAAAACCGCATTCGTAAACGGCCCTGCAAATTCTTTCAAGCAGGAGAGTGCAGATATGGTGCTCGATGTTGGCTTTCGCATGAGACTTGCAGTGACCAAGCATGTGATGAAATATCAGGTCATGTAGTCCAACACATGTCAAGTGCTGATGGTCATGAACAGGAATACAGCACTGATGTGAGAGTGTTAGAAAGTGAATCATGTGCCAGTGCTGGTGATACTGAGGGAAATGGAGGTAGTACAATTATGTTGTGTGCCATAGGAGGAAAAGAGCAAGTAACTACTGCTCCCATGGCCACTTGCAAGTTCTATGTTAGAACAGGACGTTGTCGCTTTGGCAAACAATGTCGATATTCACACGATGCTGAACGTTCAACAAAGACAGTGAAACCGACCGGTGGCAATACAGAAATTAATAAGGAAGTTATTAAAAGTGGTAATCAAGCATGTGATGAAGTATCAGGTTCTGGGGTCCAACAGTCGTCTGGTGCTGAAGATCATGAGCAGGTATACAGCACTGATGTGAGAGTGTTAGAAAGTGAATCATGTGCCAGTGCTGGTAGTACTGAAGAAAATGGACGTAGTACTATTATGTTGTGTGTCATAGAAGGAAAAGAGCAAGTAACTACTGCTCCCATGGCCGCTTGCAAGTTCTATGTTAGAACGGGACGTTGTCGCTTTGGCAAGCAATGTCGATATTCACATGATGCGGAACGTTCAACGAAGACAGTGGAACCGACTGGTAGCAATGCAGAAATGAAGAATGAAGTTATTAGATCTCAACCACCACAAGACAACAGCAGCACAAGAAAGCAGATTGATGCTAAGCAAATGCCAGGTCTACAGCAGAAGCTGCGTAGTCGGGCCATCAAGACTTGTCGCTACTTCAAAGCTGGCAACTGCACAATGGGAGACAAATGTAAGTTCAGACATCCTGCTGTATCTGGAGATAGCAGTGTTCTGAATGGTTGGCATTCTGAGGCGAACACCCCAGGTCAGGGGTTGTCTCGTAAGCAAAGCACACAGACAGTCTTTGGACGACACACCAAGTTGTCACTGGACAAGTCGTCTGCAGATGATCTTCGGAAACTGAGACAAACTGAGATTCAGCTGCTAAAGAAGAGATATCCAAAAGCTACGGAGACCGAGGACGAACCCAAACACTACAAGTTCATCTTTGTGCCGACTGATCCTGACTGGGTAGGCTACTGCTTTCCTTGCAAACAGAAAGTTTTTTATCACTGTCAATTTGTTGAAAGATAACTTTTTCTTTTTATGATAAACAAGTAATGCTGAATAAAATCCCTTGAAATATGAATTTGTGGGAGGATACGATTCAGTTTTGGGATATGTACAATTTTAACAAATCTTACATCACAGTCATGAGTTGCATGAGTTAAATAACTATTAACATCATTCTTATTTTTGCAGCCATATGATGTGAAAGAATTGGATTTGAGTGTTTCGTTCCCTGAATCTTATCCGAAAGAGGTAAGCCATCCTTTAGTTCCTGCACTTAAATTAGTTTGTTTGAAGTGGCTAGTGCTTAAGTTATTAAATGGTTGGCACTATGCCCCGGTAGCAAGTTACATAGACTTATTTACAAAACTGAATGAAATCTGCATTGAGAAATCAGAAGAAAATAATTAATTTAATCTGACAAATATATCCCGGGTAATCCATTCTCATAATATTTAGTCATATGAAAACTTACCATTTGTGATTATAACTTTGTTATGCTATTCATAAATTATTGGCAGAGTAAATACGAAATATGATCCATTAATGTAATGTTGGAGATATGTTATATACATTATTTTTAATTATAAACAATAGACTACTGCTGTATTGATGACTTGTATATTTGTATGTATTTGAAGAAAGGTATTTTTGATTTGGTTTGTTGTGTTGTCTCTAAGGTGATGCAGGTGCATGTGACGGAGCAGAATCTCCCACTTCCAGTCAGACAGTGAGTGCATCTTTAATAATTAATACATCAAGATTGGTTTGCACATTTAGGATATTAGAATAATAGCATTATATGGCTAAAGTGATTAACTATTGATCTACTATTTTTGTTTAGCAGTAAATGAACATAGCATGCTGTTGCTTGCAATCTGTTTAAATATCATTTCTTTATTATTGAAAAAATACAACTTCATGTTGCAGTTAAAATACTAGACATTTTTTAACCCTTTCATTAACCATGAAAATGCTTTTACAGTGAAAATGCTTTGATCATGTAAGTGCTTTAACATTCTGTAATTGTTGGCCTTCTGTTGTATACATAGTAAACTATCAGAGCACATACATTGGATGGGATAAAACAGATATGGTGTAGTGGTTATAATTTGGTACTTTCAACATTGCAATGTATGACAAATTGATAATGCAGATGTTGTCCCACTCCACAGACAGGTTGAAGAATGTATGACTGAGTGGCTAGATGAAAAGTCACAAACACTCGAGTCCACAGGCCAGGTGGAGCTCCTGTTCCGTCCACTCCTGCGGTGGCTCGACAAAAACCTGGAGGAGATGTTCACCAAGGGGCTGATGCAGGTGATTTGACTTAAGCCTTTTCAATCCTTGGCGGACTGTAGGCTAGTAATGACTCCACCAGACACGGTTTTGGGCTTGCATTTCTATCTACATCCTGCTTTTACAATATCTGCTTCCATTTCTCTGTGCCTTGTATTTTTCTGACTTTGCCTTGAGGGTACCGTGTGAGAGCCTGTCTCGTGATGTGTCATGTTCACTTCCTGAGAGTATGGCCTATCCAGCTCCACTTCCTTCTAAATTGATTTTCAATTGGTTCTTGGCTTGTTCTTTCTCATAATACTAAATGTTTTTGGCCACCATATCCTTGGCATTCTTCTTAGACACAGATGCAGGTGACTTGAAGAAAATACATTTGGTCTTGTAAAATCTGATTTCATGCATGGTTCCCATTGGTACAGAATAGCACAATTGACAAACCTAGATTAATAGTGACGGAGTGTCCCTGAGATGGCCCGACCAGGTATATATGTAATATTATCAGATTGAGTGTTTGGCAAAAAGTAAGGGTGAGCTTGAATTCGTGGGTAATATGTGCTCAATAAAATGCCTGTTATTGAAACAGGAAAGGTCACCCAGCAAGAACATTTCCAACCTGAATGATAATTTATTCAGCATGTAGCATGTTTATAACTTAATACAAGTAGCCAAGTACATAGTGTAAAGTGGTGAAAGGATATATAGCTGGAGTTTTGCGACTCAAAGAGAACTAGATGATTCCCTATGTTTTCACAGCTGAACTAATGTGTACAAGCTGTTGTAACTGGTTATTTGTGTTTTCTGTTGACCTCAGTTTGTATCATGTTGCAGTATAAGAGAGAGTTGGTGGCCCACGCTGCTGGTCTCCAGTTCGTCCCTGCTTCAGCTCTCCAGAAGCAGCTTAATTCAGGTTCTCAAGGAAATTTGGCTGCAGAGAGCTGTGATAAGGGTATTGTAGCATGGAATGGTAGCAAGAACCCATCAGTAGAGAGCACTTGCATGGGCGGAACTGCAAGTAATGGTAGCAGCGACCAGGCAGCCACCATGGATGACAAAGGAGCAGGCAGCTCTCTGCTTGACCCATCAAGACGTGGAACTGAGGTGAAGCTACAAAACCTCAATCTTGGCGAAAATGTTGCAACCCTAAACGCCACCAAGGTCCACGTGATTGTCCAGTGCGCGCGATGTCACACGTTTGCTGAGGTGTCCACAGTCCCGGCCAGGGTCAACTCGGTGTGCTGTCCCAAGTGTAGCAGGCAACTACTGGTCGTGTTTCGTCCAAGCATCATCCACTCATTCTCGCCAGTTCTCGGTTACTTGGATCTAGAAGGATGCATTGCCTTTGATCTGGTCATGCTTGAGTGCAGCTTCCTGCTCGTTTGTCTTAACTGCTCAGAGGAGACAAAGATACAGGTATGCTGTAGGTGGTTTAGTGAGACATGCTATGCAACTGTGTGTGGCTTCATGTGTTGAACATGTTTCTCATATTGCTGAAAAAGTGAGCACACAACTAATAACTATATTACAGCGTACATGCATGCGTGTTTGGTTTTATGTGCACTTGCAAGTATGTGTGTCAATAGCTGTTATTGTGGTCTGCTACAAGTAGTTGTTTCTTGTGCAGTTGAACAATTTGGCTCCATCACAGTGCTTTATAAAAATCTACTCTATGGTTACCTTAACACTGTCAAGGTGGTGAATATAGGTGACATCTCGGATGTCTCGAAAACTTCATTTATGCTGATGGTTATGTATATTTGCAATACATGTGTATAACATCTGCATAAACATTTAAGTTTTTTGTTTATTTGCAATTTTTTTGCTATATTTTGCAATCTTTGTGGTACAGAATTGTTACATCCATCGTGTTTCACAGCACATTTATGAAACTGTCTGGTTTGTGCTTTTTATTTCAAGCAGGGCCTTGCCACAGGATCACCCAAAGAACTGTGGTGCCAGAATTGCCACCAGAAAATGACTGTTGCCGTCAATTCTGTGAGATTCACACAGCTCCATTCCACACAAAGCATAGGTACGGCTATTTTGTAGCACACAGGTATATAAATATCAACAACAGGCAAGGGATGCTGTTCGAACTTTCCTCCTTCAGAAGAAAACATGTGCCCACAATAACATAACGAAAAAATGTACATTAACTATATATTTTTACAATAAATTATGAGAATATTTCAAGGAAGGGGGACATTTTAAAGGAAATAATCCCAAAACTGGGAATATTTCTTTTTCCATGCCTGTTATGTCACTTTTTGATGGACACCCTTTTGTTATTGACAATGAAACTGCAAACACCCCAGACCTCGGTCTTTACCCAAAGCTTTTATATACAGACTGGCTACATAATGATAACCTTTTTTGAAACTATCATTAATTTTTAGAATTCTATTTGGCCCTGTCTAGTTTTACGTTTTAGTTTTTATAAAATGTTGATCTCCTTTCTATCTTGCTTGCATCTGTGAAATTAGGAAAACTACATTAACATTTATTAGTCATTATTAGTATTGTAAAATGGTTATGTTAATATTGATTATTAGAAGATTTGATGTCATGCAATTTGTGTATCCTTTATATGATGTGCAGACCGTATGCTGTGTTTTTTGTAGACAGTAAACATGTCCACACAGTTGACCCAAAGACCCCTCGGAGAGTGGCTAAGGACCCAGCAATCCAGCCTGGTAGTCCGCTGCCTGACAATGGCACATGCAGACATTACAAGAAGAGCTTCAGGTGGCTGAGGTAAGGTCAGGGTGAATACCCGCCTTGTTTTTTATGAGCTGGGGGACTACCTAGTCTAAGGTTTTTGAAAATGTGTCATGTATCAGATTTGTTGAAAGCAACTTCCAAGACATTAAAGTAAACCAGGTAAATGTATACAGCAAATCTACTTAGTGTGAGTCCCTGGTCAACCGTGAGCTCGTCATAGAATCGAATATGTAGTAAGCACTAGTAACCTATGTACAGTTATGATGATGGTTATATAGCGCATGCACCAGTTATGCATATGGCAGTGGTATTTTGTGATGAAATGTGTGTGTATATTATTAGTCCTGTTTTATGAAACTAGTTCAGTTGATGTGTATTTTATTAGTAATTTATTTGTTAGTTTCAGCCATTTTCGATGTGATGTAGGGATGTGGTATTTGAATGAAAGTGTTTCGTCCCAATCCCAGAATGTAGCCAGGAATTACAATTTTTTATAGGGTTCAGCGAGTTTATGCCAGAGCCACCAACAATTGATTTAATTGAAACATCAAAAAACTTTTAATTTATGAATGATGGTGTGAAATCTGGTTATCAATAAATCAGTTGTAAGACATATGCAATGTTTTCCCAACAGATTCCCATGTTGTGGGAAGGCATACCCATGCGACAAATGTCACGAGGAAAAGGAAATGGATCATGAGATGAAGTTTGCCAACCGCATGATATGTGGATTCTGTGCTAAAGAGCAGGTACGTAGATCTTCATGACTGCATATCTGGAGCTATCATGTTTGTTTAATATGCACTTTAACAATGTACATTGTTCATAATGATTGAGTTTAGTGAAACTGACAAAGTATGGGACATGTTGTGGCAGAGGAGAAGTGCATGAATATTGCAAAAACAGTAAGGTTGTTAAAAGTCATGCTTCACCAAGTTAATCAACTGATAAGTAGAATTCACCCTTTACATAATCCAGATCCTCAGCAGTACAACTGGATTCAGATCCACGTTTAACTGAACACACCTTTCTGCTGCTATTTCTGAACCCCCTAAAATTAATATCTTTTGCTGTTTAGGAAGCCATTTCTCCTGAAGAGCAAAAGCAGAGTGTCAGATTTACAGTGACATTTGAATCACCTTTGTAGCTTACTTAAGATAGAAGTCATGTCTACCTTCATATATAGCAGCACAAGGTTTTTTCACCATCTAGAAAAAGTCCTTGACATTTTACAAGATACAGACTTAGGTGTCAATCCTGAGTGGTGCACACCTGCAAGACTGGCAACACAAATCTGTAAGAGTGCAAACAAACCCATATTATTATATATGTCCATTGGTTTGCCTCGCATGCTGAAAATGAGCTAGCTGTGCAAACTCGGATGTATTGATTGGATTCTGTGAAGGTTTGGCGCAGCTCATTGCACACAGCTAAATAGTCACTCTTGGATGTGTTTTAAACCAAGATCTGTTATTTGTTATTTGACAAACGCTTTCATCTAATACAAAATGCCTTGTGCAAAGCTGTAAGGAATATCTCCTTCATCCAATGACTGTTAAATTTTTTATCTGTAGAACGTATGGGGTAAAAAGAAGAGTTGGCGCTGTATGGTGTCTTGTGTATGACTCTCAGCATTCTGTATTGCTTTGCCTCATCTTACAACGGTGCAGTCCTGTTACTGTCTTGTAGCCATTTGCCTTCGAGGGACTGTGCACTGGTTGTCAGTCTTCCATGACGAAGAAGAACTCTGCCCACTGGGAAGGAGGGAGAGGATGTCGTGACAAGATCAAAATGTCCAGGCAAGCAATTAAACTTTTGTCAATAAGACTGTGTAGTAACTTCTGATTACTAAAACAATATGTAGTATTTTCATTAATGTTTTAAGATGGTTACACTTCACATAATACAGGGACTCCTTAAGTGCCTCCAATATCCAAAATCTTATATGACGTTTTCTGCTGTCCTATAATAGACAAATATATTCTGAATGATATACACCATACGCTTTGGCTCATTTCTGTACCAAGTTTTGAGTAGCTATGTTCTATGGGTTGTATTTATCATTTCTCAAACACTTGGAATGTTTTGCCAATTAAATGCAGATCTGCTTATTATAACCAACCAAACTGGATAAAGATCAAGTTTGACTTGAGAATCATAGCACTACATATGTCCAGGATGTACTCTTCTTGCATATTGTTGTCCATGTTTCTGTTAGGTATTTGTACAATGATACGTATGCCACTCACTACAGGGGTGATGCCAAAAAGTTTGCAAACTCCAGCAAGACAATCTCTCGCAAGGCAGAACAGAAGTCAGAACAGAAGTCAAAGTCGAACCAGAAGCCAAAGATAATAAAACTGAGGCATGTGTAGAAATATACATAAACTTCAGCAAGTTAACTATAGGACTTGGTTAACTGCATAACTGAAGTGCCTAAGTACACAAAATCTTGGGATCTATTAGGCAAAAGTTTTTAAAAAAAAATACAGTTGTGAGTATGCCATATTTTTCATCTATGATTTTTCTATTTACTGTTAAATAATAGGTGATATTGTAAAGTGGTGTACTGGAAAATAATATTTCCATGAAAACTTTCACGTGATGATGAATTAAGTCAAATCATAAGTTTACAGTCATACTGGATCATAGAGAATTCAGTGTATTCTTTCATTCTCTACATTATATTTCTGTATTTGATGATTAATAAAATGAATATCACATAGTATGTTTGTACAGGTATCTGGTTTTATTTATGTATCTAGGTTCCTAACACTTAAAACATTCTAGATGGAGTTTGACAAGAGATTTGTAAGCAGTTACTCTGAGCCTGCGTGTAGTGGTGATTTTTTTTATTTAGGGTGTGTAGTGTTTGTTTTGAAATGTAGGGTTTGTTTTATAATAATCTGAACACTTCTGTCATGCCTAAATCCACGAAATCCCGAACTCGGAGGCGCATTAGTACAAAAGGATTCAGCAATCTCGAAATCAACAGGCAATGCTAAAGTTGTCAGCGAATGGATGGAAACGTAAGGGGGCTAAGGAGGGAAAGCCGTTTTCTTATATGCATTGTCCAAATTAGGTTTTGTGATATGTTTATTATGAGTTATTTAGCTGAGGATGCAGATTTTAGGTTGGTTGTATAATGGTGATTCTTGCATACATTGAGTCATGATCTTCTAAGGTGAATAATCTGGCATTATTTGTTAGGCTATATTCTACGTTGTAGGGTTTAAACACATTTTCTAGCCGGAGTAGATCATTCTCAATCTGTATCCTCCAAACAGCTCATTCGTGGACTAACAGTTTTTCACCGAAAGGTTACACATTTACCCTGTGGGGGATCTTTTACTTCCCGATATAGACACCAGGAAGAAAGGACCAACGGCTTTTAGTGCCTTCCGAAAGAGACTGCAAAGTGAGTTGAATGAAATTACCCATGTTTTGAAATGGCGGTGGTCTCGAACCCTGGTCCACTCTACTGACAGTGGTATCCTGATAAACCTACACTCCTGGACATTGAACTATTCATACATGTATTCTGTCTTAGATTTGAAAAGAATGTCATTTAGACAACCCCCAGTTGGGTCACTCTTGGACATTTCTTGCATTGACTTGGCACCCTTGGAGGGTTTAAAAAGTAGACTAGGAACCAAAGGTAGGTTAAACAAGTTTTAATATACAAGTCACTGAAGTTTGATGTAACCGCTGTAAAAATAACAACTTGCCTCCTATTGAAGCTAGAAAAGTGATTCAAATTAAATAGAGGACCTTGCTAAAAAATTACAATGATTCATGGGACAAGTGTGGTACATTATAATTATAAATATCTATATATTACTTATTTGTTATTACTGTTTCTTTTTCACTTATCTTGCTGTATTTATATTTTATTTATTTTTAAATGCATATTTGTAAGTGTTTACCTGAATTAAAAGTATTTGTATAAATAGTAAAAAAAATTACTACTATAAAGTACTAATCCAATAGATTTACCGGCCTAGCCACCATGAGATTTATCAAGCAGTGTTTCCCAAGAGATCAGCTTACGTGTCAATACACGTTCGTCTAATCTCCACTGCTATAATTAAGATGCAGTCAACCATGACCAAGCTGCCACGCGAACTACGACCGCTCTGCTGCTGCATGCATACGTGAAGCAGCCATGCACAATTAGTGTGTCACACTGTTACAGCAAATATGGATCTAATACCAAAGAATGTTCTTCGAAAAACGTTCCTCGGCACGAACGGAACTTTCTGGGTAAGTTCGGAAGGACATACTGCGTCGTAGATATGTAGGCTCCTATGGTTTGATGCCCGTATAGAAGTAGAGATCACAAACTTATTCGTCAAGTCGTGGATTGCTTCCGCAGTGTTACTGGAGAAACGGGGCCATTACAATGGTAGCTGACGATTCTTACTGCACAGCGTAACTATGTGTGTCTGTGTGCGTGTGTGTGTACGTGGTTGGAAAGAACCATTCAACAAAGACACGGGTGGGCATTTAAAATAGTCAGCACGATAGATTTCTTCAGATGTTAAAGAATACTTGATATTTTGCATTAGAAGAATTGGAAATTAACAAGCTTAGAAGGATAGACACTGAGAAAGAAACTAAACTACAATATAAATCTCTTCAGTTAATTGCGCTAAAATCCTCGGGAGACCCAATTTCTGCAGCGTACCAAAACAAAAGGGGTTGAACAAATAAACTCAAATAAAAATGTAGGAGCTTCGCTGCCATGCATAATTATACAGAAACGAAACACAATTATCTACTATTAATTCCTAAACACGTAATTAGTAACTGGTTGTCGTTCTCAAGCTAACGTAGACCTCCCCTGGTGACAGAACACGCAACCAAATAAACCGCAGTTTACCAAGTTCCAGTCTGGTATATTCTGAATAGACCCAAAAATATGATCTCAACAAACAATGTCAGAACATACACGAGGTTCATTCCGCACACGAAAGAGGGAAACGTAGATCACGAAGCACTCGTTACAGCTCATTGAAGAGAGACAGTACATATAGAAGAACCTAGCAGTGAAAAGGAGCACCCGGCAACACAAGAGAGTGCACATTGACAAGCTGACAACATAGGCATAAACGGCAGCAGAGAGGGGCGACACAAGGACTGTCTGCAAAATCACCAAGACCCTCACCGACAATAAGTTAAACAAGTCAACAGTTGTCAAGGACAATCATAGAAACGCCATGACAAAGGAGGGTGAACACGACAGATGGGCGTAACATTTTCGGGAGATTTTAAACAGAGACGATCTACAGGACAACAGCTGGATATGAAACGAGTACGTATCACAAACTGAAGATACCATCAAATAAACATCGACCTTCCAAAGGCCATCGAAAGACACGGCTTTCTTCCAAAGGTGATCAACACCCTGACAGACATGTATGCAGACAACCAGTGTTGTGTGAGACACGATGTGCAATAGAGTGAATGGTTCTATGTGAGGACTGGGGTAAGGCAGAGATGTTGTGTGAGACACGATGTGCAACAGATTGAATGGTTCTATGTGACGACTGGGGTAAGGCAGAGATGTTGTGTGAGACACGATGGACAACAGAGTGAGTAGTTCTATGTGAGGACTGGGATAAGGCAGAGATGTTGTGTGAGACATGATGTGCAACAGAGTAAGTGGTTCTATGTGAGGACTGGGGTAAGGCAGAGATGTTGTGTGAGACACGATGTGCAACAGAGTGAGTGGTTCTATGTGAGGACTGGGGTAAGGCAGAGATGTTGTGTGAGACACGATGTGCAACAGAGTGAGTGGTTCTATGTGAGGACTGGGGTAAGGCAGAGGTATTGTGTGAGACACGATGTGCAACAGAGTGAGTGGTTCTATGTGAGGACTGGGGTAAGGCAGAGATGTTGTGTGAGACACGATGGACAACAGAGTGAATGGTTCTATGTGACGACTGGGGTAAGGCAGAGATGTTGTGTGAGACACGATGTGCAACAGAGTGAGTGGTTCTATGTGACGACTGGGGTAAGGCAGAGATGCGTTATCTCGCCTTTTCTCTTTCTGGTCGTCATCGACTGGGTGGTGAGAAAAGGCACCAGCGATCGACCAAGTGGACTCGTATCTGACTTACAACATGACTTCAATATACACTCCTTTCCCATTGTAAGGACATCAAAGGAAGAACGGACAAAGTAGACAACATATTGGTTTCAAGATGACCTACTTGACTTAAATGCATAAGCCACAACGACATCTCGCTGCCCGCTTGGAAGTTGCAAACCTCCAGTCTGTTCTATTTATGGAATGCCGCTCTGCTGTCAACAGAGGGAGCCCAGTATCATTCCTGGTATGGTCACTCCACCTTTTCTCAATATACACCCGACCAAAACAAACGAATAACTAACGATACTAAAAAAAAAAAAAAATATGGGGGCCTCGAATATATTTCTCCCAATATTTCCCAAATGTTTGCACACATTACTTGGGTCCGTCTCACATATGACTACGAGGCACGATTAATAACTGGAACTGGAAAATCTCAATTATTAATGGAATCTGAAAACGAAAATCTGGTCTGTGATGAACCGAACAGTACTCCATACGAACAGAACCGTTCTAAGGTATCCTGACAATAGCTTTAAGCCATACCGAGCATCTGTCGACGATGCAGTAGGGTAACCTGGGGCAATATTGCCATCTGAGGTAAGACGGACCCACATCACGACACATCATATAAAACTCTGAACGTCCCCAAATCTGGTGCAAAATGATGCTAACATATATAGGATACCCACCCCGAAAGCTCAGCAACCCGAGAGAGGCATAATTAAATCAGTGTGTTTTTTAATATTTTATAATATTTTGTGCACTATTATATCGACTGATCTAATATTCGTCAAATAGCGCAATTCACTATAACGGTGTGAATCATGAACGAATTGGTCACCTGATAATATTGTTATTCAGTTGAGAGGATTTTTGGCGTACCCTTACTAGTTTTAAAATGCAACAGCTAATTTGTCTGTTTGCTTAAAATAGTTTGCCAATAGGCACAACACATATTTTGCTTTGATACGAACACATTAAAGACATGCTAATATAATTTAGTGGTGTACAATTTGAACGTTTTCCTTAGGGGGGCCGCGTTGCCCCAGGTTACCCTACTTGTGAAGTTGTTAGACAATCGTGTGACGATGGTTCATTTAACTGTTAATCTCACGATCATACCGACGCATAGTCTGACGTAAATACAACGTAGTGCTTTTAGTCGCAGCATTGAGTTATATCTAGGAGCATTTGTGTTTAGAGTGGTCCGTGCCAACAGTACAAAATGTACTGATTGTATCAAGATGTGGTTGTATTGATTGCCCTAATTATGTGTATGTGTGTTTATGCTTCATGCATTTACCAAAGATGTGATAGATAAATATCGGTCATATATTCACAATGATTATTTCAGTGGCTGTGGCATAGCAAATGTGGAGTGTATTATATATAGAATAAATTATGTACGTGATATTGAAACCACTTTATTTCTTGTCATGTCCTGTGAGGAGTCAAATACATTTAAGAGAATATCCGAATTATTCGCCACTCGACGTTCAATACTACTTCATTGCAAGGTGGCATATCAAAACATCTATGGTTGATACTAAATGAAACCACACCTACCTGTGGATACATGTGAACACGTCCTGATCTGTGACGCTGTAACCATCGCTGTGGTCGGAGACGAAACGATGTTTCGGGTGAAAACGACTCTGTCCGAAACAGCTGCTATCCCCTACCAATGAAACCAAGTTCGTTTAGCATCAAACACCGAGATGACCCCTAATATATATATTGCTTTATAGAGGCCCTCGGCGTTGTAACGATAAAACGTGTTCCACAAGAAGGGCGAATTGACCATTAATTTGGCTACCCCGAACGATGTAGTTTTGTGATACGAAAAGAACATGTTCTTTGTTATAAGAAGACACTTCCAATACATATTTTTTATAATAAGATAAGTAATTAGTTTCATGATAGCATAAGACGCTTTTCATAAATACCATCGTGTTGTAACGAAAAGGATAAGCAATTTGTTTAATATAGTACAACTAGAACATTTCTTGTTTTGTTATTTGCATAATATCCTTTCTAAGCTTATTCAGTTTAACTAAATAATTCTTTTTGCTGAAAATAATGAGCGAAAAACGAACATCCAATTGTTCTCTCTTTGCAGTTCTTGTCCGTCGGGTGTGTCATGTTTCTGGCGTCAGAAGTGTGGCGCTTCTACAACACCGTATTCCTGGTTAACACGGAATCCGTGAGTACCGCATTAGATTACAATGGTGGTAGTTGATAAGGACACCACATTTGTCTTTGGAAGGCGACAGCGGCTGGTAAAATAGCTGGAGAAAGACAATACATTTTCTCAAAAAGATTTGGGCAACGACGCCCTGTATATGATATGCCAAGAAGTGACGACTGTTACGGTCCTGGTGAAGTGAATGACGACCTGATCACTGTAATAGCGACATTGGTGACAACAAACAATTATTTGCTGTATTATTTCATTTTAATAATTATACTTAATATTATTATTAGTAGTAGTAGTATTACTACTACTACTACTACTACTACTACTACTACTACTACTACTACTACTACTACTACTACTACTACTACTACTACTACTACTACTACCATTACTACCACTACTACAACTACCACTACCACTACCATTACCACTACCACTACCACTACCACTACCACTACCACTACCACTACCACTACTACTACTACTACTACTACTACTACTACTACTACTACTACTACTACTACTACTACCACTACTACCACTACTGTTACTACTGTTACTACTACTACTACTACTACTACTACTACTACTACTACTACTACTACTACTACCACCACTACTACCACTACTACCACTACTACTACTACTACTACTGCTACTGCTACTACTACTACTGCTGCTACTGCTACTGCTACTGCTACTGCTACTGCTACTGCTACTGCTACTGCTACTGCTACTGCTACTGCTATCTACTGTTACTAATTATTCTTAATAAATGGTGCTGCTGCTAATTATAATAATCGTCATCATCATCTTCTTCATCTTCATCATCATCATCACCATCGACGCCGAAGTATCGGTTTTACTTCGCCAACAGAGCGCAAACTGTGAAATTGTGGTAATGTTGAACTTCGTCTAAACAAAACAACGGCGAAAAATTAAGAAAAGAGATTAAATACAGTTGTACTTTGCTTGCAGGCGCGGCGCGCAGCTACGGGGGTCCTGGTCTTGGGAGTGATCCTCACATATATCATAGGCGAGTTCACTTTGTCTTCGAACATACATAGTAGAAAAATATTTATTTACTACATTAATTAAATGCGCATCTCTTGTGTCATTTATACACGTTGTATGAATTGGTGGTTATTGTTGTTTATCGTTTTGAACTGAAATACTCTTTTCTATATTTTGACGTGACACTAGATTGTAATTCATTTGTATGAACACGCAATCATAAACGCACGCAAACAAGCACACACGCACGCCCGCACTCATGCACGAACACACGCATGCACGAACGCACGCACGCACGCACGCACCCACCACAGGCACGCACGCACACACAATGACGTGTTCATGTCGTCTACGCAGGAATGATTGGCTGTTGCGCTGGAATGAGAATCAACAAAGTCGGCATGATAGTGGTATGTACGAGGTTTTGTTGCAAAGAGGCCCCTGGTGTCGTATGCAAGACTGGCACCGTGTTTTGTAATGTTATCCAAGGAAGCATGTCGTAGAAGTCATTAGCTTATTTGTCTCCCGTAGTGGACTAGTTTCGTTGTCGGTATTTTTTTTTTTAAAAGAAAATATACTTTAATAAAAATATATGTAGGCTTATTTGAGTAAACACAGAACATGCCATTTTATGATTTGTATACGAAATCAACTTTGCCGTTTGATTGATGAGAAACAATCACAGGGACTCCCATTTAGAATAAGAATGGTCTACGTTGAGAAGCCAATGTTTTCCTTTTTTTAATATTCCTTGTTTTACGTTTCAATTATGGGACCAATTCTTCTTTGCGTCTTGCAGTATTTCTGTGGTATGTAGCAAAGATAGCAAACAATGGACAGCAAATAATTGACTTACTTGATAATTGTCTTTCTTCCTCATGTCTTGCAGTACTTGTGTTTTGGGGTGGCCGGCTTCCTGGCAGAAATTACAGTTATCATTCTGCTGTACCTCAGTACGATGGTAAGTCAAACTAACATTTCGCACGCCTGTGTATTCACTAATAGGCCTACTATTGTTGAACAAAGAATGCTCGCACCAGAGTTGTGTTTAAGTTTAAGCCATTCTTCCCATGTCAGCGTGTATTTACACATGATGATACACATGATTATTACGAACCCTTATTTCAATCTACATTAGAACAAAACGAAGTCTGGCAAAGAATATATAGGCAAATGTGTTCTCGTCGTTGTGCTAGTAGATCTAGAGGACACTACGTGTAGACTAGATTGGATAACAGAAAGTACTCATTCTCACAGAGGACAATACATGAATGGAACAAATTATTTACATATTATTTAAATGCTAGCTGCGTGAATATGTATGAAAAAAATTACAAATATACCAGAAGGGCTGGCCACACACATATGAAACATAGTTGGACTCTAGATAAGTCAATGGCTTCCTTGGCGTCTTGCCATCTGGGTCTTCTGCCTTGGATGCAATGTTGTTAATTTTTTTTCTCGATATACTCACGAGTTCACGAAGAAGTCCTCTTCATCCGGTCCATCTACACTGCTTCACGTTGTTAAGAGTTAATAAGCAATTTAATTAATGGACATTTGAACATCTGTAAGCCATCGATGTCATCGTCGAATGCCGTCCTTGTGCGTGTCCTTGTGCCGTCCTTGTGCGTGTCCTTGTGCTGTCCTTGTGCTTTACTCCGGTACCCTTCCCCGGTCACTGCGCAACGCATAATGGAACAATTGCCTTCGCCACTGTCTTGTGTTCTAGGTCCAAGTTGCAATGCATGTCACAAATAAACGCTCTTTTTAATAGAAGACTCAACTGATAACTATCGCCCGTGTCTCCTGGGAGACAGCCGAAAGTGACGTGCGTGGGTTGATCCACCGTGAGGTAAGACACTGTGCAGTCGGACGTTAACTTTATTCAAAACCGCGGTCTATGATAATGGCAAATATTGCGCATATCTAAACCATAGCTATGAACTTCCATTCGCCTACGGAATGCAAGGGAACTATGCTGGACAGGCAAATCGAATGCCACTTTCCAGATCGACTGTTTGGAAGTTGTGAAAGAGATCACCGAGCCAGGTCTTTTGTTTTTTAATTTAGGCATGCACTAATTTAGGCATGCACTAATTACTCCGATTGTACGAACGACCGTGTTACTAATAGTGGTGTATAGACGGCATATTTCTTCGTGCCACTTTATATGTAATTTAATATTTTATCTATTTACTGTCTCTTATTTGCATGTGAACGGACAGGCCCCGAAGGTAAGGCACTTTATAAATGCTAATTATTATAATTATTGTTGTTGTTCCTGTCCAAAGACAGTCATGTGTGTTGTAGCTGCAGTGCTGTGGCTTTGACAGTCCTGCCGAGTTTGGCACTGAAGGACCTGATCTGTCTTGTTACGAAGTTAAGAAGATTGATGAATATTTGACTGAATACAATGCGCACACAGTAAGTCTAAGTTTGACATCCGTCACGCATGAGCGCACCTAGGTTACGGTCAAGAGAATGAGCGTAAAATCACAAACATGCGCCTGCCTATGGTGGACTGGGTTAACATAAACGCAATTGAAACAGCTATGTAACAACCCAGTAGTCATTTCGCACAAACCTCAAGGTTCTTTTTTTTAAATATTACTTTTATTAAGGTTTAAACCGCCCACATTTAGGGTAAAATCAGGTTGCATGAAATCAGGACCGATGCTTTGGCAAAGTGACATCAGCGAAGGATGTCTAGCAAGGATGACCGTACAAAAAGACTTGAACGTAGGCCTAATACTTTTCAAAGTAACAACAGTGAGTTTGGTATGGAATCATTCCATGGGCGTCCGGAGGGGGGGGGCAAGTCATTGAAAGATTCCTGGTCGAAATCAGACAGCAGAATGCGTTGACCCCCTCTGGAAAAACGCCGGCGGACGCCACTGAATCATTTCAAGTATGGTAGAGAACAATATCACGCGGCTTTATCGTAATCATGTGATATCAGGCTGAACGTAGATCACGAGTAATATACTACTGCTTTTTATATTCTCAAATAACTTGCCGTTTATTATTTGTTCTATTTCCTCGGTAGATGGAATGCTAGGGCTGCGGAAGCCCTGCACGTGGTGCATTCTCGTTATATTGTCGACTCTCTCTATCTCTCGGAATGTTTTGTTCCATTTAAGAAGGGAGTCGTTTAGCCTATTTCACGACTTGACTCGTAAATATTTCGTCTCTTAAATGCTAAATTTTGCAACGCTTGTCGTGACACTGGTCACGCAAATCGTCTAGACGTGAATACGCAACGTAATCAGTTGATCGAAATCATCGTAACATCATAATGGCCTGCATCGTGATGGCCTGCAAATTTAACAATGATGGCAGGCATGGTGAAATTCCGTCGATAGGCACGTCGCATGACGTCAATATGTTGACACGTGTCTTGTTACAGGTCGGCTGTCGTCCGCGGATGGAGAGTATCTTGAGAACCCACTGGGACGTGCTGCGGATCGCCGTTGTCATTGTAGCAGTTGTCCAGGTGTGTACACACTGTCACGTGCGTTCATGGCGTAGCAACAGCAGTTAATTAATTAATGTATTGTTTTATTATTATGTTCATGTGAACACATCATCGTGGTCTCACTGGGACCTGGTGATACAGTAAATAAACAAGTACATATATAATTATACAGAAAATTACACACGCACGCACGCAAACACACACACACACACACATAAACACACACACATAAACACACACACACACACACACACACACACACACACACACACACACACACACACACACACACACACACACACACACACACACACACACACACACACACACACACACACACACACACACACACACACACACACACACACACACACACACACACACACACACACACACACACACACACACACACACACACACACACACACACACACACACACACACACACACACACACACACACACACACACACACACACACACACACACACACATACACACACACACACACGTCTACGCATCAATGTAACTTAATCTTCCTTGCAGGTGATCGCGATAGCGACCGGGACAAACATACTCGTACGGATCCGTCCCGTCCCGAAGACTGTAGAGGAAAAGAGGCAGCAGAAGAAACCGAAACTAACGTACAACGTCATGACGAAGAAGAACGGTGGCGCACCGGCGCCTACCAGGTCTGCGCAATCCGGCCTCCGAAAACGGAACGTTGCCGGCTCGAGCAACCAGGTGGCAGCCGAACCCGGAGACAAAGACAGCGAGGCACATCGAGCGAAGGAAGACAATAAGGTCCCGGTGGTGGGAGCACCTAGCGAGAGTCCGATCGGGCAAGATGGGGGTGACACGACTCCGGCAGAGGACACGAAAACTCCAGTGGTGACAACGAGCGAGAGTCCTGTCAAGCAGGATGGCGCTAGGGACGACGACGATAAGGTCCCGGTGGTGGGAGCACCTAACGAGAGTCCGGTCGGGCAAGATGGGGGTGACACGACTCCGGCAGAGGACACGAACACTCCAGTGGTGACAACGAGCGAGAGTCCTGTCAAGCAGGATGGCGCTAGGGACGACGGCGCGGCTCCGTTGGCGACAGATGAGGATATAGACACGGCCGCGACTCCCGACAGTGCTACGGGTGGAAACGAATCTGTCGCATAAACGCTGCACTTGAATTTTACAAATGACAGCAGTCCTGTACACGTAGCTGTAATGATGTCAAGTTCTGGCTACAGTCCGTCTCGTGTTGGAAATTGGGCGAACGACAAAGAACCTTTAAGAAGAACCGAGAACGCGGAACCAATATTGCGATTACGGTCTATCTCGACCATCTTGGACTACTTAATGGGCGAAGTAACTACTTTAATGGGCGAAGTAACTATTCATAATACAACTTTTATAAACACGTGTCATTTAATTATTCATTTCGCCAATGTAATAGTATTAAATATAATTTAAACACGAGAGTTAATTTCATAATTGAGCAGGTGTCGAGGGTCTTTCAGAAGGTTCTTCATCTACTCATCTCCGTGGTTGTACATTACACATATACACGCTTGACGTAGCATAATAGGTCTATGTGTGACACAGCACACTATGCTTGGTATAGCAAAACATGTTTGACATAGGACACCAAGCTTGATATATCATAGCATTATATTGATTAGCATAGAACACGCTCGTGTTTGCGTTTTCTGGACACATTATGCTGATAGTTGTTAATGTTCAATAACTTTATTTAACACCAACACGCTGCTTCAAGTTCTGCTCGACTAGTGTGTCAATATGTACGACAATGTATCCGGACAAATGTTAAGTTACGGTGTTCGTAAATTTATTGTGTGAAACGCTGGAACTCTTTACCATCCAGTATTACAAAAATGTCAACATTCTATTTATTTGTTGATAAATCAAACCATATGCCTAATAATGAATAGCAGCTATGAATAAAACTTTCTTCTTCTAATTGGCACATTGCTTCTTCCCAATTGATGATTTTGTGAGACTGGACAAACTAATCTAGTACATGTACTGTTTGTTTTATGAATTAACATTATTAATGTTACAGGCCTATTGCTGTAGCTGGTCGCATTATTCGTATAAACACTGTAATATAAAATTGTTATTATTGTTATTGTGAACATTACCTCTGTATGTTATACTATTAGTATTTATGGCATAACATCTACTACAAGGTAATTGTTACGGGATGTACAGATATATGACATATTTACAGTATACCGCTATGTCAACACAACAAGTGACTGTATTTACCATGAACGTTTTCTATTTTCTCGTGTTGATCCGACAAAGCACACGTGTTGAGGGCGCCACAAACCCGAGCTACGTCTTCGCCACTGCGTCTTCTGTGTGACTTGTAACCGCATCAAACCAGCGCGGCACCAGGTAGAGATTGACGAACAAAAATGTGACAACCACCATGTGGCGATTACACTATTTCGTGAGCCTTTGGCCAGGTATTAGTATGTAGCATGACATGTTAGATGAGAACGCTTGGTGGTGTTTTAATTGTGGTGTGGTTGGTTGTGTTTGGTTGTAGTTGGTTGGTTGGCTGGTTGGTTGGATGGTTGTGGTTGGTTGTGGTTGTTTGGTTGTGGTGCACTTACCCAGGTATGTGTGAGGCGTCGGTTGCTGTAGTATAGCATGTAGGTTATAGCGTTTGTTCGTACTTTCGCTTCCTGTTGCAACCGCCAGATGGCTTCTTGGAGTGAAAGGGGAGCAGAGTGTGTAAGTCTCCTTCCACTTCATTTATTGACAGAGTGCGAGTAAAAACATAGGCCACGGCTTAGAGTTGTGAGTAACCGCTCCACTGAAGGCTTCCAGGGTTGGAGCTACCAACACGTTCCCGGGGAGAGCGTTCCGCCAAATGACAGTGGGTGGGAAGGAGTTGCTGTACATCTGGATGCGAGCTGGGCTGATTTAACAATTGTTTGGGTGGTAATATTGGTGTTCGGGAGCATTGGTAGTATTGATTGCTATTGATAGCAATCTGCTTGGTACGGATCCTATGCATCAAGTGGAGGCAAGAGAGTTGTCTTCTTCTTTCTAGTGTGTATCAATGAAGATTGTCGCCCATAGCGGACACACTCTCTTGTCGACCGTAACTTTTTTAAATGGAGGTCTCAGGTGTTCTCAGGCAGCATCTGAGGTGTAAATGTAGCCTAGACAACCAGTGCAAAAACATGATTTTCAAACACGCAATTTTCATTTTCACAAAATATTCGTTTACCACAGAACATTTAGAAAATTTTAAAGAAACCCCGGAAGATTCAGCGAGTGAACATGTAATGATGAACCGGCCGAGAGAAAGCAGTTTTGTCAAAAATTTAGAGGTCTGTATTGAAAGTAGTTTTGTGGCGAAATCGCATTTCTACGGGTTAAAATATTATAGCATAGGATAATAGAATGCTCTCTAATATCTGTCTTTTATATTATTTGCAATGGATGGCATTTAAAACAGTTCATAGCGATTGGATTTTTATTTGATCTCGCGATTACCTTTCCAAGCGGTCTGCTAGATCTTGGCATCGGCGCAGAATATCAGTTGTGAGTTGATATACAGGGCTGCCTGCGTCACCAAAACACCCCCCCCCCCCGACATATGTCCACTCCATTGACCGCCCATTCTGTGCCTGGTTATACTGTTCCATCCACAATTAAAACATCATAACTTTGCTAATTATTATCATAAAAGTACGACTGAGGTATCTTTTTGTTGGTTGCTATTACCAGGCACTGAATACTTTTTACTATAATAGAATGATAATAATTACAACACAATACGTAATCATGGGAAAACTACTATCTGAAATTTCATTTGATCAGCAGAAAGCAAAGATAGACCAAGTTTGTACGTAACGAAGTATTCGCCGCGCCCGCGTGGTTTCTGCCATTGTTGGAAGTTAACGTTTTACGTAGCGAACATTTGATTTACCATAAAACCACTAAGAACCCTTGATATAGGGGTATTTCTAAAAAACAAAGGCGTTACGTTTCATTCGTGGGGGCGTAGATTAATCCCTGACAGTTTGCCGTCCAAGGTGCAGGCCATCTAGGAGGAAAACGTTACATACAAACATGCAAACTTAAGCTAACTCAACTATAGTTAGATTATACACACTTATGCATTTCATACACAATGTGCATAACAATGTAGGTGTTCATAGCTTCATGTATTAAGCTTGTACTTTTTATATTATACATTATGGATTATATATATATATATATATATATATATATATATATATATATATATATATTATTATATATATATATATACATTCATACATACATACATACAGACATACATACATACGTACATACATACACACATGCATATATAACACTATGCCATAAAAAAATCAACAAGAATGAACCAGTATTACTGAACATTCTTCAGGATAGTTCATTTTCAAATCAAATAACTTTCATTTTACATATCCAAGGTGCGTTTAATTTACCTGGTAGAGGCTTTCATCAACGTGTCACGTTGATTTCATCAATACATATGACGCTTGATGACGCCATAGCATACAGAGTATCCAGGGAATTGGCCAATATACTACAACCACTTGTTGGAAAAACAGAACACCACACAGAATACTCACAAGAACTGGTGAAGGAGATGACAAAGCTGAGAGTAGAAGAAGGAGAATCATTTGTGTCATATGATGTTGTGTCGCTGTTCACGAAGACCCCGATCAAAGAAGCGTGCGAAATCATTAGAAAAAGGCTAGAGAATGACAAGACACTAAAGAAGAGAACAAACCTAAACGTAGACGACATCATGGAGTTGTTGAAATTTGTCCTGGAGACGACATACTTCAGATTTGAAGGAGAGTAGCCATGGGCAGTCCGGTATCTCCCATTGTTGTCAACTTGTACATGGAGGACCTGGAGCAGAAAATAACAGCCACACACCGGTAGATTGCCAACCGAGAAACTGGAAACGATATGTGGACGATGTAATTTGCCTGGTACACACGGGAAAGGCAAAGAAATTACAACAACACATGAACACTGTAGACCCCACAGGGAGCATCATTTTCACGCGGGAAGATGAGAACAACAGCATGCCCTTCCTGGATGCGAAGTTCACTAGAAAGGAAGATGGCAGTGTGAAGTCTACAGTGTACAGGAAGAAGACACACACCGACCAATACTTGAACTTTGCGTCCCACCACCCCAAACATCAGAAGTTAGGAGTGGTCAGAACCCTTATGCACAGGTGTGAGACGATAACTTCAGAGGAGGGGGACAAGAAGGAAGAGGTGGAACACTTGAGAGAAGCTCTAAGAGTATGTGGCTATCCGTCCTGGGCCTTGAACAAGGTGACAGATAGCTGTAAGAAGAAAAAGAACAAGAAAAAACAAATAACATAAATTACAGGAGCCAAGTAGTCATCCCATACGTAGAGGGGGTCTCAGAGAGAGTACACCGAGTACTGAAGAAATATGGAGTAGCAACAACTATGCGTCCCCACACCACCCTCAGGCGCTTGTTGGTACATCCCAAAGACAAAGTAGAGCTAGAAGAACAGGGTGAACTGGTGTACCAAATACCATGCAAGAACTGTGGTGCTGAGTACATTGGGGAGACAGGAAGACTACTAAAAACACGACTGGAGGAACACAGAAAGGATGTAGACGAAAAAAGAGAAATACACAAGGAGCGGGAAAAAAGATTGATGTCTACCATCAATAAATCCGCCCTTACAGACCATGCGACAACTGAAAACCACATCATAGACTGGGAGGGAGTGAACATTGTAGACAAGGAACCCAACCGAAGAATCCGGCACATCAAAGAAGCCATCTGGATCAGAAAAACTACAACACCCATCAACAGAGACGAGGGCAATTATGAACTGCCTCACTTGTACGATGACGTCATCAAGCGTCATAGGTACTGATGAAATCAACGTGACACGTTGATGAAAGCCTCTACCAGGTAAACTAAACACACCTTGGATATGTAAAATGAAAGTTATTTGATTTAAGAATGAACCAGATTGTCACCCTAGCATCGTTAACATTATAATACAGGTCATAGACAAGTACGCTAAGCTCAACAAGTGAAATAAAACGTGAAATAAATAAATGATTTTCTTTCAGTCATTTTCAGCACACAACTCGTTGGCTGAGCCATCGGTATGAGCCATCCGAGCGTCGTCACATTGTAACAACTTGTCCCAAACACAATTTTTGTAGAACGCATGTGGGCGATAACAAATCCTGCATTTTAACTTCTACTTGGTATGATCCCTTATACTATATTCTAGATATGTGTCAAGTTTTATTCACGAAACATAAAAATTGGCTGCGTGAGATGATATTATGTGGGCATAGCAAAAAAGTCTTAGGTTGTTAAAAAAGTTATTTTTGTCCACATCTCGTTAATGTGTCTGCTGGTGGTCTTCCAACCAACTACTGTCGATGGTATCTCCACATGTGTTCTATGTTTTCGAAAAACGCATCTGTATCAACTTGCCCCTGTATACAACTAGCCTCGGTCTCCCCGACCTAAATTGTGCACAAAACAAGGATATAATATAATGTAAGCTGTGGAATATGTTTAATGCAATAATGACCATACGTATATGATTTTATATCGTGCATCAAAGATACACAGATAAACGACGGCGTTTCATTCACGCCTAGCGGGAATGAACAGCCCGCGGCTTTGTGTGTACCCAATGTGTATACAAGACATGGGTATAATAAAATATAAGCCATGTAATATGGTTAATGCAGAATGACCTTAAATAAGGCATGATTTTATTTCCTGTAACAACTTATACACTTGTACGACTTGCAGGCCAGGCGTTTCGTTCACAAGCCAGGCCCAGGCGTTTCGTTCATATGCCAGGCCCAGACGTTTCGTTCCCAGGCCAGGCCCAGGCGTTTCGTTCACAGGCCAGACCCAGGCGTTTCGTTTACAGGCCAGACCCATGCGTTTCGTTCACGCGATACGGGAATGAACCGTACGGCTGAGTAACTTCATCATTTGTGGCGTGCCTAACGCAAGATGTCATTAACAAGTAGTTCATTAGTTTTGCGACACAAAATTGCCAAATTGTATGACTAATTAGGGACTATTTCCTACGGCGGCGCTTCGCAGTGCAACGCGATTGCTAAATACGAATTACACTGTACGCAGTTTGTAGGTGACGTCATGTGCATGAAACGCCTGGCTTTTAAACACACCTGTACCACGCTCCCTCCCTCCTATCTTTTAGACACACCTGTACCACGCTCCCTCCCTCCTGGCTTTTGGACACACCTATACCACGCTCCCTTCCTCCTGGCGTTGAGACACACCTGTACCACGCTCCCTCCCTCCTATCTTTTAGACACACCTGTACCACGCTCCCTCCCTCCTGGCTTTTGGACACACCTATACCACGCTCCCTTCCTCCTGGCGTTGAGACACACCTGTACCACGCTCCCTCCCTCCTATCTTTTAGACACACCTGTACCACGCTCCCTCCCTCCTGGCTTTTGGACACACCTCTACCACGCTTCTTCCCTCCTGGCTTTTGGACACACCTGTACCACGCTCCCTCCCTCCTGGCTTTTAGACACACCTGTACCACGCTCCCTCCCTCCTGGCTTTTAGACACACCTGTACCACGCTCCCTCCCTCCTGGCTTATAGAGACTCCTGTACCACGCTCCCTCCCTCCTGGCTTTTAAACACACCTGTACCACGCTCCCTCCCTCCTGGCTTTTAAACACACCTGTACCACGCTCCCTCCCTCCTGGCTTTTAGACACACCTGTACCACGCTCCCTCCCTCCTGGCTTTTAAACACATCTGTACCACGCTTCCTCACTCCTGGCTTTTGGACACACCTGTACCACGCTCCCTACCTCCTGGCTTTTAAACACACCTGTACCACGCTCCCTCCCTCCTGGCTTTTGGACACACCTATACCACGCTCCCTCCCTCCTGGCTTTTAGACACACCTGTACCACGCTCCCTCCCTCCTGGCTTTTGGACACACCTATACCACGCTCCCTCCCTCCTGGCTTTTGGGCACACCTGTACCACGCTCCCTACCTCCTGGCTTTTGGACACACCTGTACCACGCTCCCTCCCTCCTGGCTTTTGGACACACCTATACCACGCTCCCTCCCTCCTGGCTTTTAGACACACCTGTACCACGCTCCCTCCCTCCTGGCTTTTGGACACACCTATACCACGCTCCCTCCCTCCTGGCTTTTGGACACACCTGTACCACGCTCCCTACCTCCTGGCTTTTGGACACACCTGTACCACGCTCCCTCCCTCCTGGCTTTTAGACACACCTATACCACGCTCCCTCCCTCCTGGCTTTTGGACACACCTCTACCACGCTCCTTTCCTCCTGGCTTTTAGACACACCTGTACCACGCTCCCTCCCTCCTGGCTTTTAAACACACCTGTACCACGCTCCCTCCCTCCTATCTTTTAGACACACCTGTACCACGCTCCCTCCCTCCTGGCTTTTGGACACACCTATACCACGCTCCCTCCCTCCTGGCTTTTGGACACACCTCTACCACGCTCCTTTCCTCCTGGCTTTTAGACACACCTGTACCACGCTCCCTCCCTCCTGGCTTTTAGACACACTTGTACCACGCTCCCTCCCTCCTGGCTTTTAGACACACCTGTACCACGCTCCCTCCCTCCTGGCTTTTAAACACACCTGTACCACGCTCCCTCCCTCCTGGCTTTTGGACACACCTATACCACGCTCCCTCCCTCCTGGCTTTTGGACACACCTGTACCACGCTCCCTCCCTCCTGGCTTTTGGACACACCTATACCACGCTCCCTCCCTCCTGGCTTTTGGACACACCTGTACCACGCTCCCTCCCTCCTGGCTTTTGGACACACCTGTACCACGCTCCCTCCCTCCTGGCTTTTGGACACACCTGTACCACGCTCCCTCCCTCCTGGCTTTTGGACACACCTGTACCACGCTCCCTCCCTCCTGGCTTTTGGACACACCTGTACCACGCTCCCTCCCTCCTGGCTTTTAGACACACCTGTACCACGCTCCCTCCCTCCTGGCTTATAGAGACTCCTGTACCACGCTCCCTCCCTCCTGGCTTTTAAACACACCTGTACCACGCTCCCTCCCTCCTATCTTTTAGACACACCTATACCACGCTCCCTCCCTCCTGGCTTTTGGACACACCTGTACCACGCTCCCTACCTCCTGGCTTTTGGACACACCTATACCACGCTCATTCCCTCCTGGCTTTTAGACACACCTGTACCACGCTCCCTCTCTCCTGGCGCTGGTCGTCATCGGACACTCATTCTAGCCTACGCAGTAGGTGATGTCATGTGCTAGCAACCGACTGTCGTGCTACGATGTCAAGTCACACCGATGAACAGACTTGGCTCCCAACGGATGGATAAATACGCAAGGGGGCTAAGGCGGGAAAGTCGCATTGCCCAAATTAGGATTTATGATATGTTTATTATGAGATATTTAGCTGAGGATGCAGATTTTAGGTCGGTTGTATGATGGTGATTCTTGCATACATTGAGTCATGATCTTCTAAGGTGAATAATCTGGAATTATTTGTTAGGCTATATTCTACGTTGTAGGGTTTAAACACATTTTCTAGCCGGAGTAGATCATTCTCAATCTGTATCCTCCAAACAGCTCATTCGTAGACTAACAGTTTTTCACCAAAAGATTACACATTTACCCCGTGTGGGATCTTTAACTTCCCCTGGCACAGCCACCAGGTAGAAGGAACCAACGGCTTTTAGTGCATTCCGAAAGAGACCGCAAAGTGAGTTGAATGAAATTATCCACGTTTTGAGCAAGGTAGTCTCGAACCATGGTCCACTCTATTGACAGTGGTATTCTGATAAACCTACACTCTAACGCTTGCTATTTGAGTCTTTGGCTTGGATGGCAAATCTTGTTAAAAACCTCAAAATAATATCACATGCAAATATTAATTTTGCGGCCAGTTGTAGAGCTGCGTACCGATACCTGCTTTGTTGGACTCGCGAATGGCTACCTTGTCCACTTGCCATCTGGGTCTTTGGCTTGGATGGCAAATCTTATTAAATCTCTTGGACATTTAACTATTCATCAATGTATTATGTCTTAGATTTGAAAAGAATGTCATTTAGAAAACCCTCAGATGGGTCACTCTTGGACATTTCTTGCATTGACTTGGCACCCTTGGAGGGTTTAAAAAGTAGACTAGGAACCAAAGGTAGGTTAAACCAGTTTTAATATACAGGTCACTGAAGTTTGATGTAACCGCTGTAAAAATAACAACTTGCCTCCTATTGAAGCTAGAAAAATTATCCAAATTAAATAGAGAACCTTGCTAAAAAATTACAATGATTCATGGGACAGGTGTGGCACATTATAATTATAAATATCTATATATTACTTATTTATTATTACTATTTCTTTTTAACTTATCTTGCTGTATTTATATTTTATTTTTTTATAATTATTTTTAAATGCATATTTGTAAGTTTTTACCTGAATTAAAAGTATTCGTATGAATAATAAAAAAATAACTACTATAAAGTACTAATCCAGTAAATTTACCAGCCTAGCCACCATGAGATTTATCAAGCAGCGTTTCCCAAGAGATCAGCTTACGTGTCAATACACGTTCGTCTAATCTCCACTGCTATAATTAAGATGCAGTCAACCGTGACCAAGCTGCCACGCGATCTACGACCGCTCTGCTGCTGCATACATACGTGAAGTCGCCATGCACAATTAGTGTGTCGCGCTGTTACTGTAAATATGGATCTAATACCAAAGAATGTTCTTCGAAAAACGTTCCTCGGCACGAACGGAACTTTCTGGGTAAGTTCGGAAGGACATACTGCGTCGTAGATATGTAGACTCCTATGGTTTGATGCTCGTATAGAAGTAGAGATCACACACTTATTCGTCAAGTCGTGGATTACTTCCGCAGTGTTACTGGAGAAACGGGGCCATTACAATGGTAGCTGACGATTCTTACTGCACAGCGTAACTGTGTGTTTGTGTGTGTGTGTGTGCGTGCGTGCGTGCGTGCGTGCGTGCGTGCGTGCGTGCGTGCTTGGAAAGAACAATTCAACCAAGACACGGGTGGACACTTAAAGTAGTAAACACGATAGATTATAGATTTCTTGATAACATTATGTTAAAAATACTTGATAATTTACCTTAGAATATTGGAAATTAACAAGCTTAGAAGAATAGACACCGAGAAAGAATCTAAACTACAATATAAAACGCTTCAGTTAATTGCGCTAAAATCCTCGGGAGACCCAATTTCTGCAGCGTACCAAAACAAAAGGGGTTGAACAAATAAACTCAAATAAAAATTAAGGAGCTTCCCTGCCATGCGTAGTTATATAGAAACGAAACACAGTTGTCTACTGTTAATTCCTAAACACGTAATTAGTAACCAGTTGTCGTTCTCAAGCTGACGTAGACCTCCCTTGGTGACAGAACACGTAACCAAATAAACCGCAGTGCAACCAACCAGACGTGGAAACAATGAAGGATGTCAAGGTGATCAGGGGAGCAGATGCGGACCGTGACCATCACCTTCTCTTATGTAAACTGCAGCTGGAACTCGGAAGAACTCAAAAGAAAATGACAGAACAGTTTTCAACTCCCAAAGACTGAAGGACTCCACTGTGAAAAACCAGTTTACCAAGTTTCCGTCTGGTAAATTCTAAATAAATCCCAAAATATGACCCCAACAAACAAGGACAGAACATACAGGAGGTTCATTACGCACACGTAAGAGGGAAATGAAGACCAGGAAGCACTCATTGTAGAGAGACAGTACAGAGAGAAGAACCTAGCAGTGAAACGGAGCACCCGGCAACACAAGAGAGTGCACGTGGACAAGCTGGCAACATAGGCATAGACGGCAGCAGAGAGGGCGACACAAGGACTGTATGCAAAATCACCAACACCCTCACAGACAACAAGTTAAAAAAATTGTCAAGTTGTCAACAGTTGTCAAGGACAAACATAGAAACGCCATGACAAAAGAGGACGAACACGACATATGGACGTAACTTTTCGGGAGATTTTAAACAGAGACGATCTCGGGGTGGCAGCCTGTTCAATACTACTTCATTGCAAGGTGGCATCAAAACATCTATGGTTGATACTAAATGAAACCACACCCAACCTGTGGATACGTGTGAACACGTCCTGATGTGTGACGCTGTAACCATCGCTGTGGTTGGAGACGAAACGATGTTTCGTGTGGAAATATATAGATGCACGACTCTGTCCAAAACAGCTGCTACCCCCTCCCAATGAAACGAAGTTCGTTTAGCATCAAACACCAATATTTAACAAGAGATTTAACAAGATTGCCATCCCAAACAACAAGTTCATAATGACAGTAATAATAATAATGAAAATAATGAACTGCCTATGATATGCTGATCTTCATATTATGACTTTGAAAATTTTTATTCAGTAGCTAAAAACAATAATAAACATTTCGGTATTCTAAGTTTTAACATACAATCAATTAATGCAAAGTTTAGTGAACTCAAGGCATTTGTAAATGACTTATCTTCCTTAAATTTCAAATTTAGTATAATATGTCTCCAAGTGAGCTGGTTATCTCGATGATAACAACATTAATACAATTAAGTGGATATGACTGTATATCCCAAGGAAAAAGCTGCAGCAATAAAGGTGGATTAATATCATATATAGATCAATAATTTAATTAAGAAATTAAAGATGATATTAAACACGTATAAACATTGGGAGGGGCAAATAATGCAAGAAAATGGAGGAGGCTTACAACAGATGATCACTATAGAAAATATACAAGGCCATTAAATGAAATATATAAGGCCATTAAATATACAAGGCCATTAAATGAAAATTATAATTTCTAAATTAATTTACAACAGTCATATCATCTATGCGAAATCATAAAAAAAATAATCTTATTCTATCAGGGGACTATAATATAAATATGCTAAAAATAAATGAGCAAGAACATTGTAGCAGGTTCTTTGACATGTTAACTTCATTTAGTCTCTTCCCCCAAATCACTCTTCCTACCAGGTTTACAACCTGTAATATCACACTAATTGATCATTTCTTTTGTAATATAATAAAATATATATTAGAGAGTACAGCAGGAATGTTAATTGAAAATTCTCTGATCATCAACCGTATTTCATAATTATGGATACTACTCAGAAAAACAAAATCCTGTAAAATTCATAGAAATTAATATTTAAAAAAGGCAATGTTAAAAGTCAAAGAGGATTTAATAAGAAACTAGACATAAGCCCAATGGCTGACACAAACCGTAACAATTAAGCTAAAAATAAATATATGATGACTAAATTAGTGAAATTTAATAAATATAAACATAAAAAGTGTACATGTATAACTCAAGGTTTGCTAGCCTCAATACGACACAGAGATAAACTTTACAAATAAATAAAATTTGACAAATCCTGATTGCCAGAACATGAAATGTTACTGATTAATCTAAACAATTACAATGTTATATTGAAAAGGAGCTTTCGCATAGTAAAGCAATCATATTTTGAAACACGTTTTAATCAATTCAAATTTTACATAAAAATACTTGGAAAACTATAAATGAAATCCTGTCTAAAAGTAAAAGTAAGAAATCATTTCCTACATATTTTAAAGAATCAAATTCTATTATGACAGATAAATTGGAATTTGCAAATAAATTTAATGCAATTTTTACTAATATAGGGAATCATTGTGCAAAGGCTTCCATGATCATTCGTATTGTCTAAATAAAAAATTTAACTATGTTTTTACATAATTTTTTTATAGAATATACTCGAAAGAGAATAATAAATAATCTACCCAAAAAAATAGTTATGGATTTGATGGTTTTTCTACCAAACTATTAAATTAATTGAACCTGCAATAACTAAATCTTTAACATTATTAACAAATCAAGTATTAACCACAGGAGTGTTCCCTGATAAATTAATGCTATGGTAATTCCAATTTATAAAAAAGTCGAGCCAACAATATTTTATAATTATAGACTCATGTCTCTTCTACCAGCTATTTCAAAAGTATTTTTAATTTTTTTTTTATCAATTGTCAACTTATTTAAAAGACTCCAACATCCAACAGATGCTTACTTTGAAGATAGATAATATAACTATTGAACAAGTTAAGGGATTTCATTTCTTAGGTTTAATTATTGATACAAATCTGAACTGGACAAGACATTCTAAAACAATTCAAATGCATGTTCTAAAAAGATTGGTATTTTAAATAAATTAAAACAGGTGTTATCATAACAAATTAAAAAGTTATTATATAATTCATTAAATGTACCACACATTAATTATTGCATCATGGCTTGGGGTTTTCAAAAAAATAGAATAATAAAACTTAAAACTTTTGAGAATTAATACCTTAACTAATTATAATTCCAACACAGAGGCACTCCATAAAAAACTCAGCATGTTAAAAGTAGATGACATTCTTAAATTACAACAATAAAAATGTTATTATAAATATTTACATAACAATTTACCAGTTTATTTAAAAACTGGAGGATAATCTTCAACTATAACATACATAATTGTGATACACGAATCAAGAATGAAATATATACTTATAAAACTAAACATGAATTCGCAAAGAAATGTCTTCGGCATAATTTACCATTTTTACTTAATAATATTCCCACTATAGTTAAGGAAATGCTTAATACACAAAGCTTACAAGGATTTGCTCAGTATGCAAAACTTTATTTTTTACCAAATTATAAAGATACATGCACAAGGCAAACTTGCTATATATGTATGAAACATAACAAAATACAGCCACCTGTCACCCTTATAAGAAAAAGTGCTTAAACAGCAAACACACATAATCAAACGAGAATAGTAATATACGAACATGCACATGCACACGAACAAGCACAAGCACATGCACGCGCACGCGCACGCTCACACACACACACACGCACACGCACACGCACACGCACACGCACACGCACACGCACACGCACACGCGCACGCGCACACACACACACACACACACAATCAGAGATGATATTATTATTATGGTATTTTTCTTCTTCTCTTCTCTGAAGAATTATATATGTTTGACCAACTGATTTAATGTAATTTTATTTTGCAAGGTGGCTCCTCGATGGCAACTATCAAAGTCTTAGAGGAGTCTCCTGACCCTATTTGTTTGTTTACCGTAATATATACCATGTTTACTTACAACCATATACACCTGTATTATTAAAAATGATAATTTAACATGGATATATATGTATTATGTGAAATGTATGATGGGACACACACAGCGATTGGCAATAAGCGCTGTCTCTGCCTTTTCTGATCAAGAATCCAGAGCGACCAGACGTATTCAGAATAGTTCGGGAAGATATCAATTGTTACTTGTTCCCACCCATACTGCCCTCCCCTTGTGTGTTTTTGCGTTTTCAGTGACATCCCACCTATAGTTCTAGGACATATTAGTAAATTTAGGTATCTCCAATGTCACCTTATATGTTTACTATGTTGATACATAATAATGTATAGACAACTAGAATTGTGTCGCCATCTATACATGTTTTATTTTATAGAACACATGCTGGGGCAATTAGCAAACAGCATGCTGGGACAATCAGCAAACATTCTAGTGTTGCTAACTTTATGGACAGTTTATGTTTCACTGTGTATACATGCATTATTATTATATTGTACCACAACTGTTGCCAATTGACTTGTGTATATACGTTACGTGAAAACTACTGTCATTAAATACTTTTATCCGAGCTCTGCCGTCTTGTGTTTTACACAAAATAAATATTTTCATATAAAAAACAACATCGTTCGGGGTAGGCAAATTAATCGTCAACTCACCCTTCTTATGGAACACGTTTTATCGTAATACAACGCAGAGGGCCTTTACAAAGCAAAATATATTAGGGGTCATCTTTTCATTTTAGTATCAACCATATTGTTGGACTCTCAATAAGCCAATGGCTTCCTTGTCCACTTGCCATCTGGAACTTGTTGTTTGGGATGGCAATCTTGTTAAATCTCTTGTTAAATCTTGGTGTTTGATGCTAAACGAACTTCGTTTCATTGGGAGGGGGTAGCAGCTGTTTTGGACAGAGTCGTGCATCTATATATTTCCACACGAAACATCGTTTCGTCTCCAACCACAGCGATGGTTACAGCGTCACACATCAGGACGTGTTCACACGTATCCACAGGTTGGGTGTGGTTTCATTTAGTATCAACCATAGATGTTTTGATGCCACCTTGCAATGAAGTAGTATTGAACAGGCTGCCACCCCGAGATCGTCTCTGTTTAAAATCTCCCGAAAAGTTACGTCCATATGTCGTGTTCGTCCTCTTTTGTCATGGCGTTTCTATGTTTGTCCTTGACAACTGTTGACAACTTGACAATTTTTTTAACTTGTTGTCTGTGAGGGTGTTGGTGATTTTGCATACAGTCCTTGTGTCGCCCTCTCTGCTGCCGTCTATGCCTATGTTGCCAGCTTGTCCACGTGCACTCTCTTGTGTTGCCGGGTGCTCCGTTTCACTGCTAGGTTCTTCTCTCTGTACTGTCTCTCTACAATGAGTGCTTCCTGGTCTTCATTTCCCTCTTACGTGTGCGTAATGAACCTCCTGTATGTTCTGTCCTTGTTTGTTGGGGTCATATTTTGGGATTTATTTAGAATTTACCAGACGGAAACTTGGTAAACTGGTTTTTCACAGTGGAGTCCTTCAGTCTTTGGGAGTTGAAAACTGTTCTGTCATTTTCTTTTGAGTTCTTCCGAGTTCCAGCTGCAGTTTACATAAGAGAAGGTGATGGTCACGGTCCGCATCTGCTCCCCTGATCACCTTGACATCCTTCATTGTTTCCACGTCTGGTTGGTTGCACTGCGGTTTATTTGGTTACGTGTTCTGTCACCAAGGGAGGTCTACGTCAGCTTGAGAACGACAACTGGTTACTAATTACGTGTTTAGGAATTAACAGTAGACAACTGTGTTTCGTTTCTATATAACTACGCATGGCAGGGAAGCTCCTTAATTTTTATTTGAGTTTATTTGTTCAACCCCTTTTGTTTTGGTACGCTGCAGAAATTGGGTCTCCCGAGGATTTTAGCGCAATTAACTGAAGCGTTTTATATTGTAGTTTAGATTCTTTCTCGGTGTCTATTCTTCTAAGCTTGTTAATTTCCAATATTCTAAGGTAAATTATCAAGTATTTTTAACATAATGTTATCAAGAAATCTATAATCTATCGTGTTTACTACTTTAAGTGTCCACCCGTGTCTTGGTTGAATTGTTCTTTCCAAGCACGCACGCACGCACGCACGCACGCACGCACGCACGCACGCACACACACACACACAAACACACAGTTACGCTGTGCAGTAAGAATCGTCAGCTACCATTGTAATGGCCCCGTTTCTCCAGTAACACTGCGGAAGTAATCCACGACTTGACGAATAAGTGTGTGAATAATTAATGTGTGGTACATTTAATGAATTATATAATAACTTTTTAATTTGTTATGATAACACCTGTTTTAATTTATTTAAAATACCAATCTTTTTAGAACATGCATTTAAATTGTTTTAGAATGTCTTGTCCAGTTCAGATTTGTATCAATAATTAAACCTAAGAAATGAAATCCCTTAACTTGTTCAATAGTTATATTATCTATCTTCAAAGTAAGCATCTGTACATTTTTATTTGTCCTTTGGAATATCATACATTTAGATTTTGCAATGTTTTAATAATAATTTATTTATTTTTAAAAGTTCATAATTTAGATTCCAAATTGTCATTTTGTATGTTATCATTAAAAGTATTTAAAATACTTGATAAGGTTGAGTCATCAGCATAAATGATGAAATTAAACATTTTACTGGCTTGTGCAAAATCACTGATATATTTATATAATAAATAACAGAGGTCCTAGGGTTGAGTCCTGTTGCATGCAAGTTGGTATTGGTAACATATTTGATTTTATATGATCAATTTCATTATATTGTTTACGGTTATTTAAGTAGCTACTGAATAAGTTCAGATTTATGCCATCATATTTTAATTTGTCAATTAAAATTAAATGGTTAATGGTATCAAATGCTTTAGAAAGGTCCAAATATATATGTTTATGGGTATTTCATCCTGTTCCATTTGGGTTATAATCCTATCTATTAATTCCAGTGCAGCATATTCTGTTGAATGCTTGGGTCGAAAACCATGTTGATGGTCAAAGAAAACTTTGGAGTCTTTTAAATAAGTTGACAATTGATAAAAAAAAAAATTTTCAAATACTTTTTAAATAGCTGGTAGAAGAGACATGGGTCTATAATTATAAAATATTGTTGGCTCGACTTTTTTTATAAATTGGAATTACCATAGCATTAATTTATCAGGGAACACTCCTGTGGTTAATACTTGATTTTTTAATAATGTTAAATATTTAGTTATTGCAGGTTCAATTAATTTAATAGTTTGGTAGAAAAACCATCAAATCCATGACTATTTTTGTTGGGTAGATTATTTATTATTTTCTTTCCAGTATATTCTAAAAAAAATTATGTAAAAACATAGTTAAATTTTTTATTTAGACAATACGAATGATCATGGAAGCCTTTGCACGATGATTCCCTATATTAGTAAAAATTGCAATAAATTTATTTGCAAATTCCAATTTATCTGTCATAATAGAATTTGATTCTTTAAAATATGTAGGAAATGATTTCTTACTTTTACTTTTAGACAGGATTTCATTTATAGTTTTCCAAGTATTTTTATGTAAAATTTGAATTGATTAAAACGTGTTTCAAAATATGATTGCTTTACTATGCGGAAGTTCCTTTTCAATATAACATTGTAATTTTTTAGATTAATCAGTAACATTTCATGTTCTGGGAATCAGGATTTGTTAATTTTATTTATTTGTAAAGTTTATCTCTGTGTCGTATTGAGGCTAGCAAACCTTGAGTTATACATGTACACTTTTTATGTTTATATTTATTAAATTTCACTAATTTAGTCATCATATATTTATTTTTAGCTTAATTGTTACAGTTTGTGTCAGCCATTGGGCTTATGTCTAGTTTCTTATTAAATCCTCTTTGACTTGTAACATTGCCTTTTTTAAATATTAATTTCTATGAATTTTATAGGATTTTGTTTTTCTGAGTAGTATCCATAATTATGAAATACGGTTGATGATCAGAGAATTTTCAATTAACATTCCTGCTGTACTCTCTAATATATATTTTATTATATTACAAAAGAAATGATCAATTAGTGTGATATTACAGGTTGTAAACCTGGTAGGAAGAGTGATTTGGGGGAAGAGACTAAATGAAGTTAACATGTCAAAGAACCTGCTACAATGTTCTTGCTCATTTATTTTTAGCATATTTATATTATAGTCCCCTGATAGAATAAGATTATTTTTTTATGATTTCGCATAGATGATATGACTGTTGTAAATTAATTTAGAAATTATAATTTTCATTTAATGGCCTTGTATATTTAATGGCCTTGTATATTTCATTTAATGGCCTTGTATATTTTCTATAGTGATCATCTGTTGTAAGCCTCCTCCATTTACTTGCATTATTTGCCCCTCCCAATGTTTATACGTGTTTAATATCATCTTTAATTTCTTAATTAAATTATCGATCTATATATGATATTAATCAACCTTTATTGCTGCAGCTTTTTCCTTGAGATATACAGTCATATCCACTTAATTGTATTAATGGTAAGTCATCGAGATAACCAGCTCACTTGGAGACATATTATACTAAATTTGAAATTTAATGAAGATAAGTCATTTACAAATGCCTTGAGTTCACTAAACTTTGCATTAATTGATTGTATGTTAAAACTTAGAATACTGAAATGTTTATTATTGTTTTTAGCTACTGAATAAAAAATGTCAAAGTCATAATATGAAGATCAGCATATCATAGGCAGTTCATCATTTTCATTATTATTATTAATATCTAAAATATTATTTAGACAATTTGTTTCAATACCACCTGTATACAAGAGAATGGTTTCGTCAGTTATAATTTATTTGCATTTTTAATTTGGTTAACAATATATTTTATTGTGCAATAATGTTTTAATAAAATCGGATATAAAATTAAGGCAGCCAAACCCCTATACACACACTGTAAAATAATGTATTAGCAGCATAACACTGCAGTTTTACAGTTAAATGAATAATTTATTACAAATAATTTATTAGCAACACAGTAAAAAATACATTAAAAATAAATTAATAAACACACTCCAGTTTTGCAGTGAAACAAATAATGTTTTAACAACACAGTCAAGCCACTGCAGTTTTGCAGTAAATCGAATAATGTATTATAAATAATGTGTCAGCAACAATCAAGATATATATATATATATATATATATATATATATATGCAATAACCAACACAAGTCCGATGTAGTAGAGATTGAAAAGGGCCAAATAAATGACGTTTTATTGCAAAGTGGACTGCTTATCACGCAGCCACTTTGGGAAGCACATTAACAGGAATGTGAGCTCCTCAAAGCAAACCAGACAGGAACTGAACACATGTACATCCCCGTCCGGCAAGTTTCTCAGAGCCCACATTCCTACAGGCATGACGATAACATATATACATCAAGAAGTCGTCATGAACATGTAATGCAAAGAATACAGACATTCCACCACCAACACACAAATTTAATTACAAACAGGTGGGGCCATTTCGCCACAAGGTCACCCACAAACATGTGACCACCCCACCGCGACCTAACCTTTTAAGCAATTCTGATATACTTCCTAAAAGCATCTGAGCTCCACCTGCCTGCTGCCCTGATTTGTGCATCTGACTCCCCCCGCAAGGCCGCTGCGGTAGCTGCACCGATGCGAAAACTGTGACCCTTAAATGAACTAGACTTGTATCCGCAAAAACTGAGGAGCCGTTTCAGAGACACATCGAATTCACCCCGGAGCATAGGTGAGCCATCCGGGTAACCAAAAAGGATACCTTGCACTGGGCCTCTGGCCTGAATAAACTCCCTCAAGAAGGCTGCCGGGTGGATGAGTGACCCTTCTAGGCATTCCCCTCTCACCTGCAGGGATTGCGGACCGTGTCGAGCACTGTGCTTAAAACGGCGGAAAGATACATTTATAAGGTCACCGGTCAACATGACATCTCCCACGTGGAGGCAGCCCTGCATCATGTTCCTCGACCTGAGCACAATTTCTCCGACTCGCAAATAGGCCCTGAAGGCAATGACCATCATGGCTCGGAGCATAGTGCACGTATAGGTTGATGCGAAAACAGTGGGGAGAGCCTGCACCAGGCAAGAAAGGATGGGTAGTGTGACAGGCAGGCGGACATCAGGAACAGATCCAAGATTCCGAGCGCCAGCCAGCAGCTTGACTACGATGAAGTTGCTAGTTGGATCTGGTAGGCCATTAATCTTGTGAAAATAGGCTAGTGCTGACACATTGGAAACAATTGTGGCAGGGGCAGCACCACCGGCATGCAGGTGTGCCACGAAGAGGAGGATCATTGCCACAGGTATTGGCAAAGAGGGATAGATACCAAGCGACTGAAAGAAAGTTACTAACTTACCCCACGCCCGCTGATAGTGGGCTCTCGTAGATGGCGCCAGTGAAGCCTCTAGCAACCGACTCAGATATTCCCCAAGCCCGCTGGGGAGATACTGAAGGGAATTTCCCGCGGGCTGGCTTCTGCCCATGGTGCCAGAGCTCGGAATTCCCGTACCTGTGAACGTGATAGTTTGTCAGCTAAAGTGTTGATCCTACCTAGAATATGGCGGGCAGTGAAATTGATGTTGAAACGCAAGCACGCTAAAACCAGTGGACGGATTAAGGCCATGATGTGGGGCTCGCGAGACGTTTGCTTGTTAATAATTGGCACAAGAGCCTCATTGTCTGTGTAGAAACACACACTTCTGTTTGCCCATCTACCACCCCACACGATCACTGCTGCCATTATAGGGTAAAGTTCTAGAACTGATATGTTATATGAGCGCCATGATACTGGCCACTGCCCATAGAACCATGCGGCACCATACAGTGCCCCGAAACCTATACTTCCGGAGGCATCCATGTACAGGTGCAAGTGGTCACCAGTAAGGAAGTTGTCATCTAGGAAAAAGGACCGGCCATTAAATAGAAGCAAGAACTCCTGCCATACCTGTAGATCGAGTTTTGCCTGACGAGTCAACCTGATGTGGTGATGGGGTTTCTGGACCCCTACTGTCATATCTATGATTCTTCTCAGAAAAGCTCTACCTGGCACAATCACTGTGCAAGCAAAATTCAGAATGCCAATGAGTGACTGCAGAACTCTAAGTGTTACTTTCTGTTGTCTCTGAAAATCTTCCAGCAGTGTTTTAGCTTTCTCTAACTTATCCTCTGGCAGTCTAGCTTCCATAAGCACTGTATCTAAAGTAATGCCGAGAAAAGTGATGACACGAGTAGGAGCCACTGTCTTCCCAGGTGCTAAGGGAACCCCGAGTTCGAGGCAAAGATTAACAAAAGCTTGTAGATCTTGTCCGCATTTCGCACGAGAATTGGCAATAAACAGAAAGTCATCGATAACATGGACGATCGCAGTCGCTCCCAGTTTGGACTTTGCGATCCACTGCAACGCAGTACTGAAAGACTCGAAGATCGCACAAGCGCTGGAAACTCCCATTGGAAGGACAGCATCCATGAAAAACTTACCCTTCCACTGGAAACCCAAAAGCGGTCGGTCCATTGGTGAGACTGGAATAATCCTAAAAGCTGATTCTGTGTCCACTTTAGCTATAAAGACCTGACTACTGGGTAGCTGTTTGATGAGCCTAATAGCATCCTGTATAGTTGCGTATTGGACAGCGGAAATTTCCTTGGGAATTAAATCATTTACCGAGGAACCCTCTGGGTAGGATAAGTGATGTATCGTTCGGAATTCCCCAGGAGTCTTTTTAGGGACTACCCCCAAAGGGGAAATCCTGAAGTTGTCACTAGGGGGTGGCGCATCAAACGGACCTAAAATTCTGCCTAGCGCTAGCTCCTTCGCTATCTTGTTGTCTACTACTGCAGGGAATTCGATGGCAGACTTCAAATTGGTGACCCTTTTAGCTTGTTGTGCTGGTAAGCCAAAGCAGCCAATTCTGAACCCGTGCTGAAAGCCATTGAGAAGATACTCAACAATATTACGATTGTAGCCGACAAGAACATATCTAAGTGCATCAGGGGAAACTGGGGTAGGCATACTATCTCCTGAAAACGGCTGGACGCGAACTGGCAGTCGACGATTGGGTCGCAGGGATGCCGGTGGCTGAACTCGGTCGAGCAGGATTGGGTTGGGTGCGTTGCCTATAGCATCGTGCCGCTGAATGGGGGCCACCGCAGCGTCTACACTTGTGTGTGTAACGACAAGTGGCTGCGTTACAGACCTCCCCCCGATCGAATGCGAAGCAGGTTTTTGTGGATGGCCACTTAGCCTTACCCCAGCTGGCCTTACCCTTGCTACGAAAGGGAGTCACGCTGGATGTGGCAGCTGGGCGACTCTCGGATGCATTCATCCATAGGTACCAGCAAACCGATTCCCACCCCCAGTTGTTGGCCTGACGAAGTGACCGGAATGCCTCATCATACGACCGCCAGTCCGCACCTTTCTCATATAGGGAACGAATTGTCTGGACGTACATGAGTATTATGTGATTCTGACATATGCTGTGGCTGGAGAAGAAAAACAGACATGTAAATTTCGAAGCCCTGCAGCCATTGGTCAAATGACACAGTGCTGCTCTTTGCCCTAGGGGCGACACAAAACATGGGGGTCTCGTCGTCACTGCCTGGCCTAATGGACACAGAATAGTTCTGTGGTGAGGAGTCATGCAACAATGAGGAAATACTAACATACTCCCCGGACCAAATTTGGGCTTTGAGTTTGTCAGACACGCGGGAATGACGGGATAGGGCCGAAGTAGCGAACGATGCTACTAGATCCTGGGATGCCCTGGGGAGGGCGTGTACGTCCTGACCTGTATGAATACCTGAAGACATGGCCTCTGGCCACGGGGCCGACGGTGGTCTTGGAATGGGGCTTGGTGGAGCACCAGCTGCAGATGATGTCACCCGACCTGACGTATGGCCGCCCTGCGGCCATAGACAAGGGTTAGCCAAGGGCGGGGCGATGGGCTCCCCCCGGTAGACGCCGCCACTGCTGCAGGGGCCTCTATTGGAAGCGGCGCAGGTAGGGCGTTGGCCGCAGGCAATTGCTGCAGGCCACGCACCATCGCGTGGACCTCCTGCAACATCTTGTCAGAGGCGTCAAGCCGGCGCTCCATATTCGACAAGCGCTCCTCCGTCGTAGCTTTCCGACCCGCTGCTGCGCCCGCCACCGGACGAACGACATACCGTAGGGCTGGTTCGTCGTCAAAGTGCTGTACGACGTGGCACTCTGGTGGGGGCGGGCACATCGCTGATCGTGCAACGGCAGCGCGGCTTGCCGCCGCCCGCGATCTTGTTGCCACCGGGCTGTGGCGCAGAGGTCGTCCACGACGCACGTTCTTAGCTGGAGCCATCCTGCAACAAATTGTGGAAGGGCCTAAACTCTTGGAAACTGCCACCAAACTACTCATGAAAAGCACATGTGAAAACTAGCTCCTAAATTGTTGTGGCAATACCACCAGGACATCGAAGCTGAAACAAAACAGTCGCAGAAGCCCGGTTTTTATTTTTTATATTTTATATATATATATATATATATATATATATATATATATATATATATATATATATATATATATATATATATATATATATATATATATATATATATATATATATATATATATAGTTTGCAGTTTTGTAGTAAAACGAATGATGAAAATAATGTATTAGCAACACACTAAAAAAGTAAAAGCATTATAATAAATAAATAAATACACTGCGGTTTTGCAGTAAAACGAATAATATATAAGCAGCCCAGTCAACTATACTGCAGTTTTCAATGAAACAAATAATGTGTTAATAACAAAGTCAAATGCATGCATGTGTTCTCACGTGAATGCCATTGAATTGATGACTAGTCACCAACCAGATCCGGTATTGCGCAATACCATTACCAACATTGCTAGTCCGCGGCTACAAAGCCACCCGGCGGACTCAGTCAGAGCAGGCCGTCTTGTATGTGGGGACGTTTGACCGAATAATTGCCTAGTGGGCCATTTCGACAGTCGTAAACCAGGTACTGTGTTGCACAATACTTGATTCTATGTTGTGCAGTGCCAAAATTGCTATTCCACTGCAACTAAAACCACCAGTGGGCTAAACCGAGCAGGCCGTCTGGTATGTGATGACGCTTGACCAAGTAATGCCTAATGGGGTACTCCGTGTTGACAATAAATCTGTCTTTGGTCACTGGTATACAGCCACATGTTATTATATAAGAAAACTCGGCATCGACTAAAGTGTTTTTTGTCTTAATATAGACGAAGGTCGTCATCTGATGTTATTTCATTTGCCATATTTACCAGGTCCTTCACCATGACTTTCCCGTTGAACGTCCAACAGTCCGTCTTATTTACCAGGTCCTTCATGATGACTTTCCCGTTGAACGTCCAACAGTCCGTCAGCTTCTTTAGTTTCTTTAGTTTCTTTAGCTTCCTCGTTTCGAATGCCAGTTTCGATCGTCGCGCAGTCAAGTCCTCGTTCAGGAAGATTTGTGCATTTCGTTATTATGTGTTATGTTTCTTTAATATGAACCGAGCGCGATACACGTAATCCCGTATTCGTTCATAAGAAGACACTTCCAATAAATAGTTGTTATAATAAGATAGGTAATTAGTTTCATTGTAGTGTTAGCCGCTTTTCATAAATACCATCATGTAACGAAAAGGGTAATGTTTTTAATATAGTCAAGAACATTTCTTGTTTTGTTATTTGCATAATATCCTTTCTAAGCTTATGCAGTTTAACTAAATAATTCGTTTTGTTGAAAATAATGAGCGAATAACGAACATCCAATTTTTCTCTCTTTGCAGTTCTTGTCCGTCGGGTGTGTCATGTTTCTGGCGTCAGAAGTGTGGCGCTTCTACAACACCGTATTCCTGGTTAACACGGAAACCGTGAGTACCGCATTAGATTACAATGGTGGTAGTTGATAAGGACACCACAGTTGTCTTTGGAAGGCGACAGCGGCTGGTAAAATAGCTGGAGAAAGACAATACATTTTCTCAAAAAGATTTGGGCAACGACGCCCTGTATATGATATGCCAAGAGGTGACGACTGTTACGGTCCTGGTGAAGTGAATGACGACCTGATCACTGTAATAGCGACGTTGGTGACAACAAACAATAGTTTGCTGTATTTTCATACTGGTTATTATTAGTAGTAGTATTACTACTGCTACTGCTACTGCTACTGCTACAGCTACTGCTACTGCTACAGCTACTGCTACTGCTACTGCTACTGCTACTGTTACTGCTACTGGTTTTACTTCGCCCACAGACTTCTCTTTGTGGAGCACAAACTGAGAAATTGTGTAGTGGCATTATTGTAATTTTGGACTTCATCTAAACAACACAACGGCGAAAAATTTAGAAAAGAGATTAAATACAGTTGTACTTTGCTTGCAGGCGCGGCGCGCTGCTACCGGGGTCCTAGTCTTGGGAGTCATCCTCACTTACATCATAGGCGAGTTCATTTTGTCGTCAAATATACATAGTAGAAAAATATGTATTTACAACATTAACTAAGGGGACATTGCCCATGCCCACCTGCAACCTTAGTTTATACGATGTGCTACATAGAAGCAGATTACGATGAAGTTGTTTGGTGCAAAATAGTTTCAGGAAATTCAAAATTAACTATTGGATTAGTTTACCGAAGTCCAAACATAAACGAAGAGGCTAACACAAAAATATAAAATGCTATAAAGGAAGTTAGTAAAGGGGAATGTATCATAATGGGAGATTTTAACCATGGACACATACAATGGAAATCTCTAGAGAGTACAGGGGGTGATGACCAACAATTTTTATTTTTAATTCAGGAGAGCTTCCTTACTCAGCACGTGCTAGAACCAACCAGGGAAGAAAATGTATTAGATATAGTTTTATCATCACACAAAGAATTAGTGGACAATGACAAAAATACATGAACCAAACTTCCACAAAGGTAACTATAAAGATATGAGAAAATATCTAGATTGGAATAACATGCTGATGAATAAGACCGCAATTGAATGTTGGAATATTCTAAAATATGAAATTGAGAGTATCATCGATAAATTTGTTCCCTTGAAAAAACAAGGAAAACGGTCTAGAAAGAAATATTTGTCAAAAGAAGCTATTAGAAAAATAGTGTTTAAGCAAACTATGTGGAGGGTTTATAGGCGTACCAGAAAGGATGAAGACTATGCAAATTACAAAGAGGAACTTAACCTAGCTACAACTGAAATTAGAAAATCTAAAAGAACCTTTGAAAAAAAATTGGCAGGTAATATAAAAAATGACAGCAAGAGTTTCTATGCTTATGTAAGGAGTAAACAGAACGTTCGAGATAAGGTCGGACCACTGGAAAACAACAGGGGAAACATAATTTCAGAGGGGTTTCAAATGGCAGAGGTCCTGCATGTGTATTTCAGCTCAGTATTTACCACAGAAGATACCAGCTCACTTCCAGTTCCATTTACTAAATTTGAGGGAAATAAATCAGAACATTTAGAGCAGTTATTTGTAACTCCTGTAATGATAGCAAACAAAATTAAGAAGATGAAAGATAATAAATCACCTGGAGTTGATGGGATACCACCAAAACTGCTTAAGGAAATTGTTCAGCAAATTAGTACACCACTTGCAAAATTGTTTAACTTGTCACTAGAAGAAGGAATAGTTCCTTCAGAATGGAAAGAAGCAAACATTATGCCACTATTTAAGAGGTGATCGAGGAACAAGCCAGAAAATTACAGACCAGTGAGTTTAACATCAGGTGTATGTAAGGTAAAGTCATCCCCCAGGCATTACGCCTTAGGAAGCCATGAAGGCTTATATGGCCAGTGCTTAAACCTGGTTTCTGTAGTGCGAAGCAACTTAGAGTGCAGTTGTACTAACTCTCCTGGACGGGACACTAGTCCATCGCAGGTACCTTCCAAACAGTGTTTGTACTCATTTGCAGCTGAGTAGACTGAGGCAAAGTAGGGTAAACGAAATTGCCTAAGCTTCGAAAACGAACCGTGCCCAGTGCGGGTCTTGAACTCACAACCCTCGAATTTAGAGTCCAACACCTTAACCACTAGGCCACGGCTGCCCCCTCAGGTGTATGTAAATTACTCGAAACATTAATTAGAGACCACATGATGGAATTCCTTGTAAAACATAATTTAATAAATACATCTCAACATGGGTTCCTAAAAGCAAGGTCATGTCTAACCAATCTCTTGTGTTTTTTTTGAAGAAATTACAAAGTGTGTAGATGACGGGTCACCAGTGGATGTTGTCTACTTAGATTTTCAGAAAGCTTTCGATAAAGTGCCACACCAAAGATTGGAGGAAAGGAAATCAAATTCTAGGACTAATTAGGAGAACTATCATGTATAAGGAGAAACAGCTAATTGTACCCCATGTACAAAGCAATAGTTAGACCACATTTGGAATATTGTATTCAAGCATGGAGGCCGTATCATAAAAAGGACATAGACAAGCTAGAAAGAATACAACGAAGAGCAACCAAAATGATTCCAGAATTGAGAGACCTTAGTTATGAAAGTCGCTTATTACAATGTGGTTTGACAACACTAGAGACCAGGAGACTAAGAGGAGACCAAATAGAAGTATTTAAAATAGTGAACGGTTATGAGGATGTTAATAGGAATATGTTCTTCAAACTTAAAGAAGGCAGTAGAACCAGAGGACACAAAGCAGCATTAGTTAAGGAGCAGTGTAGGTTGGACATGAGAAAGTACTCTTTCTCACAGAGGGTGATAAATGAATGGAACAAACTGCCAAATGATTGTGTTAATGCTAGTAGTGTGAATATGTTTAAAAATAGAATTGACAGATATTTGATAAGGGTGGGCTACACATAGATGAGAAAATTGTTGGACTCTCGATAAGCCAATGGCTTCCTTGTCCACTTTGCCATCTGGAACTTGTTGTTTGGGATGGCAATCTTGTTAAATCTTGTTAAATCTTGTTAAATAGTAGTTATCGTTTTGAACTGAAATACTCTTTTCTATATTTTGACATGATAGTATATTGTAATTAATTTGTATGAATACGCAATCATAAACGCACGCAAACAAGCACACACGCACACAAGCACGCACGCACGCACGCACGCACGCACACACACACACACACACACACACACAATGACGTGTTCATGTCGTCTGCGCAGGAATCATTGGCTGTTGCGTTGGAATGAGAATCAACAAAGTCGGCATGATAGTGGTATGTACGAGGTTTTGTTGCAAAGAGGCCCCTGGTGTCGTATGCAAGACAGGCACCGTGTTTTTAAAGTTATCCAAGGAAGCATGTCGTAGAAGTCATTAGCTTATTTGTCTCCCGTAGTGGACTAGTTTCGTTGTCGGTAATTGTTTTTTTAAAGAAAATATACTTTAACAAAAAAATATGTAGGCTTATTTGAGTAAACACAGAACATGCCATTTTATGATTTGTATACGAAATCAACTTTGCCGTTTGTTTGATGAGAAACAATCACATGGACTCGCATTTAGAATAAGAATGGTCTACGTTGAGAAGCCAATGTTTTCCTTTTAAAAATATTCCTTGTTTTACATTTCATTTATGGGACCAATACTTCTTTGTGTCTTGCAGTATTTCTGTGGTATGTAGCAAAGATAGCAAACAGTGGACAGCAAATAACTGACTTACTTGCGTATTGTCTTTCTTCCTCGTGTCTTGCAGTACTTGTGTTTTGGGGTGGCCGGCTTCCTGGCAGAAGTTACAGTTATCATTATGTTGTACCTCAGTACGATGGTAAGTCAAACTAACATTTCGCACGCCTGTGTATTCACTAATAGGCCTACTATTGTTGAACAAAGAATGCTCGCCACCACAGTTGTGTTTACGTTTAAGACACTTATTCCCATATCAGCGTATGTTTGCACATGACGATACACATGATGATACACATGACGATACACACGACGATACACATGATGATAAACATGACGATACACATGATGATACACACGATGAAACACGCGATGAAACACACATTATTTCAATCTACATTACAACAAAATGAAGTCTGGCAAATAATATGTAGGAAAATATGTTCTTGTCGTTGTAAGAGTAGATCCAGAGGACACGAAGTAGCATCAGTGAAGGATAAGTGTAGATTGGATATCAGAAAGTACTCATTCTCACAGAGGACAATACTTGAACGGAACAAATTATCTACAGATTGTGTAAATGCTAGCTGCGTGAATATGTAAAAAAAAGACAAATATATCAGAAGGGCTGGCCACACACATATGAAACATAGTTGGACTCTAGATAAGTCAATGGCTTCCTTGGCCTCTTGCCATCTGGGTCTTCTGCCTTGGATGCAGTGTTGTTAAATCTTGTCCTCACAAGTTTACGAAGAAGCCCCCTTCACCCGGTCCTTCTACACTGCTTCACGTTGTTAAGAGTTATTAAACTATCTAATTAATTGAAATATGAATATCTGTATGCCATCGGTGTCATCGACGAATGTCGGTAGTTGTCGTCCCGTTTGTCTCCGTCCTTGTGCTCTACTCCGGTACCCTTCCAAGTCATAACGGAACATAGCCTTCTTCATTGTCTTGTGTTCTATGTCCAAGTTGCAATGTCACCAATACACACTCCTTTTAACAGAAGATTCAACTGTTAACTATCGCCCGTGTCGCCTGGGAAACAGCCGAAAGTGACGTGCGTGCGTTGGTCCAGCGTGAGGTAAGACACTGTGCTGTCGGACGTTAACTTTATTCAAAACCACGGTCTATGGAAATGGTAAATACTGCGCATATCTTAACCAATATCTATGAACTTCCATTCGCCTACGCAATGCAAGGGAACTATGCTGGACACGCGAATCGAATGTCACTTTCCCGATCGACTGGGTTGACGTTGTGTAAGTGATCACCAAGCCAGGTCTTTTGTTTATTAATTTAATTAATTAATTAATAATCATTGTTGTTGTTGTTGTTCCTGTCCAACGACAGTCGTGTGTTGTAGCTGCAGTGTTGTGGCTTTGACGGTCCTGCCGACGTTGGCACTGAAGGACCTGATCGGTCTTGTTACGAATTTATCGAGACTGACAATGACTTGATTGAATACAATGTCTACACAGTAAGTCTGACATCCGTCACGCATGAGCGCACCTAGGTTACGGTCAAGAGAAGGAGCGTAAAGTCAAAAACACGCGCCTGCCTATGGTGGACTGGGATAACATAGGTTCAATTGAAACAGCTATGTAACAATCCAGGAGTCATTTTGCACAAACCTCAAGGTTATTTTCTTTGAAAATATTACTTTTATTCAGATTTAAACGTTTTTGGTAAAACCAGGTTGCATGAAATTAGCACCGATGCTTTGGCAAAATGAAATCAGCATAGGATGTTTAGCAAGGATGACCGTACAAAAAGATTTGAACGTAGGCTTAGTAGTTTTCAAAGCAAGAACAGTGAGTTTGGTATGGGCGTCCTGCCGGGGGGGGGGGCAAGGTGGGCATATAGTCCCCCTGGATCTGGATGTTTGTAAAAATTCAGGTCGTTTTTGGCGAGTAGATTGTTTACTATTTGTTTACTAGATTATCTAGTATATTTGTTAATTAATTATATATAATTATATCATTATTGTTCACTGATAGTAGACATTTTGGTAAGTGTAAAGATTTCTGGTCGAAATCAGACAGCAGAATGTTTTGATCCCCCCATGGAAAAAGTGCCCCTGAATCATTCCAAGTATGGTAGAGAACAATATCACGCGGCTTTATCGTAATCATGTGATATCAGGCTGAACGTAGATCACGAGTAATATACTACTGCTTTTTATATTCTCAAATAACTTGCCTTTTATTATTTGTTCTATTTCCTCGGTAGATGGAATGTTAGGGCTGCGGAAGCCCTGCACGTGGTGCATTCTCGTTATTTGTTCTATTTCCTCGGTAGATGGAATGTTAGGGCTGCGGAAGCCCTGCACGTGGTGCATTCTCGTTATTTGTTCTATTTCCTCGGTAGATGGAATGTTAGGGCTGCGGAAGCCCTGCACGTGGTGCATTCTCGTTATTTGTTCTATTTCCTCGGTAGATGGAATGTTAGGGCTGCGGAAGCCCTGCACGTGGTGCATTCTCGTTATTTGTTCTATTTCCTCGGTAGATGGAATGTTAGGGCTGCGGAAGCCCTGCACGTGGTGCATTCTCGTTATTTGTTCTATTTCCTCGGTAGATGGAATGTTAGGGCTGCGGAAGCCCTGCACGTGGTGCATTCTCGTTATATTGTCGACTCTCTCCATCTCTCGGAATGTTTTGTTCTATTTAAGAAGGGAGTCGTTTAGCCTATTTCACGACGTGACTCGTAATCTTGCGTCTCTTAAATGCCAAATTTTGCAACGCCTGTCGTGACACTGGTCACGCAAATCGTCTAGACGTGAATACGCAACGCAATTGGTTGATCGAAATAATCGTAACGTCATAACGCATATTCTCCGCCTTCACCGATGTGCCTCTTCGAGGTGTGTTTCGTGGTGGCCTGCACATTTAACAATGATGGCAGGCATGGTGATATTCCGTCGATAGGCAAGTCGCATAACGTCATCATGTTGACACGTGTCTTGTTACAGGTCGGCTGTCGTCTGCCTATAGAGAGCATCTTGAGAACCCACTGGGACGTGCTGCGGATCGCCGTTGTCATTGTAGCAGTTGTCCAGGTGTGTACACACTGTCACGTGCGTTCATTGCGTAGCAACAGCAGTTAATTAATTAATTTATTGTTTTATTATTATGTTCATGTGAACACATCATCGTGGTCTCACTGGGACCTGGTGATACAGTAAATGAACAAGTACATATATAATTATACAGAAAATTACAAACACTCGCACGCATGCACACGTCTACGCATCAATGTAACTGAAATATCTTCCGGGCAGGTGATCGCGATCACGACCGGGACAAACATACTCGTCCGGATCCGTCCCGCCCCGAAGACTGCAGAGGAAAATATGCAGCAGAATAAACCGAAACTAAAGTACGTCGTCATGAATAAGAAAACCGACGACGCACCGGCGTCTACCAGGTCTGGTCAACCTCCTGCCGGCCCCCGACATCGGAACGTTGCCGGCTCAAGCAACCAGGTGGCAGCTGAACCCGGCGATATAGACAGCGAGGCACCTCGAGCGAAGGTAGACAATAAGGTCACGGTGGTGGGAACAGCTAGCGAGAGTCCGGTCGGGCAAGATGACACGACTCCAGTAGAGGACACGGCCCCGGTAGAGGACACGACCCCAGAAGTGGACACGATCCCGGTAGAGGACACGACCCCGGTAGATGACATGACTCCGGTAGAGGACACGACTCCAGTGGTGACCACGAGCGAGAGTCCTGTCAGGCAGGACGGCGCTAGGGATGACGACGCGGATCTGTTGGTGACAGATGAGGACATAGACACGGTCGCGACTCCCGACAGTGCTACGAGTGGAAATGAATCTGTCGCATAAATGCTGCACTTGAATTTTTCAAATGACAGCAGTCCGGTACACGTAGCTGTAATGATGTCAAGTTTTGGCTACAGTCCGTCTCGTGTTGGAAATTGGGCGAACGACAAAGAACCCTTGACGAGAACCGAGAACTGTCTATCTCGACCATCTTGGACTACTTAATGGGCGAAGTTAACTTCATAATTGAGCAGGTGTCGAGGGTCTTTCAGAAGGTTCTTCATCTACTCATCTCCATGGTTATACATAACACATATACATGCTTGACGTAGCATAATAGGTCTATGTTTGACACAGCACACTATGCTTGGTATAGCAAAACATGTTTGACATAGCACACCAAGCTTGATATAGCATAGCATTATATTGATTAGCATAGAACACGCTCGTTTTTGCGTCTTCTGGACACATTATGCTGATATTTGTTAATGTTCAATAATTGTATTTAACACCAACACGCTGCTTAAAGTTCTGCTCGACTAGTGTGTCAATATGTACGACAATGTATTCGAACAAATGCTAAGTTACCGTGTTCGTCAATTTATTGTGTGAAACGCTGGAACTCTTTACCAGCCAATATTACAGAAATGTCAACATTCTATGTATTTGTTGATAAATCAAACCATATGCCTAATAATGAATAGCAGCTATGAATAAAACTTTCTTCTTCTAATTGGCACATTGCTTCTTCCCAATTAATGATTTTGTGAGACTGGACGATCTAGTCTAGTACATGTACTGTTTGTTTTATGAATTAACATTATTAATGTTACAGGCCTATTGCTGTAACTGGTCGCATTATTCGTATAAACAATGTAATATTTATTATAGCTGTTGTTAACATTACCTCTGTATGTTATACTATTAGTATTTGTGACATAACATCTACTACTAGGTAATTGTTACGGGTATGTACAAATATATGACGTCTACAGTACAGTATACCCCTATGTCAACACAACAAGTGACTGTATTTACTATGAACGTTTTCTATTTTCTCGTGTTGATCCGACAAAGCACACGTGTTGAGGGCGCCACAAACCCGAGCTACGTCTTCGCCACTGCGTCTTCTGTATGATTTGTAACCGCATCAAAGCAGTGCAGCACCCTGGTAGAGATTGACGAACAAAAATGTGACAACAATTATGCGTCGATTAAACTATTTAATGAGCCTTTGACCAGGAATTAGTATGTACTATGACATATTTGTTGAAAACGTTTGGTGGTGTTTTAATTGTGGTGTGGTTGGTTGGTTGGTTGGTTGTGGTGTGGTTGATTGGTTGTGGTGTGGTTGGTTGGTTGTGGTGTGGTTGGTTGTGGTGTGCTTACACGTCTGTGTGAGGCGTCGGTTGCTGTAGTTTAGCATGTAGGTTATAGCGCTTGTTCGTACTTTCGCTTCCAGTTGCAACCGCCAGATGGCTCCTTGGAGTGAAAGAGGAGCAGAGTGCGTAAGTCTCCTTCCACTTCATTTATTGACAGAGGTCGAGTAAAAACATAAGCCACGGCTTAGAGTTGTGAGTAACGGCTCCACTGAAGGCTTCCAAGGTTGGAGCTACCAACACGTTCCCGGGGAGACCGTTCCGCCAGATGACAGTGGATGGGAAGGAGTTGCTGTACACCTGGATGCGAGATGGGATGATTTGACATTTGTTTGGGTGGTAATATTAGTGTTCGGAAGCATTGGGGCCAGGTAGTGATTGCTATTGATAGCAATATGCTTGGTACGGATCCTATGCATCAAATGGTGGCAATAGAGTTGTCTTCTTCTTTCTAGTGTGTATCAATGAAGGTTGTCGCCCATAGCGGACACACTCTCTTGTTGACCGTAACTTTTTTAAATGGAGGTCTCAGGTGCTCTCAGGCAGCATCTGAGGTGTAAACGTGGCCTAGACAATCAGTGCAAAAACATGATTTTCAAACACACAGTTTTCATATATATATATATATATATATATATATATATATATATATATATATATATATATATATATATATATATATATATATATAAATATATATATATACATCGCTCAATTTGGCTGCACGCACAAGTCGTTTCATTTGGTGACACAAACAAGGCGCTCACTTTGGCGGCAAGCGCAAGGTATGATGACTGAGACTACCTTACTTTGCGTGCATCAAGCTTGGCAACAAATGCATTTGAATGTTGAGCATTTCTATACATTCACATGCAGTGATTTCTTTAAAAAAACATAACATAAAAATATTATTTGTTAAGCATGACCTCGCTTTTAGGAATTTATGTTGAGATGAATTTAATAATTTATGCCTAACAAGGAAGTCCACCATATGGTCTTTAATTAACCTTTCTAATAATTTACAAATCACTGACGTTAAACTCTCTGGTCTGTTATTCTCAGATATATTTCTCGAACACTTTTTAAATAATGGTATGATGTTTGCTTCTTTCCATTCAAAAGGAACAACTCCCTCTTTTAATGACAAGTTGAACTCTCTTGCAAGTGGTATACTGTTTTGTTCTATTGTTTCCGTTAGCAGTTTGAGAGGAATTCCATCCACTCTTGGTGACTGATTATCCTTCATTGCCTTTATTTTCGTAGCTACCATTTCTGGAGTTACAATTAACTGCCCTAAATAATCAGATTTAGCCTCATGAAATTTAACATCTGGAACTGGTAATGAACTAATATCCTCTCTGGTAAACACTGAACTGAAGTAACCATTTAGGTCTCTCACCATTAAAAACCCTCATGATATTATATTTTCAGCACTGTCCGACCATGTCTCGTACGTTTTGTTTACCCTGACATATGTATACAAACTCTTGCTGTCATTTTTTTATGTTACATGCTAGTTTTTGTTCATAGCTTCTTTTAGATTGTCTCATTTCAGTCGTAGTTGCATTAAGTGCCTCTTTGTAATTTGCATAGTCTTCATCCTTTCTTGTACGCCTATAACTCCTCCACATAGTTTGCTTGAACACTATTTTTCTAATAGCTTCTTTGGACAAGTGTTTCTTTCTAGACTGTTTTTCTTGGGTTTTTTTCAAGGGAAAAATGTATCGATGATATTCTCAATTTCATATTTTAGCATGTTCCAACATTCAATTGCGGTCTTATTTATCAGCATGTTATTCCAATCTAGTTTTGCTAAGTATTTTCTCATATCTCAAACATTTGATTTTTCAAATGCCCAACCAATTTTAAATGCTTTTAAATGCAGATATAATTGTTGGAATAATAAAACTCAAAAGAATCACAATGGGCCTCCATGTTTTTCTGTCTGTTGAATAAGTTGACCTTTGTAGTGATCATAACGTAGTGATCAAAGCAGCCAAATTACAGCCATATTTAAAGGAACAAAGTCTTAAAATTTTTATTGTAAAATCATGTTTATGTAGTATAAACTAAATCTGAATGAATATGGAGGAATGCTGAATGGAGAATGCTGACAAGGCATACCAAGGCATACAGGATTGGCACAAACTAGCCTAGAGAAAAAGGCGAGTGTGCAGAAACGTGGGGAAATGGAGAAAACGGCGAGGGTGTAGAAACGCGGCAAATGGAGAAAATGGCGAGTGTAGAAACACGGGGAGAATTGAGAAAACGGCGAGTTGGAAGAAACTACGGGAAAATGGAGAAAACGGCGAGCGTGTAGAAACGCGGGTAAATTGAGAAAACCGCGAGTGTGTAGAAACGCGGGAAGCCACCCATCCGCCAGAAACGCTACAGTACGTAGATCTGCGGGGATCGCGAGAAACGCGCGAGGATGTCATGTTATGGGTTTCATAAGCGCACTTACTTTGTTCAACGCGCCAGCGCGCTGAATACAGTAAGCCTATTTAAACAAGGTTTAACAAGGTTGCCGTCCCAAACAACAAGTTCCTGATGGCAAGTGGACAAGGAAGCCATTGGCTTATCGAGAGTCCAACAATTTTCTCATATATGTGTAGCCCGCCCTTATCAAATATATGTCAATTCTATTTTTAAACATATTCACACTACTAGCATTAGGGTTCAGCCTCCTGTTACGTTTCCCATTGACGACCATGTTAACGTTTTGCACGATTATAAGAAAACGGGACCATCAAAAATTCTGAAACGTCTTACCTGCTATTACTATCATCTCATTGACATGCTGATCGAGTTTAGTCAAAGTCTCGTACTTGTAACTCATTTAAAATGCCTGAACGTGCCATACCCGTCAATTTTTACCAATTTCTACATGAATTACTACGCACACGTGCCTTGTTGCGAAAAAATTGCCAAAAATCCTTCCGCCTATTGAAATCATCTAAAAATCCACAGTTACATTGCCAACATGTTCTACCAGCAAACTTGCCAATGTTCCTAGCTCAAATACAGTTATGTCAGATGATATGATTTTTTTTAAATAACACATATCCAAAATTACTGTGCCCTACATTCGTCTGTAACACACCAGGAAGTCTAACTGAGGCATGATCCCATTAACTTTAAACTGTAGTGAGCGACATCTTGCCCCTTTCGTTCGCAAGATGGCGACATCTTGCCCCTTTCATTCACAAGATGGCGACACTGTGATTACATGTGTTTTATGCACACCATGTTTAATAATTTACATGTTCCGTATTTCCGCATAAAGTATGGATGCATTGTGCATGGTTACAATACATATTGCATGTTCTAACGGCGACACTGAGGTGTGCCCGGATTCTAGACAAGTGCCATAAAATCATCTGCGAAAAGACGGAGCTAAGATGTAGGCTGATGAAGGAAAGAAGAGAGAGAGAGAGAGAGAGAGAGAGAGAGAGCGAAATCAAGAAATTTATGGTCACCAAGAGAGAATTATTGAACAATTTATCTAACATCTATAAGTGTACAAGTCCGGGCGGAACGTTTTAATTGGGAAATTCCCTCTTCGATGAAAGAGAGAATTGTCAGGTTTAACTGGGGCACAGAAAACATTTTTTTGGGACAGATAAAAATTTGCCAAACACGGGCACCTCAGTATTGGGGGGGGGGGCAGACTCTAGAGGTGCACCAACCAATGTCTCAGTCATGGGTAAATAGCGAACACATCGGCAACACGATGGGGATTGCGATGAAGGCATCAGTAGATTAATGCTTCACTGGCGCAATTGAGCGGTGCCTAGCGGAAGTCTGGACAAACTCTGTGGACGTTTCGGCCGGGACCAATTATCCCAGTTAGGTGGGTAGTGCGAGGAACCGACACGCTCTAACCGTCTCCGTCTAACTCTTGTTCTCCGTTGGACTTGTAATGACCCCAAATAGTGGTCTACTTCTGCGCAAGGTGGATTGTACTGAACTACTGCGCAGGCAACGTCGTATATTCGAAAAACATTGTAAATGGTCGTGAACTCGGCAAACAACATTAATTATTCTTGCCACCATGCAGACGCCAACGCCTCGTCGGGTGTGACGATATTTGGTGTATTTAATTTTATTTCGTAAATCAGTTTGTATATGTACAATTAATAACATCGAGAGACACACAATCAGGATCGAATAACAACACACATACAACACAACAGGCACGGTAAAGCCGAACGCTCTTTCGCAACAACAAGTGGCGTCCACAGTCCGCTACAATCCCCGTTGGTACTGCCAGCGTCTCTTGTAACTAAAGAAACGGCTGAATGTCAGGAAGCCGAATTCCCATAGAGTAAGAACACTCGCCCTTCCAACTGTGTTTCAAACACTAATCACCAAATGACAATTTGCGCGGAAATGTCAACGTGAAACCAAGTACTTTTGCGACATCCCACTAAAAGACAGTGGGTTATTTCATGTATGTAGTCTTGTAAAGGCTAACTGAAACTACGACACGTGTTAACTAAAAGCAAATATCATCTTTGGCGTGTCTTGTACGTAGTAGTTGAAAACGATTAACTACAATCTGGGCAAATGCGGTTTATGATGGTAAAGCGCTACGATAGTAATAAAAAAACAATTTTGACAACGGCATCAGTACGTATGTGTGTTTGCATTATTGTGGGATTGGCCTATGTGTCAATGCGTATGTAAAAGTACATACACTTTTTTAGCGTTAAGAGGATCAAATTGCGAAGTCAAGCGTTTGTGTGTACGTCCGTGCGTGCGTGCGCGCGTGTGTGATGCTATTGCATAACACGGCTCTGAAATAATATACCATAATTATGTCAATAATGAGGTGTGCGGACATACTCCAGGGACATCACTCAACATGAGAAGATCGAAATAATGACGACATAATTGCCTTATTACCCAACATTCATAATCATACCTTCAATAATTAAGATATACACATTACATATCGTAACATCATTCTTATACGATACTTATATATATATATATACATATACTTATATATTATACATTCAACAATATACATAATAACATTAGCCCAACATGATTCCTGGCAGTGTAGCTTCTCAAAATCATAGTAGCATCATCGGTTTCTATGAACAAGTCTAGCAGAAATGAGTCTGGTAACATACTCAACAGCATTATATATATTTACATACAGACTACCAAGTGCAACAGTTCATCATAAACGACTTGAAGAAAACATATACAAATGTCCTTGTTTGTCACCACAAACATTTTCATGGAGACATATAACAATAATGCTTTCTCAAAGGCAAAATGAGACAAACGAATGAACTAGAACGAAATGACAGAGGCAGTGAATGGTTGAGACTGGATCCCAGACATACTGGAAACGACTTAGAATATAAGCTGTGGCAGACAGAAGAAAAGAAATTACAGGTGTGCCTGTTGCAAGGAAGAAGACTGCTGCATCGCCAAACTGTAATAAGAAGATTCTATTCTGGAGCTAGCTGACGTGCTGAACTGTTGTCTTCCTGTCTCTCGAGACATCTGATGACTTTCTCTTTAGCACATCACGGAAGTCAACCTGATTGACCGTATCGGTGCTTGCATTTAGTCGCCGTAGTGTACTTTTCGGGTCATAGTTCGTCTTGCGCAGGAGTGAACGAAAGTTAACTGTTCCTTCACCATCACTGAAACGCAGACATTCAGACACATCATTAATAATTGGCAATATTGTAAAGGTCCCTTCTCAATTACATGTTTTCACTTGTCTTGTTTCAGACTCATTTTGAGAAATATTTAACCTATCTAGTATCGACTACGACACACTGAGTGATGGGCTGAATGAACTGAGGAGGGGGCTTTAAGACAAGTTTTATGTCACTACAAACATCAGATATTTATTTGATTTTCTTTTTGGTTTAAAACGAAATGCTGTATTATTAGCCGAACTATTTATTATTAACTGGATAAATAATTTAAGAAATGTCGGGGAATGAGAACAGTGGTGTTAATAACCAGATCACCTTACTGCCAACTTGTTGTCACTGAAGTAGCAACTGAGAACGTCATGAATGCTCCATTGAGCAAATATAGATTCTACAAGATAACTTAACTTTCTTCTACACTACGATTGTGTTTAAATTGTTTAGCTGTTACGTGTGTATACATTTATAATTGTTTGAACAATGGACTCCCGCTATAAGGAACATGTTGGGACTAACCAAAATTGTTTCATCAATCCGATGTTCCTTATATCCATGGGTATCTAAAACAGTGCAAATCAGAACAAGGATTTCAAAGTTTTTTCTTTTAAGCAGATGTTCCTTATATTGGGAGACCTTGTAGCAAGATGCCACCATATGTGTATATTATACATATAAAACTAATTACCTATGTCATCACATCAGTAGTAAAATACATCATTGACTAAATCACTCACCATTTATCAAGTGCAGTGGTGTCATCACAATGTTCTGACTGACTAGTACTGGTGTTGTTGTTGTCTGCATGACTTGTGTCACGTTTAGAAGATGACCTCTGCAAAGACAGACAACATAAGAATGCCTATATAAATGTTAATTTCTCACAGACATATTACACTGCTGAAAACATTACACATGCCACATCATTCTTAAAAAGATTTGGCAAGATTGAACAAGAACAAGATTGTCATCCACAGCCAATAAAACAGACAGCAAATGGACCAGGAAACCATTGGCTTATCCACAGTTCAACGATTATACATGTATGTGTAACCCGCCCTTGTGAGATATTTGTAAATTTTTGTTTTGTTTTTTATTTGCGTTTAACCATATTAGCGCTGCTAGCATTTATACAATCAGTAGATAGTTTGTTCCATTCATTTATTGCCCTCTGTGAGAATGTATGCTTTCAGATATCCAATATACATTGTTACTTCATGTTTTCCAGTTCTTCTATCTTCCTTAAGTGCGACTTCTATCAATATTTTCATAACTATTTAATATCTTAAAAACGTCTATTTGATCTCCTCGTAATCTCCTTTCTATCACACAGTTTGCACTCTTCCCTACCTTTTTGTGAGATTCCTGTTGCTGCTCCTTCTTTTCCGCAATCCCTTCCATGTCTCCCTTCTGTCCATTCATCAGCTTGGGTGCAGAATCCTTGCGCTTCACCCCTGCCATCTTCTCATCCTCGGAGTCAGCATTGTCTGAATCCTCACTGTAACATGATACCTAAGTCAGACTTTCCAGGTTCAACAAGACAACACAGAGTCATCACACTGCTGCCAGTGTTTGTTATCACTGCACAAAGGGGGTTTCTAATGTACACGCCATTTTTATCATCCATTTTAATAATGCTTTAATTACGACATCAGTATTTTATGATGTTTTGATTCTAATTTAAATATTTGTGTTAACTTTTCTGATGCCAGATCATTTTATTAACTATTTATAATAAATATATATATACCGCAGTCGACATAATAAGCATACTGTGCGCTTGGATAAAAGTTGGGCCATGGAAAAATTCAAGGAATCTGTTCTTATGAGCATAAAAAAAATTGTTTCTCTAGACAATAAGGTAACTCTCTAACACTACTGGTGTCATTTGGTAATTAGTGTAGAACAACTGAAAAGTGGTGACACTTTTCAGTTGTTCCATACTAGCGAATTTAATCATGGATCCTGCTGATTAAAAAGGGGGTGTATGCTAATTAGGCCATGTACGCTTAATTGGTCAAATACGGTATATTTTTTCTGGATCTATAATTTATTTTAATTCATAGACTTTTATTTTATACATACAATTTTATAATTAATTAATTAATTATGAGGATGTTATGGTCCATAAGAATTATATGTTATTATATAATGTTGTCACAATGATGGCACTATCTGTCATCAATGTAAGTAAATGTAATTACTCTCACTGTCCAATGCATTTTCAACATAAAACAAGGTTGTCGTATTGATTATTTACAATGTCCTCAAGCAGAGAAGCATTACTCATATCATCAACAATGCCAACAGTTTATGGAACATGGCCAAGTTTCAACATTAAACAGCAGAAGTTGACAATGGTCACTGCCAGAGGGGCATCCTATTCATTAGGCACAATCTGGCTAATCAATTCAATTGTATGTTCTTGGCACTGCCAGCAGAACAAGAGTATTGAACATTCTATAAATAACAAAACATGTTTTGTAAATTCAACACAACATAAATTCACCATCACCCAGCAAACATATCATATCAAGGGTGTAACATAAATTCTAGTCATATGCTGCGTTCAGACAGAGTTGTCCGGCATACCTTGTATTTGCATGTAAGTTTATATATAATTCATATAGCCAACTGCATAAATTATTTTCCAAAGTTCTTCTTGTGGATTGTTTAGAGCAAGTGAAGATAATTTTTTTCACATATTTAACATTTGTATGTTTTGAGTATTGCCAAGTATTTACAATACTTTTTGAAACTTGAAATACAGTACTGCAAATATTTGCAATACATTTAAAAGCATTGCATCCATCCCTGCCCCGGGATCTGTTGCTGTGTTTGACAGTGTTAGTACTGCAAGGTGCTCTCATGGCTGGATGTCAGTGTCCACTGGGCAGAAAACAGGGGAAATGAGGGTTATTTTGTGCTGTGCTTGCATAAAGAAATCATGAGAAAATGTGACAACCATACTGAAGAGCGTAGTTATGCAGGTGACATTCTGAGTAGCTTATTAAGCATGATGATTTATGGGAGATTTGCAAATGAACTGAAATATTTTACTATAAAACAACATTGCATCAGTTCAAAAAAGCATGATACTGGGTTGATATCAACTTGAGAGAATTTACATTTTATTATATCAAATACCAGAAATGTGTTAAAAAAATTAACACAATATATACAGAGTTATCAAAACACGACCACTACTGCAAACGAATGAAAACATCACCAATACAACACCACAACAGATAACAACCAGGCAGAGAAAACACATATTAAAACAACAAGTTCCTTAATAACAAAATGAGAAATAAATCAAGGAGAACCAAAAATGCATGATATGAAAACAGTCTAAAGTTTGCAGCTGCAATAAGACAACACCACCTAACATTTGTACAACAGAACTGAATGCTAAACAACTAAAATTTAAGAAATTAGAACAATCAGGATCCTTTAGTAACGCAAATAATTACACGGAACACTTTCATAAAGAATAAATGTTTACAATGACAACATCAAGCAACATTTTACAACATCAATGCAAAACTTCTCACTGTGATTTGAATACCATACGGAAGTAGTAAAAACGTCTTCCTAACCCAAAGTAACACAAATGGACAAGACTAATTGCTAGAGGGATTATCAATAACAATTCTTGCCAATGAACAATAAATCACGGAACAAAAGTGCAAAATAAATACACACAGGAAAACAACAGCAACAGAATAAACTACTAACTTCAGTGGACGCGCTACATCATTTCTCATCTGTGTTATGAAAATCTCATCTGTCCCCGAGAAGTGAACTCGCTTCCGGTTGTTATTACCGGCCCCAGTACTGGGTGGGGAGGGGGCTGGGGATGTGGGAGGAGCAGGGATAAGGATTGTTTGGTAAACGGGATCATTGTGGTGAACAGGTGGCGTGGGAGGATAATAACATACCCAGGGGGAGCCACGCGTCTCCCGATGATGTTGTATGGATAATTTTGTACAGGAATTCTTCCGAGCTATTCTGGGAGGATTTGTGAATGGAATATGAAACTGTGTGTCAGGAATTAGCCATCTTTGTAGATTGTAGTAGTCATTTTTGGTGTTCAACACTTGCGTTAACGGAGTGTCGTAAAATTCAGAAATATCTGGCGAACACTGACCAAGGCTAGACATTGCAGAATTGTAAACGTTCATATCTCTATTTTGTGGTTTTCTCATCATTAGTGTGGAGAAAGTCTCGTTGGTCCAAGGCCCAGGGACTTCATAAAATAAAGAGTCAGTGGCTGAATCTGGGTTGTCAAGGAATTGTGAATCGGTGGATGAAATGCAGTAGGAATCAGTGGCTGACTCTGTATCATAAGGCCAGCAATGGGAGTGCGAATTGGTGGCTGGGTGGTGACAGGAAGCGAGTGCTGACTCTGCTTCACACAACCTGCAAGAGAGTTTACCAAACTGTGGTTGATTCAAACCAACCATGCTACCAACAGAATGCATAGTCAACTTCCAAATCTAACAGACAACTGAAAGTATATATTGGTGAACACAAAACTACGGTGTTTTAACAGATTTTCACATATAGATCACTGCCATTGCTACACAAGAAAAGAATAGAAACTCTACAAGCAAAATTATGTGAAGCTGTTCTGAATACATTAATGGATGCACATGTTGACATTAGCAAGATGACAGGACATTACATATAATTAGCATGGCGTGTGCGACTTTGGGCTGATCACAGTTAAGACCTTCTTAAGACCTTTTTCCATGAAAAATTCTAAACAAAATAACAAAGAAAGTTTTTTCACATTTTTTTCTCTCTTGTAACCAAACTGTATCATTTGATCAAAGCAACATAATTGCTCTGCGATATGCAGTCATTCCACCTTTTGTCGAATTATAGACAAAAACCCAGGCTTAGTTTGGTTAAATAAAATTTAAGACTTTTTTTAACAACACCCATTTATAAGACCTTTTCAAGGCTTTAAAAATGTCCAAAATAAGGCCTTTTAAAACTCCGCACACACATGAATTAGTTGTGAACCCTGCATAGACTAGATGGCAGAAAGACAAAGCTGATTAACTAGGAAAGCACCAAAAGCGAGAGACAATTCAAGACAAGATCCACACACACACACAGTGAAGCCTACTAACAGTGCTTTAGTGCCAGGCGCCAGAGCAGTCTTCTTGGCCTGTTCAAGAACTGCGTCCCATGCCAAACTGTGCTCGCTCATGGTCTTGTGCAAGCCAATAGGTGGCACTGGCGGCGCACCACATTCAGGGGCAACATTGGCAGTTGCGCGACTGTGAGTTGAAAAAACGCATAAGCATGGTGCGCACAATCATCGATTATATCAAAAACTGGTTACTGGTTAAATGTCCCTCCTCAATTCATATACTAGCAAATATGCGGAGCCAGCTTAATAAATAACTAAAGAATGCACACTTATTAAAATCATTGAAAGAATTGATCTTGATCGTTAGATCGGGTAACTTGCAAAAGTGTGAACAGTGCATAGAGTCGGACCTTTTTGCCAAATTCTAATTGGATAATCAAAAGTTTGTCTGATGCTTTCATCAACACTAGACAACACATTTGCACAAATGATCTGACTTGTCATAGTGGACATTAGATAGGTTTGATTTTTTGTGAAATAATAAAAAATGAGACCAGCAAAAATAACTGAACTGAGGAGGGACCTTTAAACACAATGAAATTCTGCAGTTAAATTTTTAGATTGAAAATGTGAAATTTTTTTATGCACAATGAAAATGTTCGCAAAATATTTTTCATTAGTGATAAAGCGAGAATTATCATGCTAAAACATGCATAAGTGACATCACAGTTTTCTCTGCGACAAAGCTAATGACCACTCCCTACATGCAGCCATGACTGACCCAACCTCAGGTGGCCAAAGACCTATTGGAACCAGAGCACTGGTCAACCACTGCCAACCAATCATCATGCTTCAAAATAAAACTAATTCTCATCACTTGACACCAGCTAAATAGCAATAATTGTTAGTTTTAGCAGCATTACATAGCAAGGTTATTAAGCTCTGTTGCCGTTAGTAACATAATAATGATACAACATTGTCACTGATGATGACAACATTATCATAAGCAATGAAAATTGTAAGTTTTGGCCATGGTAATAACTTTTCTTGTTTCCATGTTACAGGTGCTTTTTATGTGTAACACAATCAGCACAAATTCTTTGCACCCGTTCGAATGACTAACCTGCCCAAGAACTTTGCTGCCACAGAAGCCGCAAGGACACTGCGAAACATCTCGTCAACTTCCGCCAGCTCCCGCTGTAGTTCAAGTTCCCTCTCCTGTTGATTTCTGTGCAGCAGAACCACATGAACATCATGACACCTTATGGTAATTAATTACAATGTTCAGAAATTTACGTCAGTTACTGTTTCTCTGTTGCTGCTGTTACTACTAAGGTACCGCTAAGTTCTGACATAGCGCTGTATCCAGTCCTCAGGACTGCTCAAAACGTTTACGTTTCACCCCCTGACAAACTTGTTCATTCCTGCACCAATTTGACTTCTCTGCGAAGCATTCAGCCATGCTGCAATTAATGTGAGAAGATTATTAGTTCATATGTATCCACCAATGTTAGATATTCATGTATATAGATTGGTGAACTGAGGCAACGTGGAATGAACACAATCTTACATGTCGTTGATGGCTTTCTCCTTGGCCACCTGAAGGGGAGCATCCCAAACCCCACCTGCCTTGGTATCTCCTTTGCTGCAGTCTCTGGAAGGAAATAACATGGTCATGTTAGGCAATAATATATCAGATTTTTGCATTGTATTTTGATAGTGATATTTATCTGTACTACAAAGTAGTTTGTGGTTGTGTTTGTCTATCTGTCTGTAAGTCTGTCTGTAAGTCTGTCTGTGGGTTCCCTCATATCGCCATCAGTTTCACATATGGGGCTGACATTCTGTAGACATGACCACGGCCCACGGGGACAGTTCGTACATTAAAAAAATAAAAAATTGGTACCAATGTGAACGTTTAGCTATGTACTGGCAGTGGGACATGACGTTGTCATTACCATACGCATGCCCCTACCAAAACTTCACCAGGTAGTGCAAGAAGTCATTAACTCTTTTCTCCTGTGCAATGCTGGGCAACTCGGCTAGTATCACATAAATCACAATATAAAACTATTGTGTAAATTTACACATTTTGTGACATTGTCATATCTGGTATTTTAATGTTTCTGTTACAATGTCTGTGCACGTGTGCTTGTGCGTGCATTAATACGTGGCAGTGAACATTAATTTATCTGCATGCGTGATCGTCATTGTGTATGACATGAGTGCATGTGCACGTGCATATGCACGTGCATGTGGTACAAACTGTGCTCACCTGTTTGCCTCTGCCCATAAATGTTTCTCGTGATTGCTGTTTTGCGATATCTGTGGAGAATATAAAGTTACAAAGTCAGTCGAAATATTCGGAGAATACCAACACATTTCTTGATAGGTAAATAACACGTAAAATGTAAAAAAATAATCCAAGAAACCAGAATATCCATACATTCAAGGCACATAGTTGTAGTATATAGATTGACACTGGAAGCATACAGGTTGATACTCACATTGTTGTGGTATACAGATAGGTATTCATAGTATATTCAAAGTACACAGAGTCAAAGCATGCAGAATGATACTAACAGAGTCACACTATACAGAATGATACTCACAGGGTCACAGTATGCAGAATAATACTCAGAGTCACAGTACGCAGAATGACAATAACAGAGCTGTAGTATGCAGAATGATACTCACAGAGACTTAGTATGCAGAATGATACTCACAGAGTCATAGTAGACAGCATCTTTCTCCGTCCATGGTGTCTTTATGTCATGAACCTTCTTGATATGGTCCAATCGGTCATCACTTAAAGCAACCTTACTCCCCTTGCCACGTCCATCCACCCGGTCACTCTGATGGTGGACAGCGACAGGGGACATGGCCCTAGACCGTATGCGACCATTAGCCTGAGGTGTCACACCACTGCTGGGTTGACCAGTGGCTGCAGTGTCATTTTGGCCAGGCCAGAACATGAACAGTTCCGAGTTGGGCACGGGCTCGGGTTTGGTGACGGGCTTGGGTCGAGGTTGGTGCTTGGACGTCAACAGGAAGACCTTGGCAGCAGACATCCTCACCTGGGACAGAGGACACAGTTAGCACATCTGATTCTAGAACTGAGATGCCTCAGTTATGAAGAAACCTAAACGAATATGGCTTAACAACCCTGGAGATGACAAGATTAAGAGGCAAGCACATATAATTAAGTTTTCTAAAATTGAAATATTATAAAAATATTTATAGAAATAGTTGTTTCTCATTTAAGGAAGACAGAAGAACTAGAGGACACAAAGTAACGTTATTAACAACAATGGCAACAACAACAACAATAATGTTCACTTATCAACATAAACATGACTAAACATTTAACAAAACAATCGCATGCACATATGCATGCACGCATGAACACACATACAGTATGTCGCAATTTCAATTAACATGATATCAATTAAGAAGACCAGTCGCTAACCTGCTTCATAAACTTCGCAGTCTGCGTCGTGTACCGTGCCTTGTGACCCTCAAGAGTCTTGCGCAGGTTCCGTGCCTGCCATGCTCTCACGCCGCACTGTAGCACCACTGCTGCCCTCTGCTGTCCCGCCTGTCGAGATATCCGGAGACGACGGACACGCATCCTCGCTAGCCAGCCTCGCAGACCTGATGTACAAAGCACCCTCTTTATTGTTCTCATGTAATATTTCATTCCAATTTAAATAGTTTCATCCACTTTTTGTATGCCATATCAATTGATTAATTGATCATGTATCCATATTTCTCTTGATCTTGTATTTCATTGTTATTCATAGAATTTTTTTATACATGACCTAAAATTTCATTATTAATAAAATATGTAAAGTGCCTTGAGTTTTTTCAGGATATTGTGCTGTATAAGAATTACCATATTCGACCTAATAAGGGTACAATACACTTGAAAGAAAATTGGGCTATGGAAAAATGTCAAGGAATATGTTCTTATAAGCATACACAAAATTTTTTTATAGACAATAAGGTAACTGTTTAAAACTAATCGTATAATTTGGTGATTAACATAGAACAACTGAAAAGTGGTACCAACTGTTTAACATCAGATGGCGACACTATTCAATGTGTTCCACACTAGTCAAATTATAATAATTTTTGATCCTGCTGATTAAAAAAGGGTGTACGCTTAATAGGTCGAATTCAGTATATATTATGAGAATTTTTTATTTGAGAACAACATTTCTCTTGTGCCAGAAAATGTAAATCCTCTGCATGCGATGTTTCCTCCTACATTTGAATTTGTGAGCAAGTAGGGCAATTTCGTATTTGTTAGGTGGCATTTCAAACATCATAACACAAAACTGCCTGCCTCAAAATAGGGGCCATTCAAAAATTATGTAAAACTTTTTTTCTCAGAAATTTTACACCTCCCAAAATTACGTAACACTCATCCACTGTGTGTGTTTGTACGTAGTTTGCATGATCAATGCACTGGCCGTGCAGAAGTCAGACAGCACGCGCTGCGTGAACCGACCTGAATTGTGATACTGTACCAAGTACACAATAAGCAGCGGATCCATAAATCACATGTGCACAAGTTGAGAAGATCACCTAATTATTATTTAGTCGTGTTTTTGGCAATTAATAAATGCTTTGAACTCCGATACCAAGAAATCTGTTACTCATTTCTGTACCAAAAAAGTAGTGCTTTGAGCATATGAAGCAAAATACAAATCTTGATGGTGTTGCGTAACACTTCTGTAAACACTTCCTCCCCTCGTAATGCTGTGTAGCATTTATATACCAACACCCCCTCTGGTGTTATGCAATTTTTTAATGGCCCCAGGAAACCACCAAAAACTGTCCCACCCCTACACACCTCTCTGTATGATGACGCAACTATGCAGTGTCACCTCCCGACGGATCTTGTAGCTCCGCCGCTGCAGGAAGCCACGAACCATCTTCTGCATCAACACAGCAGCAGCGGTACGTCTCTGTCTCACCAGGTAGAGCTGCTTCCGCACATGGTAACCCCTGATCACTGTCAACAAGCACCACTTCCGGTGAATTCTAGAGACATTGTACACATATTACTTACTACCTAATATGCATTATATTAGGAATTATATTATAAGCCTAAATGTTTGAATATTATTTCATATTTTTTTATACACTGCAATGTGCAATATATATAGTACACATCATGAATCTTATATATATCTTTTCATACATACACTGTATATACACTGCTTTGCCTACACATTAAAAAAAATTTTTTTTTGCCAGTAGTATTGTTTACCCATCTGTATGCATGCATACCTGTACACAGTGTAGCCATAGGGTTGGTGGGGTGGTCACATGGGCGGTGACCGGTGGCGAATTGGCCCCACCTTTGTAGTTATTCCAGTTAGAGCTAGTGTATTTTTAAGCAGGTAGTTGTATTCATAGACTGCGTGATAGCATGTAGGGCATTATGCTATTTGGTTTAAGGGTGTTCCATAACAATAGTAATGCCATTGTTTCTTTTATTTGTTCTAGGAATACTGCTACTGCTTTGTGGTGAAATGTGGGCTCTATTGAACCCGACGTCCAGGAGGCTCGCATGGGGCGTAGTCAGCCTGGCGTTGGGTTGTGGAGCCCACATTTCTTTGTTTTACATTTCTTTGAAAGTGGGCTTACCCTTAATCCCCACAATAAACGTCATTCATTTGGCCTTTTCATATGTCTATATCTGTGTTGTGTTGTTGATTGCATAAAAACATATATGCACATACATTATATGTGTACAGAGTACAAATGAACACACCTACATATAATCACAAATATATGTACAAACACATACAACTGTACACATCTGTATGTATGTATGTAAACATGCCTATGCACAATACAGATATACACACCTTTCTGTATGCATACAACACTACTGTACAACCTGTCCTTGTACTGGAGGTAGTGTTTGCGCTGTAGTCTCATGCGGACAACGGACTGTGCGCGGATAATACATCTCTGCTTCGCCTCGAACAGTTGACACAACAGGTCAACGTGGTAGTACTTGAGGAACACCTGAAACACAGTGACACAATATACATCATTCATTTTCAGGAGTAGATGTCGTGGCATCAGTAGCATAAAAAAATTTGTCTGGAGTAGTGACATAGTGATATCAGTGACAGAAAAAACAATAATTATACATCATTCATGTCACTAGTGACACAAGTAACAGAATAAACACCTTTATTTGGAGTAATGACAGTGACCTCAGTGACAGAATAAACATATTTGTCTGGAGTAGCGACATAAGTGACAGAATAAACACCCATGTCTGGACTAGTGACACCAGTGATAGAATAAACACCCATGTCTGGACTAGTGACACCAGTGATAGAATAAACACCCATGTCTGGACTAGTGACACCAGTGATAGAATAAACACCTTTATCTGGACTAGTGACACCAGTGATAGAATAAACACCTTTATCTGGACTAGTGAACCAATAAACCAATTTGCCTAATTTGGTGAAAAAAAATTACAAATTTACTACAGAAGTAGTATTTGCAGTTACTTTCAGCAACAGCTGGTTAATGTACGGCTCTGTACATACTGGCAATCTTTTTTAAATTTATTTATTTTTACTTGAAATTCTGCATAAAACTGTATAGCATTTGTCATTGGTTGATGGGGCTGTAGCATTTGGGTTGAAGGTCGCCATCTATGAGGCTACAGAATATACCTACATCAAACGAAATCTGCTAAGTCTTGCCGAAACTCTGCCTCAAAGTTATTTATGCTTTGACCGCCACAAGTTTATTATTATACTTGCATGACAAGAAAATATGTATTTTATCACAATTTTTTAATTTTAAACAAATCTGTATGAAAACAGGGTAGGGCCATTTAAAACTCCAAACTTGCGTATTACATTCTTACCTTTGTGTTGCCGAGAGCCCAATTCTCCAGTTCTATTTGTTCCAGCAGCTGTTTACAAGTGTCCTTATTTGCCGGCAGATGTTCACTCAGACTCAGGCCTAGGATTGCATATCTGCAGCCACAACATTGCAAGTGTAAGTCACATGTGCTGTTCTCAATTAGGACATTAAAAGTGGTATAATCACAGAACAAACTTTTGTAGACAAAACCTTGGTGCCACACACACATACAGACGTGTTAAGTTAAAGAAATAAGAGTTGCATATCTACAGCCATAACATTACAAACATCAGTCTCATTTGTATTCTTTTTCCACAGAATTTTGGTTCAACTAAATTGAAATAAATTTAATAATTTTTTCGATGATTTCATCAAAACTAAATAACAAATCTGCACAAACGAGCTAGCTAGCATGTCGTAGTCGATATTATATTTTTGGTTAAATGAGGCTGAAACGAAACAAGCGATAAACTAATTGCATAGGCACCTTTAAGATCACTGTTGACTCTGTTATTATTATAAATGAGATACAAATATAACACAAAGATCAAATGCCCTGCTTAGAAGTATTTTACCAGGTGAAACATGTGGGGACACGCACCTCCTGAGGAACTCGGAGAAGGGGATCCGGTGGGAGAATCCCAGTCTCCGGATGCGAGTAGTCTCCAGTACTCCAGTGTACTTCAACTGCACCTCGACTTTCTCCGGGTCGAAGTATCCGGGGCTGTTCTCTGTGTTAGGTCGGATACACCTGCAAGATGAGACATATAAAGAATGACCCAAAAACTCTATTCCTGTACCTCTGCAACCCTGTTTCCACCAAGGGCTTGGAGGGTGTGTCTATGGCCATTCCAGGGCCATAAGTTGTGTTCACCGGTGTGAGCTTGTTAATACAAACTAACTACTTCTGTTAACAGTTAGTATCGTTCATGCAGAGACGTACTAACCAACAACTGGTTGATAGGAAAGGTAATTTTTACGTAAAAATTAACAACAGTGACAACTAATGGATGGTAAAAATGTGTTATACTTTGGAGGGAAAAACTAAATCACAGATGGATATCAAAACAGTTGTTCCTGATGACTGCAGTAAAGTCGTATTGTTGAGTAACCTATTTATTTTTTCATAGATTAAACCTTTCTGTTACAATGTTTTTATTTGTATATTATGTTAGGCTGTTTTTTAATATTCTTTATTTATTTGTTTGCTAATGTTTTATTCATGACTGGTTAAGCACAGCCAGTTCTCGTATGAAACCACAAACTAAAAACAAAACTGGATTACTGGTCCACATCTTCAACTGGGTTAAATATGGCAGACAAATTGTAATAAAAAAAAAACACAGAAATATGGGAATAGCTCGGTCTATCTTCTCTATATGAATGCAACTAAAAATGTATTATCTGCCAGTGCAAGTTTAAGACTAAGTGGACTTGAGTTACCCACCGTACAAAGTGTGGTGCACCAGCGACCATCTTGGAGAGCAGGTCCATCAGTGAATAGCGAAAGTAGGTCGCCACGGTCTGCTGAATACGAGCTTGGCTTGTCGCACTTGAGTGAACCTAGGGATAACAGACAAACAGGTGTTTTACTATATATCAGCGACAATTCCCCAGGAAGTATAATGGTGCTGAATTGGTAAAAAGCATGAAGAGAACCATTAATATTAAACATTGCATATATATCAAGACATAATGTATCATTGCTGGAAATTTAAACCAAGGATTGTTTTACTTCTATCACATTTTTAAACATTGCTTGGACACACAGAATATACATTGTGTTTATATCATAATAAAACAGAATGAAAATGTAATGTTGTCAACTATTTATGCGACAATTTTAATCTTATAGGTCCTACTTCAAACAGCTTAAAGCTGTATATTTATTTGTAACTTTTTTATTACATGTACCTTTAATGCACATGTGTGTATATTTTATATATATATATATATATATATATATATATATATATATATATATATATATATACATACATACATACACGTGGAATTTTTTCTGAAATAAACATTTATTTTATCATTGTTGCACACTGTATTACAGCTACTGATGGGATTATACTAAATCACTGTAATCCGTGGAAATGTTCTTAGCAAAGACGGCATGCACATCTGAAACTACTTACATTTGATGCGCTGCGGATGGATATGGTGGATGTGAATGAGCTAGATGAACTTCCACCATTAGAATCACTGGCAGAGGCCAAATTTCCTGAAACATGTGAATTGTGGTGTTTAATGCAAAAAAGGTACATTCTTATATAACGCAGTATCCAGTCCGTCTCTAGGAAGCATTCAGCCATGCTGCAATTACTGCACAAAGACTGTCCACTGACTATAGCCAGGTACTCATTGATACGGAGTGAACTGAGGCAAGGTAGAGTGAATGAGATTGTCCAAACTTCTAAACAGCAGGACAAGGATTCAAAACTCTTGATTGATAGTCTGATGTTCTATTCACTATGCCACCACACCCCACAACATGCCCCACAACACACCCCACAACATGCCCCACAACACACCCCACAACACACCCCACAACATGCCCCACAATGCACCCCACAACACACCCCACAACACACCCCACAACATGCCCCACAACACACCCCACAACATGCCCCACAACACATATTCAATCAGTTTAAAAAAGCTTAATAGACAATGCTTTGCATGTGTGTGTGTGTGTGTGCGTGCGTGCGTGCGTGCGTGCGTGCGTGCGTGCGTGCGTGCGTGCGTGCATGCGTGCATGGGTGTAGACATGTCGGTGTTAGGACAGTAAGAAACATAATAAACTTTTGCCGTTATCTGAAGACTGTTTAACAGTGCCTTCCCACCTGGTCTCCCCAGCGTATCCATCCATCTATTGACAACTTTAAGATTACATACCGATTTCAAGATTGCTTAACCATTTCATTTTTTTATGCATCACTGATCTTGGGTTTCAGATGATTTAGGCATGACAGAATTATTCTCCATCTTATTGTTATAGCATTCTAGATATATTAGCATTCTAATTGAAGGTATGACATTGTTTCTATTTGAATAGAATACCTTTCCACTTAGGCCAACGTCTGTTGAATTTAAAACAGAACAAAGGACCTCCAACTGTTGAATGGATTCAGGACTTCAGCCCACCGTAGTATGAATATCATAGAATAAAACCGCAGCACGTACCAGTTTTTGTGACGGAGCAGCAGAATATAGTCCTGACTAGAGCGATCTGTGATATCCGTAGCATGTTCATCACTTCATGTGCGAGCCGATCTCGGTTCTTCTCGAGCAGACCTGCTGCACTATACTCCACCTGGTGGTGAACATGAGAACAACACTACTGAATCCAAACCACTAGTTTTGTTCAAACTTTATGAATGGCCAGCTGTTTCAGTTAGGTCAAAATACTTTTGTTGCAACGTTACGGTAAATAATGCAATTAAGAACAATAATTAGAACATTTATAGTGACAACTGCATGCATGTGTGTGCATGCTTGCATGCATGCACACACGCTTGTGTGCAAACGTGCATGTACATGCATGCATGGGTGTGTGTGTGTGTGCATTGTATTTATATCATATGTGGAGTCTTTTATAATTTATGCCAGTTTTACCTGCTTCCTTCTTTTGTCAGTGCATTTAAATATTTTAAGTTTTTACAATTCTTATGACTATATTTTAATCTTGTAGTTTGAAGAAGAGCATGTCAAGTCAAATAGTCACAACAATTTCCAAGTTAGAAATATGACAGAGACACGTACCTTGCCTGCGTAATGTTGCACGGTGAACACAAGCCCCTGAGACTTGGGTCGACTGAAGATGTCCGATGTAATGTTCTGACCAAACTTCTCTGAAAAATTCAAACAATGTCATGACTATCACATTGTATCGATAACAGTCTAAATTAGATTGTACACTATACATATATATATATATATATATATATATATATCTTCAAGATAATATCATACTGTGTTGCTGGTGAAAGCATTTATGCCTCCCTGGAAATGTTGTTTTGAAGATAATTAATTGTGTTATGCCTTTTCCTTGAGGATTCAAATTGTTATGATAAATATGAAAATTTTAAGTAAAAATATAAGCATGGTTAAGGGTCCTTCATCGGGTGTTTCCCACTTTTCAAGAGCACTTTCTTGCTGCTCCATTAGAAGATGTTGACACCTATGTATGATGAAATGACAATAACTCACCAACAAGGGTGAGATCTGTTGCTTTGGGGAAGTTACTCTCCTCGTCCAGCAGTGCAAGAAGACCCATTGGCTTCGTCAGCAACATGTCCAACACAGGCCGATTGTCAACAAACTGGATTTCGGTTGCATCAATGCCCTCATTCTTGTATTCTTGCTGTGGGCATGAAAATAACACCAGTGAAAGGAACCAACAACCACTAATCAGATACTAGACTAAACCGGCTGCGTCACTATTTATTACTGACATTTCAAAATTAATAATTGAGGAATATAAATGCTGAGGTTTATATGAAGACAAGGAAAACATGCAAAGTTATTGAAAAACATTTCGCTTGACATTACTGACACTTTAAAAATAATAATCAAGAATGATCAAATTAATGTTGTCTTTGACAATAATGAAAACAGACAGGTTGAAAAAATGTACCATTATAATGGATGCAGTACAGCTCTGCTACCTGCTGTACAAGCAACAGAGAACAACTGGGTTCAGAGAATATGTAAAGTAAAATGAGAAGACACGAGGAAGATGGGGAATTAGGAGAAGAGATCGGAATGAAGAAACACCCAAGGATGAAGGTAGTGGGGAGGATGAAGGTAGTGGGGAGGATGAAGGTAGTGGGGAGGATGAAGGTAGTGCGGAGGATGAAGGTAGTGGGGAGGATGAAGTAAAGTAAAATGAGAAGACACGAGGAAGATGGGGAATTAGGAGAAGAGATCGGAATGAAGAAACACCCAAGGATGAAGGTAGTGGGGAGGATGAAGGTAGTGGGGAGGATGAAGGTAGTGGGGAGGATGAAGGTAGTGCGGAGGATGAAGGTAGTGGGGAGGATGAAGGTAGTGGGGAGTATGAAGGTAGTGGGGAGGATGAAGGTAGTGGGGAGGACGAAGGAAGTGGGGAGGAGACTGATGGGCAGGACACATATAGAGAATGAGTGAGGAGAGATTGACAAAGAGAGCAAGGAAAACAGAAGAGAAGGAGAAGAGGAAGACCAACATTAAAATGGAGGGAGAGTGTTAAGAGAGATCGCGAAAGGTCAAAGGTGAACAGCCGAGAGTGGGAGACAACTGTAGAAGATCACGATGGGTGGAGACGACTTGTCGAGCAGATGGAACAGATTGAGTGAGGAACCAATGGAAAAGAAGACGTTATTACCTGTTCCCATGCGAAAACGTGTTGGTTGAAATAGTACTGGATCTGTTCATTGGCAATGTTAATGCACAGTTGCTCAAATGAGTTACGCTTAAAGTTCTCAAAACCGAAAATGTCCAGAATTCCAACGGTGAGACTCTCAGTACTGCAAGCAAAACAGAAACAAGTTAAACATAGATGTAGATTAAGTCAAAGTTAAAAATTTATGGAAATCATTAGACAGTTTTCTGGCAAAACTATCGTAGCATGATAGATGATGACAATTGATCTGCACTGGGAGTAAGCAGATAGCTATTAGCTAGGCAGATTTCCTATGAAACCTAGCAGATTTTGTTTGATTTACTAAAACATTTTTACCGTAATACATGGCAACATTCAATGTGAATCGGAATAATATAGGCTGATTAACTAATAAAAATTGTATCAAGATCTATATGGCTTTATACAGAATTTCAAGTCCAAAATATGGATTTCAACCAAAGCAAAAAGCCATGCTTGCATAAGTGGCTTATTAGAATCACTTCAAGCGATTTGATTCTAGTGGCCGAGTCACACAAATGGCACAGTGTATTACAGCGGGAACAGGGAATGATCCTGCCCCACCTAATATATTGGATTCTGCTAAACAGCTGATTCTGTTATCCAATATTCTGTCAAGCGGAGTCCACTGGTCTTCAACTACTTGAACTTCCTAATGTAGTGTTGACAAACTGACCACAGCACTGACCTGTCCTCGTTGCTGTGAGATGGCCGCAGGAGGTCATTGACCTGGTTGACCAGCCAGCAGAAGATGCGTCCGTAGATTTCCTTAGAGAGCGCATCGCGACAGTCGATACATTCGGTCACTGAGTTGTGTCGGACAATCATCTCACCTCGTGCCACCATGCTGGACGTGGTCAGAGACACACGTAGCTCTCGCGCGTCCACACCAAGCAACTCAGCCACTGTAACAGCAGTCAGTGTAGGGGCAATGTAGGGATCAATGTTGAGGTCAACATAGGGGTCAATGTAGGGGTCTGTGTAGGGGTCAATCTAGGGTACAGTGTAGGGAGTCAATATAGGATTCAATATAGGGGTCAGTGTAGGATACAGCATAGGTGGTCAATAGGAGTCACTATAGAGTGCAGTGAAGGTAAAGGTAAAGGTATGTCCTTATATAGCGCGGTATCCGGTCCATAGGACTGCTCAAAGCGCTTTACACTTCACCCCCTGGCAGACCTGTTCATTCCAAGGCCATCTCAACTTCTTTGGGAAGTATTCAGCCACGCTGCAATTGCTGCGCGAAGGCTATTCGTTCACATATCCACCACTGTCTGTATTGCCAGGTACTCATTTATACAGCTGAGTGAACTGTGGCAACGTGGGGTGATCAAACTTGCCAAAGGTTCGAAGCGACCGCAGTGGGATTTGAAACCGGGTTCTCTCGATTGAGAGTCCGGCCTTCTAACCGGTATGCTATCGCGCCCCACTACAGTGTAGGGGTCAAGCTGTTCATCGGCTTGCCACAACAGAATTACTATCTGAAACAAGTATAATCCCACTGACATGCTCTTTGTAATGTGAAATAAACATGGATGCATAACAGGACTCACCGATCTGAATTAAGTCTGTGTCTCCAATGATGGTCGTCGTTTGATGTTTTACTTCTTTCTCCAGAAAGTCGACGTTTCCAATGTGCAGAATAGCAGAGAGGATGCTGAAGATGGCACTCACTTCCTGCCTCCAAGAAACAGTTATTGTCAGTGTTGCAGTGAGGGGGGGGGCATGGGCTATTCTCTGTTTTAGATGGACTAGTTTCAGTAGAAAATCTTACGAAAAACTATCCATTTTTTCTCAGACCATAGTTGAAAAACTGCATAATTCTTTGTATGAATAGAACTTCTTTTGGAAATACTACAAGATTTCAAGTTTCAGCCAAACCTGAGTTCGGAATCCTATAATCTCGAAGCATCTCTGAATCGTTTTGCACTTGTTCTTGCTAGCAGTCGCAGTTCGAACATCAAGGGCACATCCATGGCCACGATTGTTACCCAAATACCTGATAAAATAAAAAAAACATTGATTAACTGAAACAATTTAACAGACCATTTCAATTACTGCGGTTTAAATTGCCAGGTTGCCATTTTGAAGCTTGGGAAAGTTTACTGCCCCAGATACTGAACTGTTAAATTAATATCTTGGCTCTGGTCTTTGCACAGTAATTGCATCATGGCTGACTGCTTCCCAGAGCAGTCAAGTTGGTGTAAGAATGAACAGTCCTGTCGGGGGATGAAGCGTAAAGTGGTTTTAGCAGTTCTATGGATTGTCCTAAACTTTCTTTACTGATAATAATCCAACGAATGAAGTTTTCTTAACATTGAAATAAGTAAAAGAAACAGCTGTGGTTTATGAAAATGTCATTCATCAAACTGTCTTCATAGGGTTATCACACACATAAATTACTTGAATCCTACCTGTAGTTGACTTTTTCGGTCAAGTAATATCTGGCAGCCTTCTCACTGCCGACGAGCCCGTCATAAAGATAGTAGAACACGTGAAAATTTGTCTCTCCTCTGCAACAGAAAATATTAGTCATGCAAAAAAAGGTAAAACACACATAACACTGTTTCACTGTTATTTGAAACCTCCTCTTTTTAACCATACCCATCTTCCTTTGTACCCTAATGTATCAGTCTATCTGATGACAACTTTAATATTCCATACCAATATCGAGATTAACCCGTTTTGCTTAGATGCACCTCTGAGCTAGGTTTCCGAGAATCTAGGCGCTAGAGAAGTTTTCGTCTTGTTATTACTATTAAACCATTTTTTTTATTTTACTTCATGAACCTCAAAGGATCAATTACTTATAAAAATTAACGAGTTTAACCCCTTGGGTGTCCCTCATCTTGTATGGGAAACCAGGGTTAAAACATTCTTGATTATAAAAGTCAAATGCTATCTATGCAAGGCACTTGTTATTATCAAAAACTTCACTTAACTGTTGTACATTGTTCAGACTGAGCTAGTTAAGCCTATGATACAGCTGAGAAGAGAACATGACTTTTTAATTCTTTAAATTATGGATGATCTCAAAACATTGATATTCGACACAACATAAAATTTAATAAATGTTTTAGTTCATCCTTTATGTACTCACTTCGCATGATTGACCACTCTTGATCTTTCAAGAAGGTACTCAGACAGTCGAGCTGAAAGATAAAATGTGACAATGCATGCTCTGGCACTTAATCTTAGCTGCATTATACTTTAACATGTATGTGGTGTCTATTAATCTGTTACAACACACCTGTGATCGTCGTAAATGGAGGGTCATGATCGCCTACGCATGCAACAGACATGCCACCTGATGGTGATGAGTATTTTTATATATAATATAAAAAATTCACTCCATGTGACAAAATATCATGGATTTACTACATCTTACAAAAGAAAAGCAGATTTTGGTTCTGATTGATGCAAATAAGCATTGATTAAAATAACACTCAATTCTCTTATTTCCATTAAACAAAACAAAACAATCTTCAACCCTGATGACAATGGACAGACGGTACAAACCTCCTGTAACCTTGCCACTGCCAGTGAAGGTCATCTCGAGATATTTCCCAAATCGACTAGAGTTACTGTTGATGACAGTCTGTGCGTTTCCGAATGCCTCCATCAAGGGATTCACTTGTAGAATGCGCTCCTCAAGATCCCGGTTTGGGGCCTAAAAAGTAAAATGGCAAGAGTAGAGGTAGATGTACGATTCCCTGCACGACAGTGGTTATGTCAAGTTGCTTCTAAGATAGCCATACCCCAGAGGGCATGTTTGCCTTTTTAGAAGTAATTGCACATAGACACATAATCAATTTGAAACAAATGAGAGAAAGTAATGTTGAATTCAAGGTAGCCCATGTGTTGTAGTTGAGGTAGCATATGTGCGGTAACTGAGGTAGCTCATGTTGTATCCGAGGCAGCCCTTGTGTTGTAACTGATATAGCCCTGAGGTAGTATATATGGTGTGTGTGATAGCCTGGAACTAACATCCTGCAAACAAATGTCCTATGAACAAATGTTGTGTGAGCAAATGTCCTGTGAGCATATGTCCTGTGAGAAAATGTCCTGTGAACAAATGTGTGAGAGCAAATATCCTGTGAGAAAATGTCCGGTAAACATATGTCCTGCGATCACATTCCATGTGAGTAAGCATCCATGACTCACCCTGCCAAGTTGTGTCAGTTGCTGGACCAGGAAGTTGGCGCTCTCCGTCTTCCCCGCCCCAGACTCACCACTGATGACGATGCACTGAAATACACAGCATCACTGGGTCATCACTGTGTCACTGGGTCATAGTTGTGTCACTGGGTCATGGTTGCATCATTTGGTCATGGTTGTGTCCCTGGGTCATGGTTGTGTCACAGGTCAATATTGTGTCACTGGGACATGGTTGTGTCACTGGATCATGGTTGTGTCACTGGGTCAAGGTTGTGTCATGGTTGTCACTGGATCACGGTTGTGTCACTGGGTCATGGTTGTGTCATTGAGTCATGGTTGTGCCAATGTTCTCACTGGGTCATAGTTCTGTCACTGGGTTATGGTTTTGTTACGAGCCAAACTTGTGTGAAACACGTCTGTTTCTACAGATTCATATATGCAGCGAGACTCACAACCTTCACATACACATATCTCACATTGAGTCATATACTCTATGAGATTCACACCCACCAGACTAACATACAGATTAAATGATACTCCAGTGCTCTAATTCTCTCTCTCAGATTCATATTGGTAACTCGCCTGGGTACGACTCACAGAATCACACAGACTCAGACTGATTTTCGACTCACAGACTCACCCAGACTCATTGAAAACTCACGCAGTCTCAGACTCATTGACGACTCAGACTCACACAGACTCAGACTCACCTGGTTACACCTGCCGTGAACCATGGCCTGGTAGGTCTGGTCTGCCATGGCAAAGATGTGTGGCGGGTGATCGGCCTTGGCAGAGTGACGATACAGCCTCGAGTACTGCAAACAACAACCACTGTAATGTCACCAACATCTGTCAACCTACTTGCAGGGCATATCCCTTTCTCATGTCACAATGACCAATGAGTGTCACCAGTACTTGTCAACTTACTTGTGTGTCATATCCCTCTCTCGGTTGCAATGTGTGCAGACTTGTAATTAAATAATGCATGTTCCATATACCGTATTCGACCTAATAATTGTACATTGCGCTTGAAAACAATTAAGCCATGGAAAAATATCAAGGAATCTGTTCTTAGCTTTTCAGTTGTTCCAAACTAGTCAAATTACAATAATTATGGATGCTGCTGATTAAAAGAGGGGGTGTTCGCTAATTAGGGCATGTACGCTTAATGGTCAAATACACACACTCTTACCAGATAGTTCGTTAAAGCCGCCTCTGTAATTCAATTTAGAATAATTTACTGGGTTAGTTACTATCACATACATCATTAATCAGATTTCTTCATACCTGTCAAAAGTTCAATTATTCGAATAATCGAATATTGAGATCTCCAAACACAGACACTACAGTTGGGAGTGCCAGTGTCTGCTGATAATGCCTACTAACCTGTTCAGTGTAGATAGTGAGGGGGTTGAAAGGGTTAACAGCCAGAAGGATGTCCCCAATGTATGTGTAGATGAGGGAGTTGTTGTAACGTCGTTCCAGATGATCAACGATCATCCCCTACAAGTAAATATAACAGTCAATTACATAATAATAAATAAAAATAAATAAACTTGACATTTCTGGATGCACAACAATAAAACAGAAATATCCATCTGTGCCTTGGTACTTGGTGCTGCCAGTCAATATCTAGATGGCTTTTTTGAATCCAACTCACGAAATTGTGACGTAATACTGGCCGTCATAGTAACATCAAGTGATACCTGGCCCTTGTATTATGTAACTTCAGACAATCATAGTAAAGATGCATGTTGTGAACAATTGTAGGTGTAGCGTTGAGGACAACTGTATGTAATAATTACAAAGGGTAATTCAATTGTTCGTTGAAAGGGTAATAGCGAGTTGAATTTCAAAGAAAAAAGAGTCACCATCCGACCGTGGGGTCGTAGGTGAACCCCTGAAAGTTTGGCGCCCGAGATGCAAAGCATCTAGGGGAGTAGCATAACATAAACACGTACATACACTTGCTGGATTATAATAGGATGAACGAAGAATTCCCTTTAAGAGAACTAACAACAAACTTATGATGATTAGTGTCAAACCTTGTCCAGAGCCTCGAGTGTGGCGAGGTCATCGACTGCTGATACTGAATCCATCTGGTGCCTCATGCGCAGTTGCCCATGTTTCACCGTCGCCTGCGGTTCATGTACAGCGCCCTCTGTCCTCCTCATCAAGTCCTGCAGAGTTGCCTTTATCTAAAACACAGCACGTCTACGTTGTGATCTTCACAAATTCAAAATGGCATGAGTATTTTAAAATGAATTACATATTATACATGCCGCGTAATATAATTAACAAATATTGCCAGCAATTTGTCATAATTTATGAAGTCTGACAGTGATTTTCTGTAACTAACAGTTGGCATTACAACTCAGATATGCTAAGATTTAACAAGATTTACAACAAACTGGAACAATACAATGATAAGGTTTTGTGTCACTGTCCTTTGTTAAATCTTTATTATGTAGTTATCTAATGGATGTGTCCTTCCCGAGTCACATGGTAAAATGTCCTGAATGATTTTGTATGAGAGATTGGACTATACTGGAAATACAGCAAGGTTACTAATAACAAACAGTTGAAACAAAATTTCATGCAAATAGTTACCATGGTGTAATGCATTCGGATTATTCAAATGACATATATGTATATTTATAAATCATTTAAATTTTTGGTAACTTGTATTGTGTGTGCGTGTGTGTGTGTGTGCATGCGTGCGTGCGTGCGTGAGTTCTGCTACTCTCAGCACACACTGAATCATGGCTATCATTGTGGTAGGCCTACCTTGGTTGTATTTGGTGGCACTTGGGTGATGAAGGGATGACAAAACAATTCACTCAGATACGGTCGCTTCTCAAAGTCCTTCTGCACACACCTGAAGGTCACAAGAGCAGGCACGGGTCATAACAGAGTCATGATGACACCTCATCACAGTCATCACTGTGGTGACAGTGGTCATGACACAGTGTAGTGGTGACTACATAGATCAAAGACCGTGGTCACAAAGTTAAACTTGGCGACAATATGGCTATTGTCAACAGAGTAGTCACAATTATTTTAATCACCATCACAATAACAGTCATGACATGTCACAGTTATCATACTCACCACTAATGATTAAACTAGCAACTGGCTTCTTTTGAAACTACCACAAATACACCTTAAAGTTCTCACTGAATTTAGCCCATTCTTACCGAGAACTGATAATCAGAACTAAAATAAAACATGCAATAACATTTCTCTGAAATGTTTCGGTCACACTAAGAGGCATGGTGGATTGGAAAAGACAATACTGAAGGAAATAGTGGCAGGGGAAAGCAGAAGAAGCAGAGGCAAGCCACAACAAAGATGGGAGAAGGACCAATATCTTCATAATAATATATAATAGCCGAAGAAAAATATAGATTTTGCAAAAAGATCTATGCAGCAATGTCCTGAAATTGAAGAAGAAATGTTCTATAACTGTTTACAGTTAGACCAATTATTTCCCTCTGAGGATGCCAATGAGTGGTGATCAATGTACTCGGAAGGAAATAGGAGACAGACCTGTCAATGAAGTGGAGGAAGTTTCTGGACCAATCGTCCTTCTTCCTTACCGAGGGTGCAGGGTTCCTGTCAGAAAACACAAGGTCCAAGTTAAACAATTCAGCTCCCTCAGCCCATGGTATGTGTCACCTCAAAGTATCATCTCAATGTGACATCTCAATGCGTCATATCAATGTATTATCTCAATGTGTCATCCATGGCATTTTGTCATGCTTCACTTCTGTCACAAGTGACACAGATGACATTACTTTCACCAGCATCATCACTGTCACTACATTGTCACAACATAGCCATAACTATGATGTGACCGTCATGAAATATGTTCCACCTCCCACTATTCAGTCAGTTGTATTATGAGTTGTTTGATCACATTTTATTATATAAATTATTAATTAATTTATCATATACATTAACAAATGCATCATTGATTACTTTTTCATATACATTAACAAATGCATTATTAATTAATTTGTCATAAACATTTACAAATGAATTATTAATTTATTATTTATATTAACAAATTAATTAGGTATTACATTTATCATATACATTAACAAATGAATTATTCATTATTTTATCATATACATTAACAAATGCATTATTAATGTATCATATACATTAACAAATGAATGATTAATTTATCATAATATATATATATATATATATATATATATATATATATATATATATATATATATATATATATATATAAACAAATGAATTATTAATTAATTTATCATATACATTAACAAATGAATTATTAATTGATCATATATATTAACAAATTAATTAACTTATCATTTACATTAACAAATGAATTATGCTCTTGTACATTACAATGTTATATCCAACATCATAACGAGAAATACAAATATTATATATAATATTATATCACCTACATACAGTATTATAATTTATATTACTACTACTCTTATCATCAATATAAACATCTACACTATCACAACATCATCTATTATCATCTGTATTATCACTAGTAACATCACCTACGTTATTACTATTGTGTTACCTATACAAACATGTCCACTATCAATATACACTGAGCAAGCTAAAAACAAATCCACCATACCTTGGTATTTTGAAGAGAGCTCTCATTGGATGAAGATCAGCCAATGGTGGGTCTCCATCTGCCAGCTCGATGGCAGTGATACCTAGTGACCAGATGTCACAGCGTATATCGTAGTTTGTGTCCACCTGCTGTTCACAGGCGATCACCTGACAAAAACACAGAAACAACATATTTCTTTATTAGGAATTTCTGCCATCATGCCATGTTTTTATGCAGTGCGCACTTCGCAGTGAGATACTGGTAACACAGATGTTGCCCTACTATCCATCAAGCCTCTGTGAGGTACAGGCAAACTGCAATAACTTGAATAGTATTCAAAAAGTATTCAAAGCATGGACAGAAGACCTGGGAGACCGTGCCTAACTTTTCCAAAACTGCTTGGATCTGAATTCAGGATAATAATTCTTGACTGTTGACCAGTCGACTGTTTGATGTTCACTACCTGAACAAAGGTTTTTGTGTGTATATATATATATATATATATATATATATATTCCAAAATAATAGATAGATGTGGCCTCACACACCCACCTATCCAAAAACAAAATCAAATTTGAGGCACTAGGCACTGTACATGCATTGCCAATGCAGTGAATGGAAAGCTGATTATAGCAAAATTTCAACTGGGAAAATTGTCGCTAAAAATATGCCTTTCCAATTTTTTTATAATCCAAGTGGTTCATGGACCCACCCACCCACCCACATCAAAACTTGTGTGTGGATTATTGGAATTATATTTAAAAAGTCTACTAAAATCATACGTAATGTGTCTGCTGTAATATAATTTAACTGTGTACATTGCTTCCACCTTTTGTGCTACCAAAATCAACTAAAACATGATACTGTTTATACTAACCACATAAGGATCAACATAAACAGACAATTGGCACAATTTGTGCACATAAAGCAGGATACTGGATATGTTCTTAGCACAATTCAACCTCTCATTGATACCAGCCAACTATTTAGTGCCTCGTAAAAGAAGGATTACTGTCTACAGCTACTGAAATCTACTACCATCATAGAGAGTTCACCATGTGTACTACCATGCACACTGTCCATAAAGTCAGTCTTACATTGATATTAGGCCAAAAAAGTATTTTGGTTTTCATTGCCATGCGCATCACTTTTAGGGCCACTTGTTAATAATTTTTTTTAAATTACTTTTAAAACGTTATAATTGTTCACATCTGACAACCTTCTGCCAAAAAAAACATACTTAATCTCTTGGTATAGCTGTGTGGCAAGGTTGGCTAAAGTAGCCCATTAATTGTTTTTTTTCAAATATAAATATATGCTAAATAATTTATACACACAATTATTTTTCAAATTTTTCTTGAAGCAATGTGTATTCACTAATAAAATGTGAAACATAAAAAAATTTAATTGTGTCTGGAAATAACAAGGTGAAGCAATTTTACCAGATCATGTAGTTTTCCCGGAAAAATCTGTAAGTTTTTACGCCAAAATAAGTCTCGCATAAAATTGTCGAAATTTTTTTACTGCCCAATTTTTGTTTTAATAATATATGTATTTATAATAATTATGATAAAACATATAATAATTTATATGTTCCTACTATTTATCACAAGAAAACTAGTTTTCTGTGTAAGGCGGCCAATGTAGCTTGGCTGGCCAAAGTAGCCCCAAACAACGGTAATGCTATATCGTGTTATGTGTTTTGCCAACTATCTTTTCATTTGACAAGATAAATGTGATTACTAAAAGAAAACCTTAATTAATGACATTTATCAATGTCAAGAGAAATTCTTTTATCAACCTAATTGGAGACAATATCCGAGGTCACAAAGCTACTTCTTTGATATTATTTTAAAGCTACAAAGTTTCATAGTTTTTATGGTAAAATCACGATATATATAACAGTGGTATATCTAGCATCTCACAAGGGGGTCAAGCTTAGTCACCCTTTAGTTTACCATGCTACCAGGTTACATATGAAAAAAACAGACCTACCTCAGGAACAATTCAGAAAGGGGTGTTTAGTGAGGTACCACATACCTACCCCAGGAGCCATCCAGAAAGGGGTGTTCAGTGAGGTACCACAGACCTACCTCAGCAGCTACCCAGAAAGGGTGTTTTGAGGGGTACAACAGATCTACCTCAGCAGCCACCCAGAAAAGGGTGTTTAGTGGGGTACCACAGACTTACCTCAGGAACCATCCAGAAAGGGGTGCTTATTGAGATACCTACCTCAGGAGCCATCCAGAAAGTGGTGCCTAGTGAGATACCTACATCAGGAACCATCCAAAAAGGGGTGCCTAGTGAGATACCTACCTCAGGAGCCATCCAGAAAGGGGTGTCTAGTGAGATACCTACCTCAGGAGCCATCCAGAAAGGGGTGCCTAGTGAGGTACAACATTGGTCCTGAGTATTCTTCAACTTTCTTGACACTCCTGCAAGTAAAGTTTTAATCACCACATAGTTAGATTGTTAACGTAATAAATATAGAACAACATGCTTACATGCAAACTCTTCTGGTTTACCTGTGACTATTTTTTTTTTTTATTTGATGGTCTTTCAGGTGTCAGAGATATTCATTATGGTTTTGTGTGTTTTGAAGATGGTTCTTATTGTATTATGGTCTGCATAAACTTTGTCAAATAGCATGCAGATAATGGACCAACAGTTCATCAGATGTGTGCAGTCTGCAGTGCCAGTCTTGCTAGATTATGAAAGTGTTCTATTGTGAATACGTTTTGCGAATGTAATGATGTGTTGAGTGAATGAGCAAGTAGCCAAGACACTGAGTGGAAGCAAACGTTTAGTGTTCCTTGAAGAGATAGTTAAAACGAACTCACCAAAGTCAATGAGTTTCACTTTGCCATCCTGAGTGAGAAGTATGTTGTGACCTTTGACATCTCGATGCATCACGTGATGCTCATGTAGATGCTGAAGGCCCTGAAACAAAGAATGACAAAGTGTTCGACTGCAGAATGTATCAGATACACTATGTGTGCATGGGTGTGCACATGGATGCACACATGTATGTATGTATGTATGTATGTATGCATATATACTGTGCATACATGCATGCATACATACTGTGCATGCAAGCATGTATGTACAGTATATATATATATATACACATATTAATTAGACCATGTCCTAATACACACAAGTAGGCATGCATCCACACTTCCAGCACAGACACACTTATAATTGGATTTGTTAGCTTTGCAAGCGTGCCTTTCACTCCAATGTTGGCATCACCACATACACTCGTCACAGACATCCCCAGATAAACCACTTGTCTTTGTCGACCGTGAGAGACAACTGATTATGATAGGCATGCGTGCACACACAGATGCACGCATGCATGCACACAGTTTCTGAAAGTTCCGAGATAACATCAATGTTAAGTGAATTGACATCACCGATTAGAAAGACTAACACTCACCATTTATACATATTGGTGGGGAAATGATAAGCAAGATAGTTAGCTCTTACCTTCATGGTTTCCTTGAGTATGTGAGCTATGACATGCTCATCCATCCTGTGGCCTTTCTGCAGTCGAGCCTTCACCAATTCAGTGACAGACCCTCCAGAGCATAGCTGCAGCATGACAACAGCAAACTCGTTTAGCACATTTTCAAAATCTGCACAATTATCGATCAAGAGCTTTCATCTAATGAACAGGCATATTTGCATTCACAGCTCATCCTACAAGAAAATGTAGACAGCTTCGATTATCTCATCTTCGATTATCTCATCTACTTTTTGTTGCTCGAGTTGAAACATTGGAACAAGGCTTTCTCGGTTGTTGCATCAAATCTGCGGAAATCACTCCCTGTTAGTGCTAACTCTGCAGGAATAAAATGGGGGTTACATTAAAAGAGTGTAATTAATTAAAACACATTTGGGCAGTCACAACGCTTGAATAGATATAGTTTATACACAACAACATAACAATAACTTATGATAACATTATTAGACTTTATAGCTTTAAATATTATGAAAGAAAACATATGCCCACCTCCATTGTGATCCAGAGTTGGTCCTGCTTTGGGTCTGGCTTCAAGAAGAGACCATAGAACTGAGGTATGTTGGCGTGGTTACTGAGGTCCCTTAGTATGACATATTCCTGCTCAACTTCATCAAGTATTTCATCGATCGACTCCAGCACCTTGATGGCGACCTCTTGACCTGTCACATGACAAGGAAATTCATCAAAATTGTCATGTGTTCAAAGGTAATTAAAATCGTAATTATTGATAATATGTATTTTACCCATGCATCCTATTTTAACGCCCTAAGGTATACATTTGTACATAACTTATTTGAATGCATTGTTTTAATATATCTGTACTGCATTTTACAATTATACACTCTGTATTTATTTAATTTTAAGTGGTACTATAATTACCTGTATACATTTATTACTGTTTTTTTGTCAGATGGGCCATATTTACAGTATGTAAATGTGGGCCAAGTTTATATTGCAGACAATAACACAGTAACATGCAGCATTTACACTATGGACACAATAATGCACTAACCGACATTTTCTTTAACATGTCATAATGTACATGGTGACACAATTTCCATCAATGTGACTTCATCACAATTTATAAAACTGATGCAAAGATTTGTGTAACCTACATTCTGATGAGGTTATTGTTTACAATTATGTACACAATAGTGACAGAACCACCTGATCCCTGCATATGACATGATTATACTACACTACTGATGAGGTTATTGTTTACAATTGTGTACACAACAGTGACAGAACCACCTGATCCCTGCATATGACATGATTATACTACACTACTGATGAGGTTATTGTTTACAATTATGTACACAACAGTGACAGAACCACCTGGTTCCTGCATATGACATGATTATACTACACTACTGATGAGGTTATTGTTTACAATTATGTACACAACAGTGACAGAACCACCTGGTTCCTGCATATGACATGATTATACTACGCTACTGATGAGGTTATTGTTTACAATTATGTACACAATAGTGACAGAACCACTTGATCCCTGCATATGACATGATTATACTACACTACTGATGAGGTTATTGTTTACAATTATGTACACAACAGTGACAGAACCACCTGGTTCCTGCATATGACATGATTATACTACGCTACTGATGAGGTTATTGTTTACAATTATGTACACAATAGTGACAGAACCACTTGATCCCTGCATATGACATGATTATACTACACTACTGATGAGGTTATTGTTTACAATTATGTACACAATAGTGACAGAACCACTTGATCCGTGCATATGACATGATTATACTACACTACTGATGAGGTTATTGTTTACAATTATGTACACAATAGTGACAGAACCACTTGATCCCTGCATATGACATGATTATATTACACTACTGTGGGGCAGAACAGAGAAGTGGTTAGAACATTAGACTCTCAATCTAGAGGACCAGAGAACTTACCTTTGTATAAACAGGCGCTACTACTGCAATACTCAGTTAATACATATACACTCAAATGACAGGACTTGAGGAAAACGAAATGAAATTACCTTCACTCCTGATAATAACATCAACACCAGGCCCCTGCATGAAAAACCACAAACCTTAACCATTGTGTCCTGTGACCCCCTTAAATACCCTCAAGGCGTACCCTTTGTAAGAACATACCTGCACAGTGTTTCTAGACCTGAACACACTGCCACCTGTCGAACGGGCTTTTATTGCTGCTGCGCACATGTTGTTTTTATTTATAGTCTAATAATTTTCGTCAGGCCACGCTCATTGTATCTGTCACATTCACAATCACGGAAATGTGTCCGCATTTGTTGCAGATGATTCATACACCTGCTGGCACAATGAATCACACTACATTGTGCCTGACACAAGCGTGTGTTTGGTTTTCACCCCTTTTTACACCAGCCATGGCCCCACTAGATGAACTTTAATAACCATTTTTATGTCATGAACCATCTGTTTACTACTATAACTAATCTAACCAAATGACTACAATGAAATCAATATAGGAAGGCAGTGAATTCAACACTACTTAGTTATGTCATCAACAAGATCAGGGATACAGGGCACATGTAAGCCCCTCAGGGTTAAAGGGCACATGTAAGCCCCTCAGGGTTACAGGGCACATGTAAGCCCCTCAGGGTTACAGGGCATACGTCAGCCCCTCTCTGTACACTGAAAACCAGGTCAATTTGTTACCTTATTCACACCTCAGTCTGATACTTTTTATCATAAATTCATGCCATATAATATAACCAATGATGTTTTCTAACATATCTTGACCACTGAAGCGTGTTTTAATGAACCACCATTTTATATGACTGTTATCTGTTTATAAATACCTGAAGCACATTTGGACCATCAAGATGTTAGAATTGATATAATGTGTGTGCGGTATAACATGACTTTATGATAAACACAATCAGATGTCGTACCTTTAAATGGTTCTTGGAAACCCGTGCGAGGACCGTGACTCATTTAAATTTAATTTGAGCATAACAATATTACTGGATAACTTATAGCAGTGGTCGCTTTTTTAGACGCTATTGAACTTAGTAACTTATTGAACTTAGTAACTTAATAACACAATAAATATACACCGAGGTTGGTGTTCTTACATGCTAGCTTGCCTAGCTGTCTATTAGGCAGTACACAATATGGTTATAGAGCAGGCAGAACCTCCTAGCAATGCATTGCTGCATTGTTAAAGGCATTGTTTTTATATAGCACTGTATCCAGTCAATATGATCGCTCAAAGCACTTTACACTTCACCCCCTGGCAGACTTGTTCATTCCTACGCCATCTTGACTTCGGTGGGAAGAATTCAGCCATGCTGCAATTACTGCACAAAAACTACTCATTCACATATATCCACCACGGTCTATAGCCAGGTACTCATGTATACAGCTGAGTGAACTGAAGCAACGTGGAGTGAAAAAAATTACCCAAGAATTGAAATTCTCAATTAAGAGTCTGATGTTCTAACTACTATGCTATCGTGCCCCTTCCCCAATACCATTAGGTAGTATACAGTATGAGGATAAGACAGTCTACCTGGCAATCTTCCTTGCAACACAGTGGTACACTATTAGACAGTATACGGAACAAAGATAGGGCTGTCTAGAGAGACAGGAATACAAACATATTTATTCAGAATGTCAATATTCCTAACAACACAATGGTATATTATTAGACAGTATACGGTACAAAGATAGGGCTGTCTAGAGAGACAGACAGACAAATATATTTATTCAGAATGTCAATATTCTTAACCACAAAGTGGTACACTATTAGGCAGTATACGGTACTGGTAAAGCAAAGCCAGTGCCTCCTGACAACAATGACTTGTTGAGTCATACACAAAGCTTCTGTAAAAGGAGAGGCCTGCTGGTATTAAAAAAATAGTTATCCAAGCTCTGCAACAACCAGAAGTAATGTAACCATATATGTAGCTGTGACTTGCAAGCCAATACAATGTAGCAACACGGGGTGTGGTTTAAAACTCTCTCCTTAATTCATTTAGCTCATCATGAATCAGGTTTGTTGATGTTCAAGCATACAGTGTGTTAATAGTTCAAATAAATGTACTTTTGTTAAAATCATAGAACAAATTTACTTTGATTGTTAGATCTGGTAACTTATGAAAGTGTGAATAGCATTATTCCATGGTATATAGAGCCAGACCACTTTTGCCTTTTTTGCCGACTTTAGACTGGACCTGGTCAAAAATAATCTAATAGTCTGTCTGATGATTTCACCAAAACTAAATAACAAATATGCACAGACGAGTTATCATGCCATAGTCGATACTAGGTAGACTTGATTTCTCATGAAATAAGTCTGAAATGAGACAAGAAAAATTTTTCATTGCAGTGGGACCTTTAAGCAGGCTCTCAGCAGGGGATACTGGAGTTGTGACTATTCCCCCCTCCCAGGGTTTGGGAGTGTGCATTTGGTGGTGGGAAATAAAGTAACAGGGAAAATGTTATGGAAGAAAATTCAGTGCGAAATAAAGTGACAGGAAATGAATGCATTAGGGCCCCTAATGGGGTGGAAATACAAATCAGATATTTATCATCAATTACAGTCTCATTTAGGCATGATGGCCTCTAAAATTTTTATTTTATTTGCCTAACGTAAAGCTGAAACTGAGTGTCCATTCCTCTTACCCGTCATAAGGTGTAACTGAAAAATAAAAATATGCTGAAACCCCAAGGGCGTGCAAACACATATAGCACTGTACTGCACAAATGCATGCATACATGCACGCACATATGCACGCATGTACGCACACACACAGACACGCACACACACATGTGCACACACCAAACATGGAATAATCGCAATCTGTTTCCATTGTCAACTACATGTTTTGACATTGTTATCATAATTGTTATATTAAATAAACACTGGAATTCCGTAATCGCTACACGTATCAAAGGAATGGGTCACATCTGCAGTGGAATAACATCATGCATCTAGCTGGTTTAACACTGCAGGGATTAGCTGAACAAGAGGCAAATTACTGGGGTTGATGAACAACTGTAGAAGTACTCTGGAAGTAGTTAGACTGGAATTGATTCTTAACGAGTCTTCATTGTTCAAAGGTGTTGTTTGTGCTGATATATCAGGTTGTTAATGCCATTACCTACATATGGTCTGTCAGGTTGATGGCAGTAGAAGGAAATTAAGGTGAGCATGTGATTGAAACCTAGCACCAACATGGTAATTAATCAGCAACAGAGCACCTCATAAGTCACATGAGGCCACATGAGGTAAAGCACCAACATGGTAATTAATCAGCAACAGAGCACCTCATAAGTCACATGAGGCCACATGAGGTAAAGCACCAACATGGTAATTAATCAGCAACAGAGCACCTCATAAGTCACATGAGGTAAAGGTATAACTTTAGCTAATAGGGGGAGTCATAAGAGTTAAGCTACTAGCTACAGTTCTAATTACATTGTTCCTCCACATCTGGCCTGGCCGTTACATCCACTTATGATTCCAGACAATGGATATTAATTATCAAAACAAGATTCTGGCCTCCTTGTCATGGTATTACCTACATATATACGGACTTAATGTGTCTTCACTCATTCTACTGATGAATGTTGTTAAACTGATAAAATATTAACGTATTTATTAAGGCATATTTGTGTGTGTAAATGTATTTCCTCAACAGAAAATGGGCCATGATTCTTGAAATAAAATAAAATCAACTTTAAATAAAATCAAAACCAACCAACCAACCAATCAATAATTTATTTTCAATGAACTCAACATAATTAAATAAGAAAACATGTTGCAGATATAACAAAAAATATCCATTTGTAATGGACCTGGCTAAAATAAAGTTTATTTGACTAAAATATAATACTCATGTCTTAGTGATATTGATAAAACGAACACTTTGCCTACCGGGTAGATTGAAATGTACACCTTGATGGATCTACAGTCTACATATTGTTTGGCAGTCACTGTTGTCTGCATCCTGCTTCACTTCCTCGTGAGTTTTTTAAGGAAAGGATTCTTACTCACACAAAGATGTCATGTTAAATGCAACACTATCCTTGCAGCATTCGTGCTCCACAATAACATTCCATGACTCAACGGGCGTTTATCCTTCACTGGTCTTTTTCCTTCAATCAACTGTATATACGAGCACTTGAGAATATGCAGTGATATAACTATTGAAAAGAAGAACTCATTTGTGTAGCATGCTTCCTGGAGACATAGAGTTGTTTTTTGGTTGAGCTAGTATGACGTGATCTGTATGAGTCATACAGCACCTGTATCTTTACGTCTACTGCTTCTTTTATTTCTACATTTCTACATGGTTCACTAACAATCATCCTTCCTTCTCAGTTGTTTGGTCTTCAAAATAACTTCAGGCAATGCATTTTTTGTCAGCTCAGTTGATATCTCTTCCTTGATTTTTGTCTTGCCATTTGTTTAGAGCAAGTTACAATTTCTTCTTCTGCCCAGCCAGTGTGATAATCACCAACCCAACAAGAAGATGATAGTCAATGGTCAAGCAGAATGTCTTGCAGTGATCTACACCAGCTCGTGCTGATGTAATCAATCTGGTCCTATGGAACTATGACTTTCTTGGTTGTTCCACCAACCCTTTGGAATTCACTCCCTGTTAGGTTGGCAGGAAACATGATAACATTTTAGTGAGCACTGTAAGATACCTGTGTGTTAATGTGTTTTCCTTTTGTTTAATTACCTGGTCTCAGGTGGATTTGATGATTTTGTTTGTCTTGGGCTCAAGTGATCAGAAGGTGGCAGTGGGGATTTGATGTTGAGAAATAACAATCAATGTGTGTTTATGTGACATCAATCTGTACGGATATCAAATGACATTGGGGTAAGGCAAGGGCGTGGAGAGGTAACTAATAAAAAACCAGATATCATGTTTTCCAACAAGAGCTTAATACTTCCTCCTTTATTGATTTAGCCATTCACAAATAAGGTTCATTGGTGTTATTAGTTGTAAAGTGTGAATAGACTAAGTAATATGCACAGTCGGTTTAATAAAGCAACATGTACTTTTGTTGAACTCACTGAAAGAATTTATTTTGACCATTAGATCAGGTAACTATCGAAAGTGTGAATAGCCTATGTCTTAGTATGTAGTGCCAGATCACGGTTGTGTTTTCTTGCTAAATTTTTACTGGTTCAATGTTTCGTGAAAAGAGTCTGAAATGAGATTAGCAAAAAAATCAAGTCAGGATGGACCTTTAAATATTGTAGCTATATCCAAGGATGCAACAGATGAATAGTTTTCCTATTACTGATATCTACCTGCATCTCTACCTCGATATCTACCAAAACAACTGATACAATTTACAATAGCTTTTATTAAGGCAATTTCGAAGCGTTCCAATTTCATGATGTTTTCTAGAAATGGGCAGCTAAACCTGACCATCAGATATCTTACCAAAACCAATGTGGAAATTATGACATATCAACTTAAGACCACCCAACCCAAGCACTAATTAATGTGTCATCGTGCAATCAATTAATCATTCATTCTTAATAAAAGCCACATGACAATCATGCTACAATGCTGTAATATTATGAAACATTAAAGGTATAAAGTCTTATGGTTTTAATTTTAATTTTTTTATCTTAACTGTCTAAATGTGTTATAGTAAACCACATTTTTTCATATAATTTGACCATTCTCTGTTAAATTTGAATGTTTCAACTCAAATGTAGTGTTTACATTACATGTTGAAAGGCAAGGTCAATATTCATAAACAGATAATGGTCAAATTAAATGTTTAAATTATGGTTCATTAAAACACATTTGGGCAGCCAACATGTTAGAATATATATAGTTTATACTATATAACATGAATTCATTATAAAAACAATCAGACTTTGTACCTCTAATGTGGCTCCCAAACTGTGCACTGAATTGGCAAAAAATTCATGTTCAATATAGAGTAAATATTTTCTCAGGTATGGCACTCGAAGGTAATGGTGTCTGGTCTGTTCCCATCTAGAGACCAGGCCCAGGTGTCACTTAGTACAGGTGTAATAAAATGTGAGTGTACGGAGACATGTAGGTACAAGGTATTCCTTTTAGGTAACAGTCATCACAGACACACCTTGAAGCTAGCCAACTCAGGGAGGTGAGAGGTCAGCAGGTCGTGCCCCTGCTGAAACTAAGCTGGGAGAACCTAGCTGAAAGCATCTTAGCTGTATGTTTGAATTAGTTAAACTTATGCATATATTGTACAATGATATTTAAAAAAATTGCATTTCCACCTTAAAACCTTGGCAGTCCCTCGCTTTTGTGTCGACTTTTGTGTCAACTTTTGTGTCGACTTTTGCATGTTCCATGCTTAACAATTTGGGTTTATGACATTTCTGAGCTCAGGTTCCTGAGGATTTAAGTGCTATAGAAGTGTTGCTATTATTATTATTAATCATAAGCAATACAAAATGTTTATGGATGCCAGTTAACTGTATGCTAATAACAAGGAATAATGTATAATATGTACCACATAATATCCAATATCTACCAAAGATCAAGAGAAGATATTCTGGTAGAAATTAAACGTTTATCTACAAAACGCGTTATATCCAATTTGTGCGTTCCAAGATAAATCAAGTTTTCTGTTGCACGTTGTTAAGTTATTGAAAGGAAAAACCATTATTTCAGCAGTCAATAGCGTGACGTGTGACGCATTTTGTTGCACAACACTTTTACCTCTGCCACGTCAACTTGACGGCAGCACAAAACCATTCTTAACTAAATTTATGTGAGTTTTGCAGATAAAAGCTTCAAATATTGTCTTCAAAAGGTAAACCAGTTAGAGGAAATAAAATAGCATCAGTAAATAAAAAGTATGTTCTTATACAGCACCGTATCCAGTCTGTAGTACTGCTCAATGTATGTTCTATTATAGTGTCGTATCCTGTCTATAGAACCACTCAATGTGCATTGACACTTGTCCCCCGGCAGACTTGGCTTGCTGCAGTTACTGCACAGACTGTTTGTTCACATATCCACCAGCTACTCGAGTGAACTGAAGCAATGCTGAATGAACGAAACTGCCTACGCTTTGAAATGCCACCAAGAGGATTTGATACCAGGTTCTCACAATTGAGAGTCCTATGTTTTAACCCACCCAGGACAGTACAGGACAGTACAGGACAGTGTACAATGCCCCGGGACAGTGTAGATTGAATATGAGAAAGTACTAGTCCACACAGAGGACAACAAATGTGATTGGAACAAATTACCTACTGAACGTGCACCATGCTAGCAGTGTGAATATATTTAAAAACAGAACTTGACATATGCAGGGGTTTATTAACATACAAACTGGGGGCATTACCCATACCTTTCATTTGTTCCTTAGTCTTGATTTGCCTAAATTCTTTTTGTGAATGTACATCCCTAAGGGAATATCATGGCCCAGTTTTAGACGCCGTTACTGTTTTTAATATATATTTCTACAGGTGAATCTATATCTTCAGGTGAATCTATTTAAATCACCAACATGTGAATCTATATCCATAATTGAATCTATTTTTACACATGAATCTATTTCTCTTTGTGTGTAAGTGGGGCATGGCAGCCTGGTGGTCCGTGCACCAGACGGTCGTTTAAGAGGACTAGGATTCAATTCCACTTGCTGCTAGTTCAAAACTTGGGCAATCAAAGAAACAACATGTTAGAGAAACAACATGTTAGAGAAATAACATGTTAGAGAAACAACATGCTGCAGTAGGCTCAGAATTCAACAAGTCACATGTACACTGAACACATATCCTCTCTATCAGCTGAACAATATCACCACGTCCTTTGACAAAACCATGATACATCTGTTTCTTATACAACATGTTGACCTATAAGTATATTGTCGACTATACAACTATGTGCTTAGGCTAAACATCTCTGTTGCTCACACAAACAGAGCCTTCATACATATCTACCTATGATCTTAGTAACAAGTAAATAGCCTTTTGTAAATTTTGCCTTTTTTACACTTGAAAATATATTTCGGGACCATTCACGAGTAGAAATTCACTGAAAACATCCTGAATTGGGTGTGCCATTCATAGGAAAAAAATTGTATTCTCAAAAAGTCATTGAGTTTCTTATCCTTTTGTCATCTCAGGATTCTTGCTTTTGTTGGCAATCTGGTTAAATCTTGTAGTCTTGTTAAATTGTCAGCTTGGTAAAGATTTGTCTTATTGTGTGCATTTTGAAGGTTTGATATTTTGATTTCCCATTCTACTGAATGCAAAGTTGGTGTAAGCATCACATCAGTCAGATATTAATTTGGAATCAATTAAACAATCTCTTAATTTCTCCATCTGTCTCAAAACGTATTAAGGTACATGTCCGTAAAAATCTCAAGTGTCCTGTCAAAATTGCGTTTCCACCACTAATTCTCAGCGATCCCTCATTCTGATGGGGACTTTCATGCATCCCTGTTTATGATATTATGCCTAATGATTCTCGTTTGCAGTGCCTCTGAGCTCAGGTTCATCTGCATTATTACTATGTTTTAGTATTATTAATATTCACTGTGTAGTTGCATATATGAAATAATAAATGTTTTTTCTTGTTTTGTCCACTTTCTTTGTAGATATACCATAAGTTACATGTTTCACTGTGGAACTAATAATATTAACACTTCCATAATGCCTATACCATCAGGAACCCGAGCCCAGGGGGAAATAAACTAGAATCACTAAGCACGATATCACAAATGCACAAAAGTCATCATCAGAGTGATGGGAGTTCATTCTAGATTTGGTGCGAAAGCTACAGACATGTCATATATTGTTGCGGCCTGTCCAACCACACCCTACCCCTTGAATCATTGGGGCAGTGGCGGAGAGCTCACATTTTCTAAGTTTCACAAGAGCCCTTCTGCCTCACTGCATCAAATGACCAACCACGCAGGTTATCCTACAAAAGACTTACACAAAATATGATTCCTGTATACTTAAAGTACCGCCATTATTGAAAGGACGTGTGTAAAGCCCACATCATTGAGTTTTGCATGTAACACACAACAGAGGGTGCTTTTTTCCCAATGGGGGCCTTCACGCATGACCGACCACCACACAATCCCTTTAAACAGGCGATGGAAACCCAAGAATTCCGTGACAATGAGGTGATTACCTGAAGAATGTGTCTTTTACATATGGGAGCAAGGAATCCCCGACAGTAGACCATGTCCAATGACACTAGCCACATTGAAAGTGACGGAGGCGGCGACAACCCGGCAATTTAAAATGTCTCGCAGCGATTTAACATGAATGTCCACAATGGCACGAACAACTGAATGTTAGGGATGTGTCGGCTAAATTGTTTACAAGATATTTCCAGATTGTTCTAGAAAAAACATTTGATGGCGTCTGAAAACAGTTTAAAACGTAGCCAAGATATGGTGCTTAGATTGTGGCCACTAGAATATGGACAACCATAGATTTGTTCTATTCTGGCATTTGTCTGCTAGGATTTCACATAAATTTGTCTGCGAAAATCTCACATAAATATTCTGTGAATCTCATAAATTTGTAAGAAACAAATTGGTTTTGCTGAATGTGTAAATAAATGAATCTGACAAATCCAACAGTATTAAAAAAATTCAAATAGCCATGACTACTAAATGTCAGTAAATGTTCACAACCAGAACGACAAGCAAATGCATACCCACATTTTTTTATACCCCCCCACAAGTTGTCCCAGTAGTATTCATCGGCCCTTAACATCTGAATCCAACAAATGTTCTACCCTTCATGTTCGTAGACAATCTGCTCCTGGATGGGAAGCAAGAATCATCCTCCTGCACTTAATTTTTAGTGGATTCACACACATTTTTATAAGGTTGCTATTTTGAGTTTCTGTTCTCATTCATGGTGAATGTATAAGCAAGGAAACGTCAAATCACTTGACATCATAGAAATAACGTGACCAGAATGACCACATGTGCAAGAAATAAATTGACTTCACCAAAAAAGTGGGACATTTCGTCAAGAAAGCGGGTCAACAGGACCCAGGGGAAAAGATGCATTTCTAGCTGGAAATGTTGATATCTATACATGTCAACATGACTGTGACACCTTTTCTCATAAATGGATCTTCTCTTTTCTGTTATACATCTCCAAAGCAGCTTACAATATAACATCCAATCATCACAACCAGGGTCCTGTGTCTGTCATGTAGATGCCACCTCAGAAGAAAAACTTTCAGAGATTCCAGATCACTGGGTGGTCCCTAGTACACAGCAGGGACCTTGATGTCAAGGACTGTCAACTGATGCAACAGATTACTCCACTGCCATTACAGTATGTGGCACAGTCAATCTAATTAAGCAGATGATGATGGCAATTTGTAAAACAACAATTTACAGCCTGGGTCAATAAGGGCAAACGCAGCAAAACTATTTTTTCTATTTTACCAATTGATTTACTCCTATACTCTTCTGACGGTTGATTTCTTATCTGGAGATTCCTACATCAATTCTCAGTTTACATGTCAGGTAATAATTTGCTTATCCTGTATATTATCATGTCATTGTGTTCCCCCAAATCTAACTAATTAGGATTCAAATTATTGGTAGAGTGACAATTTGAATCATAATTGATTTGATGTTTCCAAAAATACGTCGTCATTCTAAAATATATTTTGCAGTAAATTTCTATATCTTAAGAATAGTTGATTTTGAAAGGAATAAAATATAGATTTTCTATATTTGACCGTGGACCAGTGATTTTCTTGCACTTGTATTATTGTTTTAACTGAATTAGGACAATGCCATGGATTCTATGAATTGAAGAAGAAAGGTCATGTGCTTGGTGTGGCAAGTTATGTCCCAGTTATAAGACAAGTTAAACTCCTCTTCCTGTTATAGCTACAAATCATCACATCAGATTCATTCACTCAATCACTACATCACTGAAATGGTAGCTTATATTTTCTTTTATTACATTCTTCCTTGATATTTAAATATCTCTTGACATTGCTCCCATTTCCACACATTACATTTAAAAATAATGTCAACAATGTCGACTTGTTCAATGTTGACACGAAACACAACACAGGCTGTCAACATGTAGAATGATACACCTGTTTCGACGGTGTCATCAACCCACGACATGTCATATCTCAACAGCATTAGCAAGTATCAAATTGACATGGTCATCATTTCATCAGATGAAAGTCGAGTCAGCAGAAAAAATTTTCAATGACTGTGACGACATCAAAGTCAGCAATTACTTGATGAGTGTAATAATCACGTCCGTTCATCATTAGTCAGTTTAGCTCCAACACACCACGATACCAGGTGGTATCTGTCGCTTCCAATCAATACCACTTACCTGTGTCTCTCTGTTTTGCTCTGTACACTGTGCCATATGTCCCTTCCCCAATCTTTCCCTGTAAATCCCACAGGTTTGTTGGGTCGGGAAGGTCTCTGAATGGGACCACGTCGCTGTGTAGATCGCGCATGCTGGTGTTTGGTCCTGTTGGTAGCGTGGCAGTCAGCGGAAGTATTGGACGTGGGGAGTGATGGATGGACGCAATGACACGTCTTCCTTCATCCTGAAACATGAGTTGTCGAGTGTAACGCACTTGGACAAGGTGTATCACAAGGTGTACTGCACTAGGAGTAGGTGTATCACAGGGTGTATTGCACTAGGGCTATGTGTACCACAATGTTTACTCCACTAGTGTATCACTATGTTTACTGCACTTGGACAAGGCATATCACAATGTGTACATCACTAGAATTAGGGGTATCACACTGTGTACTGCACTATAACTAGGTGTATCACAATGGATACTGCACCAGGACTAGGTGAATCACAAGGTATACTACAGTAGGATTAGATGTCACAAGGTGTATTGCACTAGAACTAATGTATCACAATGTGTACCGCACTAGGAGTAAGAGTATTGTCAGGTACTGTACTTTGCGTAGCACAATGTGTACTGCTCTAGGATTATACATGGCCTACCGGGTAGATGTACTATAAGATGTATTCTACTTAGACTGCGTGTATCACAACATGAACTGTACCATATTACTTGTGTCATAACCAAATGCATACCTACAGTACACACAAGTCAGAATTAACTGCGAGGCTCACAAATGTGTATTGGTATTAATTAATGTTTAATTATCTTAATTGCAGCAACATTGTAACCAAGAACAACACTGCAGGTGTTACTGTTGGAGACAAAACTAAATCAATGATCTGGAGACAACAAACAATGTAGGAAGTTATAATTAGTCAAGTGAGCCCCATCATGTACCGCCCACACAGCCAAGCTGTCACATGAATAATTGCCTGCGTTGTTTACTTATCATAACAGAATGGTGTTAAACAAGTGAAAATGCAAAGTGATAGCATCAGGACAAGTGACCCAATTTTATATGTGACATTTTTAAGAAACCTCCTTCAAATTCAACTCAGTTGATGGTGGGACAGAGAACCGGTGATGGTGACACATCACTAACAACTCAGTTGATGGTGGGACAGAGAATCAGTGGTGGTGACACATCACAAACAACTCAGTTGATGGTGGGACAGAGAATCAGTGGTGGTGACACATCACAAACAACTCAGTTGATGGTGGGACAGAGAACCAGTGGTGGTGACACATCACTAACAACTCAGTTGATGGTGGGACAGAGAATCAGTGGTGGTGACACATCACTAACAACTCAGTTGATGGTGGGACAGAGAATCAGTGGTGGTGACACATCACAAACAACTCAGTTGATGGTGGGACAGAGAACCAGTGGTGGTGACACATCACTAACAACTCAGTTGATGGTGGGACAGAGAATCAGTGGTGGTGACACATCACTAACAACTCAGTTGATGGTGGGACAGAGAATCAGTGGTGGTGACACATCACTAACAACTCAGTTGATGGTGGGACAGAGAATCAGTGGTGGTGACACATCACAAACAACTCAGTTGATGGTGGGACAGAGAATCAGTGGTGGTGACACATCACTAACAACTCAGTGGATGGTGGGACAGAGAACCAGTGGTGGTGACACATCACAAACAACTCAGTTGATGGTGGGACAGAGAACCAGTGGTGGTGACACATCACTAACAATTCAAACTTCCTAGAATTCATGCAGAATGTGACCGTTTAGATGAGATTACCACACCATCTAGTGAGTATCATAAAAAAGTTATTTTATAGGTTCCCTCTGCAATTTCGATTTTTTTTCACTCATGAATCTCATTTCAGACTCAATTCCTGAAAAACATGCTAGCTGTAGTATCCACTATAACATGTTAGCTCTAGTATCCACTATAACATGCTAGCTCTAGTATCCACTATGACATGCCAGCTCTAGTTTCCAATACAACATGCTAGCTCTAGTATCCACTATAACATGCTGGCTCTAGTTTCCAATACAACATGTTAGCTCTAATATCCACTATAACATGTTAACTCTAGTATCCACTATAACATGCCAGCTCTAGTATCCACTATAACATGCTAGCTCTAATATCCACTATAACATGCTAGCTCAAGTATCCACTATAACATGCTAGCTCTAGTTTCCACTACAACATGCTAGCTCTAGTGTCCACTATAACATGCCAGCTCTAGTATCCACTATAACATGCTAGCTCAAGTATCCACTATAACATGTTAGCTCTAGTATCCACTATAACATGCTAGCTCCAGTATCCACTGTAACATGCTAGCTCTAGTATTCACTATAATATGCCAGCTTGTTTGTACAAACGTGTTATTTACTTTTGGCAAAATCATTGGACAAACAATTAAATTATTTTTTAACGGGTCTGATAAAAAGTAAAAAAAATTTCAAAATTGGCCATGCCTCTTTGTACTACAACTCAACATAAGGCCCTATGTACTGCAACTCAACACAAGGCTCTATGTACTACAACTCAACATAAGGCTCTTTGTACTACAACTCAACATAAGGCCCTATGTACTGCAACTCAACACAAGGCTCTATGTACTACAACTCAACATAAGGCCCTATGTACAACTCAACATAAGGCTCTTTGTACTACAACTCAACATAAGGCCCTATGTACTGCAACTCAACACAAGGCTCTATGTACTACAACTCAACATAAGGCCCTATGTACTGTAACTCAACAAAAGGCTCTATGTACTACAACTCAACATAAGGCCCTATGTACTACAACTCAACACAAGGCTCTATGTACTACAACTCAACATAAGGCTCTTTGTACTACAACTCAATATAAGGCTCTATGTACTACAACTCAACATAAGGCTCTTGACACTTTCACTAGTCACCCAATCTAATGATCCATGTAAACTTAATGATTTAATACACTCTTTTACTAAAGCGACTGCGCATAATACTGGACCAATTCACAATCTACTGACGTCCAATTTGAACATCAACGAACCTGATCTACGATGGGATAAATCAATTGGGAGTTTTAAATAAACTTGTGTGTTCTTCATCGTGCTCAAACACAACCAGGTACACACTTGCATTTTACCTGAGTTTCGAACTGGCATATTGATCCCATCATAATAATGAACCAAAGACCAGAGTCGTTAGAAGCAGAAGACCTAAGCCAAGTGTGCTTCCTATAACATAAGAACATGATGAGCCCTGAGATGGATCCTGCCAGAATAGACACCCCAGCTTGCATGTAATAAATCTAATTACCTGCTGGTAATGAAACTAATCGACCACACCAGGGCCCTGTTTCAGATTAGCACTACTTTGCACACACCTAATTTAGCAGGGACACCTCATGTGATGTTAACAATATTATTGTTATGTGAAATGCTTGCATGTGATCATTTCCTAGTCACTGGAGTACGACCACAGCCCAACCATCTAATAGGTCCTAATATCATTACACAGTTAATATCATCACACAATGTAGTGATATTTAAATTCATTAGTGAAGCAATTTATTGCTATCATTATCTATGGACTTAGAGATCCTCGTACATAAATAGCCCTGCACAAGACCACACCCAATTCATTCCACATCCCTAAGGAGCTTACACACACACGCACGCACGCACGCACGCACGCACGCACGCACGCACGCATGCACGCACGCACGCACGCACACACACACACACACACATATATATTTGTAGGGTGGGGCAAGCCATTCTGCAATTCATTCCACATCCATAAGGAGCTTACATACATACACACACACACACACACACACACACACACACATATATATATATATATATATATATATATATATATATATATATATATATATATATATATATATATATATATATATATATATATATATATATATATATATATATATATATTTGTGGGGTGGGGTGAGCCATTCTGCAATTGTGTGTTACAGATTGGCCTTGTGTGGTTGGTTCCCCCACCTTTGTTGATATTTTGTAAGCTGAGTATATAAACTAGATCACAACTGTTTTCATCTTGTATATACATAATGTATTTATGATGTATAAATAATGTATTGCATTTTACTATTTGGCTTATTATAAAGCTTGTACACAAACATACATTTGACTTTGTTGTCTTCAGCAAATGAGCCACGGCTCCATGTCATTAACTCTTATGTAGGTAGCTTTGTCCCGCATAAATATATATATGGGACCGCAGGCTTGTTAACAAATGCATCTCAACACATTTAAAGCAAATGCAAATGTTCACTTGATTCAAATGCAAATGCCATTTTCCAGGAAAGCACTCACTCAAATGCAAATGTTTTGGGGTCGAGTAATGTTTTGGTTACACATTTGCAAAAGCATTTGAATTAATTTCAAATGTTTTGGCTTTATATTAATGTTTTGTTTTATTTGAAGAAAAAAATGTAATGTACACAAACACATTACCAATTTATTTAATAGATACAGAAGTACATTATTGTAACCACTAAGTCCCACTACATACCATGTCTGTAGAGGCATACACTGAGTCACACAGTTCCATGAAAGGCTAATCCTTCAGTTAGGTCAGAATGAAAGGGGAACCCAAGACAATAGCCTGTTCACTGGTGGGGTCACTGGGATGATAACCTGGTGGATAATTACAGCTACCACTAATCACTCTGTATGGCTGTAAATATGTAGGGCTGGCACTACTAATGTTTACTCCCCCTAATGAGCTGTTACCCCAACCCACCTCAACAATGCCAACACCACACAAGGGAGTCATTTGTCTGCATTGCTTCATTGAACAGGTAATCTCTGAAGCCTTCAACTTATAGACCAGTTGGTCTTTTCATGTTGTATGAATAACAGTTCAGGCATTGATCAGACCTACAGAGCACTTTTTGAAAGTGGATTCACTCTACCCACCCCCATACAGCAATACCTATGAGGGGTGAGGGCACAGGCAGAAGGTAGGTATGTGACACAAACATTTAATTAAACATTATCTGAATCTTGATAAGCATTTGATTTCCTTGTTCACATGCCAAACACCATAGCCATAGGCCCCTACTGCTTTGCATGGCAACCTTGTCAAATCTTGATAAGAATTAAAAATAGTTTTGAGGAGTAACGAATCAAGGATATAGTACGGTTATATAAATGTGTACCACTGAACAATATATATACTGTTCGTCCATGTACGTAAAAGGGATGAGGTACAGCCAAAGAATGCTGAACTAAATTATAGGGAACATAGAAGAACGATGCACAACAACAAAAATAGTCAAACGACTGATGACTGAAAATAAGATATAGTAACAACAAATCAGTTATGAAGTGGCCAATTGCGTCTGATGAGAAACACAGCTGAGCTGACAGCTGCGGTTGGTCATGGATAGCCAGCCGTAGCAGCCTGGTCACGACACTGAAGCTTCGCATCGTGACATCACTGCGATAATATGCAGCTTTGAATTACAACAGGTCGACTGGAAATAAAGGAATCGGTAAAGCCATTGTCACCCGCAGCTCAAACTGGCTGGGTGAGATTGTGTGCACTTCTTGTGGTATGACGTACATGGAACAGTGGCACATTCTGCTGGTTCCCGGTAAAGTGGCTCTTGTCATTGTAGTTCATTGAAACCTCTCAGATCCGCTGCACCCTTGGGGCATCTGACTAAACTTGCTATTCTCTGTAACCTATTGTACTTCCTGCTCTATTTCGGTGTCGTTGATTCTCACGAGCACCTCATGTTAGTCATTCTCAACATTTCAACAACTGTCCATGGTGCTTACCTCAAGTTACCTGGCACTTTACCTCATCTCACCCCACCTATCCTCTTCGGGCCCAGCGTCCTATAAGGCTGACTGACACTTTACTAGGACACTTATTTACTTAATCCTCTTCATTCAAGTTAGAGCATAGGACTGAAATGACACTTCACCAACGCACTCTATTGTTGGCTGCTTTCTTCACTTCTGTCCAGGTGGTTCCATGCGTCTTTGTCTCCTCGGCTACTGACCTCCTCCACCTAGTTTTTCGTCTGTCTAGTTTTCTTTTTCCTTGGGGGTTCCACTCTAGGGTCTGTCTAGTGACATTGGTGGTTGGATTCTAGAGGGTGTATGTCATTAGTATAGATAGAGACCATCTGAGTCTGACCATGTTCATCTTGTTTAATGAGGCAAGATTGCTATCCAAAGTAACAAGCTCCAATTGCAAAGGAAGCCACAGACAGTCCAACAATTTTTCACCGATGTGTGGCCCCTGATTGTAAGATATCTGTCGATACTGTTTTTAACTGTCACTTTACAACTACTTAGCAGTATGTTCCACATCTTTTACCACCTCATCAGTAAAATAGGTCAGATTACTTAACTGTTCCATGTACCTAAGTTTATGTAACTGCGGAATCGCATGAAGACGGGAAATGGTGATTTCCTTTATTTTGTATAACAAAAACTATATCAAAAAAACTTGTAAAACATACAAAAATATTATTACTACATGCACTACTACAATGGTTACACAGGATCATTAATTAAAGAGTCAAAAACATCTATTCCCTGCATAACATTGGTACATAATTATTACCTATAGATTATCTCCGACACCAAATAGCAGGTTGGCACCTGTGGTATTTGTATCTAGATTTCTATCCAGCAATATGCCATGACCGACTTAGTACCAATAAGATACATAGGTTTATAGTCTTTAAACACTGTGTCAACTCCTAAGTGGTGAAGTGTACAACAAATATACTCAGCTAAAAATGCAGCTACAATTAATAAAAATTTGATGTACTCCATGAATAACACAATATCAGTTATGCTTAACATCCCTTATAACATATAAAGGTACACAATCCTTGGAGACTACGATTACACAAATCAGTACTAATACCCACACACATATATATATATGCAGTGTCTATAATTTGTTCCTTAAGATAGTTATTGATGACCGTCAAATGAAATGTTTCCTAACCTAATAGTAATACTTCATGACAACCCATAAAACCAAAATAACAATGCTCACCCCAACTGGGCACTGCAGGCCTAATAAAAAATGTAAAACTGTGTCTGAGCACCGACTCAGTGCAACCACATCCTGCATTTTACAGGGGGTCATCTGCACCTGTAAATGATATACAACCAATTATCAGTTATAAATGAATAAACAAAAGAGTGACTAACTACATTATTATATATATGCTAACACAATGGTGTCACCAGAAATGTATCAAGATACCAATACTACATTAAATGATCAAACCAACACTAGATCCCTGTTTACAAGTTACTACCTAGTGTGGCCCCAGCTTGCTCTCAAGCACTTGTCCCTTGGGAATATTTCACACACCCTACCCAGCCAGTGCCACATGGTGATTAATCACGACAACATCAAAGAGAGGGAGAGTGCTCCAGTCTGATTCTGGCTTAACTGTACAGAATGTTATATAATTATACCACACATGCACAGTCCCTGCATAATGTATTTTGTCTATAATAATACATTAACTATATGTAACAGTACTAAACATGAATAAACTTAACTTTCTAACCTGTTCTACCAGCTACTGGCTACAAGCTTTCGAAATGTCATTAAGCCCTAGCTGCTAACAGACAGCTGGTGGAGACATTCCTCCCTAAAGTCCAGACAGTTCATTTGCTCCCCATCTTCTTAGCACATCAGTAATCTGAGTCACTATTAAGTAATTACAACTGAACATATAACTATGTTTACATAGAAAGATGGAAGATTCTCTAGTAGACATTTTGGTACCATTGTAAATTGAAAGAATTAATTTTCTAAGGTATAACAAAGTATTTAGAAACTTACCAAAACAGAGTTGTTGTTGTCTTGTTGACAGTGGGATCAGCCTGGCCCACTGGGACACAGCCCCTCCCCTGACCACATGTGACCACTGTCTCTTGGGTAAATTTTGTATTTAAACAACTTAATTATTAGTAACAGGACCAGCAACGGACACAATAAATGCAATTAACCATAAGACAAATAGTTATAATAATAATAACTAATTAACTAGATTATCTATAGATTACCCAGGGTGCTGCCATATGGTGGCAAGTAATGGCACCATCAACCCTGTGCTCCTCAGGTATCCTCACGTGACCTTTGCTGGATGACCAGTGGGGTGATTGGTGGGGCAATTATAAATTACTAAATGTCCAGTAACAATGCCGGTTACATTTATTTACACTTCACGGGCATAGGTCATATTGCCAACTGTTCCGTCTAGCTAAGTTTACTTACACTTCACTGGCATAGGTCGTATTGCCAACTGTCGTATAAATGCAATGGTCTTTTCATTTTATCCCAGAGCCATTCGCATATGGAATATGATTCCATCAAAAATTACCAACATAAAAAACCCAAAATCATTTCAAGAAGCTATTATGGAACTCCCTTTCACCACACCTCCTCACCTAAACTGCCTTTAAAACACAGTGCTCAGCGTAAACTTATCCATGGTGTGGGTATATCCATACACACAACCAACCTATTAAAATTTTTCGGTAAACATCCTATACATAAAATAAATAAAACTATCAGATAAAAACCATTTCAGCAACATTAATGATACTAGTCTTTTAATCGAACGTACCACCCACAGCGCATGCGCACAGTCCACCACAAACTCCTGCGTTAGCCCAAGTTTGGGCTGTTTGGAGTAAACCACTTGAGACTTGAGACTTGAGTTCCGTGTAGCTAAGTTTATTTACACTTCACTGGCACAGGTCGTATTGCCAACTGTTCCATGTAGCTAAGTTTACTTACACTTCACTGGCACAGGTCGTATTGCCAACTGTTCCGTGTAGCTAAGTTTATTTACACTTCACTGGCACAGGTCGTATTGCCAACTGTTCCATGTAGCTAACTTTACTAGCTTGTCAGTAGTGTGGACCATGATGATCACATTTAATGAGACAAGCCTGAACAAGGCTGCCATCCAAAGATACAAACTCCAGGTGGCAAGTGGTCATGGAAGCCGTTGCCTTACAAAGAGTCCCACAAATTGTCGCTTATGTGTGGCCCGCCCTTATGAAGTATCTGTCAAGACTGTTTTTGATTGTTCCACGTCTTTGATTATAGATCATCACTAATATAGACCATGTAACTTAACTGTTCAATGTGGCTAAGTCTATTGACACTTCACAGGGTTGAACACTATTATCTAGGTCATATTACATAACTGTTGTACATTTTACTGACATCTCAGTACTTAGTGTAATTAAGCTGACTTTATTGAATGAGCTCTGGAACAGGTCATAGCAGTAATGTTTTTACATAGCAGGTAATTTGTACCACAATGTTAAATTCCTGCAATACTGACTACTGTGTAAAGTATATAATTTACTGACCATGATACAAAGACTTATCATTCAGTGACTAGTTCACACTGCTTATTTTAATGACTGGTGAGTCAACTATGTTGTCAGGTAGAGGAATTTATTGACTAATCTTTAAAGTGGGAAGGTAAGTCCACTTCAGAAATTGTCCTTTCTTGCTGACTGGTGCAGCCAATTATGTTGGTGACATTTCTTGTATCAATCTTCATTATTTTACATTATTTTATATTATATTAAATAATTGATATTATTTTATATTATATTATAATATTTATAGTATGCTATATTACATTATTTTCTAAAAACAACAACAACAACAACAAAAACAATAATAAATATATTTATATATTTAAATATGGACAAAGTCCAGTTAACTAAATGAAAAAAATGTAGCTAAACATAACTCATACACACACATATATATTATAAAATATATAAAATAAATTAGCTAAATACATAATACAATGTAAACATGATATAATATACATAATATATATATATATATATATATATATATATATATATATATGCATGTGTGTGTGGGTGCAAAGTAATATATATATATATATATATAAATATAATTAAATAAATAAATAATAATAAATTAGCTAAAACATAGCACATAATATGTACAAATCTATGAAAGAGTGTTCAAGATGTTTTTTAATTTGTCTTATTCTTTGTAACTGACTTGGCTGTCTGATATTCCTTCATGACCAGGTCCAGATTTATGAAGAAGTACTCTGTACATATTCTCCTATTAAAATGTAATACATTTGTTATGAAACAATCCATGAATCACACCAAATGTAAATCTTTGAACAGCCACTGTCACACTGATGCCTAATTCCTATTATACATGATCCCCGTGCAGGAGCAGCCCAGCAGACGACCACACCCAATTCATTCCAGGTCACTGAGTAGCCTACATAAATGTGATTGTAAACATGAACTTTTACAGAATAGATAATGATCTACAAGTGTTGAGGCACAGATAGAGGCATATATATATATATATATATATATATATATATATATATATATATATATATATATATATATATATATATTGATATTTTTTCACACGTCAACCACAGAAGACGTGTCACTTTGCATGACTGAAGATGTTCCGATCTCACTTAATTTACTAATATTATAATTTTCTCAACATTAACAAGAATTTCACTTTGCTTTCCAAGCAAATCATAAAGCAGCACAACTCTTTGTTACATGTGATGTGACTGACAAGCACAATTTAAAATTCTTTGTTGTAATTTAGAACTATCTTGTAAAGCCCTGTCTAGAAACCAAATAGCTTTAGCAGGTAAACAGCCAGTATTAGTTACAAATGAAGACTTGCTGGCAATGAAAATGACCATCAAGTTACTGAGTAACCATCAATGAAAATATAATCTGACCAATAAATTAAAGTGTAATGCTATGCCCGTCATTTAATTCATCATTATCTGGTTATAAACTGAAACTTAGCACACTGTTTAAATTTGTGAGAAATAGTGCACACACACGTGCTTCTGCTGAAATGCATGACAGAGGAACTTTGCATTTAGAGAGTAAAGAGCCTGCATTTTGACAGAGAATATGTAATGAATTTCATACTAAAATTGAGGCAGAGAATATACATAAAGTTGCAATCTGACTAGTCTAAACAGGTTAAAATACACTTTTCACTGTATTCATAATCAGAAGGATCATGAAATTAATTACAACATTTTCAATCAAAAATGAAGAGATACTCAAAATGGTATGATAAGAAAGAAAACTATTGGTGGTTATCAAGGAGAGACAAAAATGGCTAGGACCAGTGTTTTTTAAGGTTCAGTTCATATGGGCAGTGCGGGATTTCATACGGGCGATAAAATTGTTGAACTCTTGATAAGCCAATGGCTTCCTCCTCAACAAATAAAGGTAACTGATATTAGTGGATTTGCATGGACTGGATGACCTATTTTTCATTATAACATCATAGGAAGCCGCAACAATCATGTGCCTTATTAGCACTCATTGCAATTACCAAGCAAATCACAAAACATGGGGAACTGCACAGGGCATTGCGTACAAACAAACTAACTGGGAGCTACTCGTAATTTTCACATAACAGAATCCAATATATAAAAAAAAATTTTAGCAGAATATTTTGCTACATTTACTAAAAAAACAAGGATAAAAATAAAGAATATGTGCACCTGTATGTGTCCACTGATGCCTCTGTGTATTGGAGGTGGGTGACCATATAGCTGCATATTTGTTAGTAAAAATATAACCATTAGAGAAACGTTTCTCCACAACCCACCATTTCACCAAATAGATTTTGGGGTGTTCCACCAATACAAATTGCAAGAAGCAATGTATGGGTATGGGTACATGGCAACATCATTGCAGTAAAGTTTTTGTTATCCAAATCTCTAAATAAGGAGCAAGTTCTGCAGTATCACTAAACAAATTATTATACTATAATTGAATTAAATGCATGCATTTTGACATTGAATTAAATTTCAATTGTGAAATAATCATTGTTTGAATATATTCATAGCGTTTATGGCACTTTCTGTAGAAACTTTGAGTTCGGTAAACGTATGTTCTTATCGTGCAGTACCCAGCCCTTAGAACCACTCAAAGTGCTTTACACTTCACCCCCTGGCAGACATGTTCACTGAACTTCACTCCAACACCAACTGGACTTCTCTGGGGAGCATTCAGCTTCGTCCTTGTCGTCATTATGCGAAAAGACTGTAGCCAGGTACTCATTTATACAGCTGAGTGAACTGAGGCAATGTGGACTGAATGAAATTGCCAAGATTCAAAACAACAGAAAGAGTATTCAAACCCCTTCACTACCACACCCCACTTTTCGGAGGAAATCATCCAAAGCCAGCTTACTTAGTTTTACATGTTTGAATATGTAACATCATGAGGTAATTATCCCAAAATTAGTCCTAAATATTAACAAGACTTCTACTTCTACATTGTTAATTGGCAGCGTCCATAAGTCAGGATTTAACGCCAATGATTTAGTAATGTATCACCAGTACCTGTTGTATGATAACTCATGTGGCTTCTGTTGGTTCCATCTCCAGTGAATGAATAAGAAGTTCGGAAATCAAAGACGTGACGACAAACGAACGAATAAATGTCGATCACGACACGTCCAGACGTCTGTGTCGATTCTAGTGTCGTCCTTACTGTAGGCTGGTAATAACGCTCACGACTACTCTTTCAAGTTAAACGTTCAACATCTGAACCAAACTGGTGAACGGCCTGTCACAATAAGCAGTCGGGTCGCTGCCGGCTGTCACTGTCCGTACACCTGTCACAAAACCTCACCTGTCTGGGCGGTGCAGTCAATCAGGAACGAGTCTTTTCCGTGAATCACCGATCGACAACGCGTGATTGCACAGACGTAACGAAGTGAGCGCTCTGTAGGAGATAACAAGAACACGATCGCACGATGACCTTACCTGTCACGGAAATGAGACTTGGTAGCGTTGTCTTTTTATCGCGTGTATGAAACTCACTCCACCTTCCGTCAGCGAACACGAAATAAACACCGGCGGGATCGTTTACTTCCGGCATCATCGCCATCTACCGGCGCATATGTTACCGTATATTAGTCACTGAAAGGCGCCCAGCGTCAATTAACTTTGCATCAGTAATATCGGCATTACTCAGTCTGGTAATTTTTTATCATAGAATCGTGTCATGTTGTATAGACTATATACATCCTACCATCTTGAGATTTTTGACCGCCCAAATGTGTTTTAATGAACCACAACTGATCTTATAATTTGGGCGTTATGTCTATTTAATTTGAATATATTTTTCGTGGCGAATATCATAAAATATATACTATTTACATTCTATGCTGAACGGCAAGGTCGTTATCCAAAGAAAACATATAACGGTCGAATTATAGTTTGTAAATGTATTTCATCAAAACACATTTTGGCGGTCAAGATAAGTTAGAAAATATATAATTTATACCTACTATAACTTTACAAATCTGGCAGGAAAACATGTCATAATTTTCCAGCCGTCGAAAAAGAAACGTGATATCACATCTTCTGACCTGGCTATGAACACGACTACTTTTCGCCCCCCAAACTTCCATAACATGTCGATCTACAACACATATACATCGAAACACTTTTTATTTAGTGAACAATTTGCATTACTTTTCTCAAACAAAGTTGTGGTCAACACGTACAAATCGACAATACAGTTTTGTAAATTACCAATGGGCACATGATACTGTGTGTTGCAGACATGTCACAATTTATTAATTAAAATTATACCCCTATTAAATTATATACATAATTTCCATGGAATTGTATCCCTTTCGTACACATAAAACACAGTAGAACCATCAAAAGCGACCGCACACGTTCTGCAGGAATAAATCGACGTCTTCTTTACCGGGTCGTATTGTGCCGCATATATTAAAGTCTTCATTACACCCCTTTTATTTGCAATACGAGACAGATTATAGTTTTATACCACCTTTCCACGAAAAAACACCATTCTTTCGGGTATCGAGACCACCTTGTTATCCTTTGAAAAAACACCTTTTCCGTCGTTTTTTAACGCACCCGAGTCACCAGAAATGTTATGACCGAACCCTCCAAGTTTGCTCACTGATGTGCATTTTATCGAATGCTGTTTGAATGTTTGAGGAAGAGCATTCTAGTGTTTCACAATGGTTGGGAAACGTATTTTTTTATATTCTCATGATATCATTTTATGTTACAACAACGTTGTTCATAAAACACGTCATCCTGTTGATATGTTTTAATATGCAAGTTTTACCTACTGCATTTTTATTGATGACGAATATATAATAAATCGCCAAAATATTCATAATTATATATTGTACAAACAATGTTAAACTTGTTATGGATATTTTTTGGGCGCGCACACTAGTAATAATACATTAAGATGTGGAGACGGATGGCTTCATGTACCAGAAACCCTATTTCATACAGGCATACGCTACAGCACGGTAATGTTATGGCAGTCAATATTTTAATTGAACACACGGGCGGTTGATTACAAATACGGTAACACGTGGTTGGCTACCTGTACATAAATAAAGCCGACTGCGCCGCGGCGGTGGCACAGCGCGTCAGTGGCAACAGAAACCAGACGACAGGTAAATACAAGTTTACGTGTATATTCATATAAATAACATCACTTGCATGTATCTTGTGTGTGTGTCTCATTACAAATACCGGAAACCAAGTATACTCGTTGAGAAAACACGTTTGATGTATTGTGTAGTGTGAGAAAAAACGCCCTGCCAAACGACGCAGTTGGTGCTATCGTATTGCGCCGTTGCTACGGTACGTAGCGATGGCGTTCATCCCGAGATAATTACAAAATTGGGATTTAAGAATATTGTGCAAAGCGGACGCCTGCGAGTATCGCTTATCTGTTTTATCGCAATGTGATTACGTTTATTCTAAATTTTATTTGGTCCTAACTCGACGTTTAAATCGCTTAAACTCGGTTGATGACGACATGTGTAGGCTGTACAACACGAAGCATACCCTTTCAGTGGGAGATAATGTTGCTGTTTTATCTGCGACATGCCTCTCATTTTACACACATTGTGAAGACTATTAGGTGGTACTTAGACGCGAACAGTTCCGTCACGCACATACACACACGCACACATACGCACACGCGTACGCGCACAAACGTAAGCGCACGCACGCATGCATGCACGCATGCACGCACGCATGCGCATGCAGCACCAACGCACGCGCAGGCACGCGCACGCACGCACGCACACACACGCGCACGCACACGCACGTACAACTCCCGTTTACTCCACCGTGTGTTGGACCTATTAGAAGTTGCGATACATGAATTGTCCTCCTGCAGCGAATATTTAATCCAGTGTACGTGACGCCAAGTACGAGAACGCACGTTTTCCCGTATTTTTTTCTTTGCGCCGCTACATGGTAGCATGGTAAACTAATGGGTAACTCTGAGAGATCCTATAGTTACACCACTGGCAATGGTTCTATCTGCAAACAACTTCATCCTGCCTAGGATAGTTTCATTAAGTTCGCGTACCAACTGCTAGTGTTTGCCCCAAACTTCTATACGATTTGTACGGATATCTTTTAACAGACCCGCGCAAATTATGACTAGGACGTCATTCCAGTCTTCTGATTGTTTGCCATTGGTCATGATTATTACGTAAGGCATGTGTGTGTGCTTGTGGTAATTAGTCATTATTGTAGCGTAGCATGTGTTTGACGAATTTGTCACAACTGCAGGGGTAGATCTAGTTTTGTTGGGTCTCAGTCATAGTCATATGTCATTCTACTTACGAACCGGGGGGGAGGGGGTCTACTCCGATGTAGGCCTATATACGTGTTCCTGTCGTTCTACTTACATAAGGGTTAATATTAGCCGGCTGCTAATACTTCAGTCTTTACATTGACACTAGTTCCGATGTAGGCCTATATACGTGTTCCGTAATATTTGCCACAAACACGGGGGCCTAAGAGATGTAGATATATATATATATATATATATATATATATATATATATATATATACACATATATATATATATATATATATATATATATATATATATATATATATATATATATATATATACACATATATATATATACACATATATATATATATATATATATATATATATATATATATATATATATACTATATATATATATACATATACACACACATAATATAATAATATATATATATATATATATATATATATATATATATTAATATGTATGTGTATATGTATATATATATATATATATATATATATATATATATATGCATATAGTTATATATGCATATACATATATATTATATATATATATATGTCTATATACATATATATATATATATATACATATATATATATATATATATATATATATATATATATATATACATATGTATATATACATATGTGTATATGCATATATAATTATATGCATATATATATATATATATATATATATATATATATATATATATATATATATATACCGCTCTTTCTCTCTCCCGATCTATTCGTCTGTCCATCTCTCCGCCTCCTCCCTGTTTCTCTGTCTCTCTGTACGTATGTACGCATGTACGTATGTACGTATGTACGTATGTACGTGTGTACGTACGGATGCATGCAAAACAAAATTAGAACGGCAAAACGGGAGCACTTTTTCCATTGTGCTAACAGACTGTTTGCATAATGTCTGGCGTTACCTCGTACGAATATTATGCCCTGATTTACTGATTCAGCACACCAGGCACTAATCTCCAATAACAAATACGGGGGTCTAAACCTATATACGTGTTCCTTTACCGTAATATTTGCCACAACAAACCCCTCCATGGCCTTGAGATGTATATATATATATATATATATATATATATATATATATATATATATATATATATATATATATATATATATATATATATATATATATATATATATATATATATATATATATATATATATATATATATATATATATACATATATATATATATATATATACATATATACATATATATATATATATATATACATATATACATATATACATACCGCTCTTTCTCTCTCCCGATCTATTCGTCTGTCCGTCTCTCCGCCTCCCCCCCCGTTTGTATCTCTGTCTCTCTGTACGTCGTATGTACGTATGCACGTATGTACGTATGTACGTGTGTACGTATGGATGCATGCAAAACAAAATTGGAACGGCAAAGCAAATTTTGCATTCACCATTTAGCTAGGCCTTATATTGCGGTACAGCTTTTGCAATCTGTATGCAGACAGCGTATTCAATTCAATACTTACGTAACCCTATATAGGTTAGTGTACAACATACAATTCCTTAGACACAATGCTTGGCAAAACCTTATTATTCTCGTGACGCGTAGAATACCATATGTATTGCAAACCACTTGGTTAATTAAATTGGCAACCGTTAGCGTAGTGTCACATAATACGTGAATAGCAATTGCACAATCGGTGGGAAAATCTGTTGACGTTCTAGATAGACGTTTTGTAATGCATCGTGGGTTGTCTGGTTACAAAGCAGCGCTGGTGTATGTAAAGCAGGTGTATGTAAAGCAGGTGTTTGCATGACTTGCAATATTGGCAAAGATACATCCTAGTGATTTAAACGTTCTGTCTAGCGAACAGTTTATACCGTGACATTCTAGCCACTTTTTTATCCTTCCAACAACGTCGTAAATAGGCATAATACTTGATTAATCTGACAATGAGTTACAAACCTACTTCCTATCGGACTATTAGACTACATCCAGTGTCCCTTTGAGGCGATAAGTAAATAGAACACGGGAGCACTTTGTCCGTTGTGCTAACAGACGGTTGGCATAATGTCTGGCGTTGCTTTACAGCTGTTGTCAGCACCGCGTACCTCGTACGAATATTATGCCCTGATTTACTGATTCAGCACACCAGGCACTAATCTCGTACCACCAACGTGGCATATGTGCCAACCCTAAGTGGTGAATACCTGTGAGACTGATGAAAAAATCCGCAAGACCCCAAACGAACCCGTATAATTTATGATTATTTACGTCCGCTGGCTTGCCGCTTGTTCAAACGGAGCTCGCATTGCAAACTAACGTATTGTTTTGATAGGATCTCGCGAGACTAGCACAGCTGACTGTGCACAGCTAAAATATTCGCGAGAGTCGCTCTTCATATACATTTTGAACATATGATATGTTAATCGCATGTCATTTGATACACTGGGCCATATCCTGTAATACAAAAAACCGTGTTCAATACGCACACAACCGTAAGGAATGTCTCATACGCCCGTAAGACCGTCCACTTTAAGAAAACTCGCGAGATTTATCGGTAAACCGTGAGAGTTAGCATCAGTGCCGCGGATCCATTTCAGGATCTTCCAAACTACTACAATGTTATACTGTTCTGTCTGACAAACATATAGACTCTAATAGAGAAAGGTCAAAAGAGAACGTTGAAACTCAGCAGAACATGTTTATGGAAGCAGCTCCTTTGGAACTGACTTGATGCGGACCTCTCTTTGGTATATCAACATTTCGGTGACCTAAGCAGGAATAACCCAGAATAGTGTTTTCTCAATGTTGTAATAATTTGAGGGGCTTAAAGCTAAGGAAGACGAACTTCGGTGCAGAGCTTCGTAAACAGTTCGCATCATCGATTGTTGAAACAAACTTCTGAAGACGTCGTGTCAGCACCTACTCTAAACATATTCAAGAATAAATTGATGTCTCTAGTAACCGGCTGAAAGAGTCTATACAACCAAGTACATTATATACCGATTATGTATACACATGGCCGCGTTCCCATGCGCCGAACAACGGTTGAGCTGACTGATTATGTAGAACCTGCTCATTCGTCAAAACCTTCTCGAACGCTCTGATGTAATCGAATCTCGGCGTTGTCGTTAAACACAAGCGAACCGTAGCGCGCGAGTACGATATAGTCTGCACTACTCAGACGCTGTAAGGTGGCGCCAGTGGTGTAACAGGTTAAATACGAAAAACAATTGGAACATGACCCAATGCCCCCCCCCCCTCCAATACGCCACTGCTGGAGATTCGTAGATAGTACGAGACGTCCATGTTTACCCAAACCAACGTAGTGTCACCAGGAGCACATTAACACACTAGACTCTTAATCCAGAGGAACCGGTGTTCGAATCCTCTTGCTGCCATTTCGAAGGTGGAAATTTCGTTCACTCCACATTGCACAGTTCACTAAGTTCTATTACTCAATGCGTCATCTTCGATCTGTAACTGCGAGGTGGCTGAATGCTTTACAGAGAAATCGAGTTTGTGTTCCAATGACCAGGGCTCCCTGGGGTGAAGTGTAGAGCGCTTTGATCGGTCAAAAGGACAATATACAGCTGTACATAAGAACGTATACCTACCGTATCAACAACGCTATATTTAGAAAACGGACGACAAACTCTCTTCTAAGCGTACGAACATGTGACGTACAGGGCCTAACATTTCTAGAGCAACTTCCTTCCAAGACTCATTTCGCCGTTATCATAGGCGCGACAGCCGGATAAATGCCTGGTCATTTGTTAGAACCAGATTCGAGTTTATTAATTGAAATTGTCAAAGCTTATTGTACACATATATATATTTATTTCTTCGCCGTCAGGTTCTAGTAGACTAAGTCTAGAGCACCGTGACGTCAGCAAGATGGCCGCCTCTGGGATCCAGGAACACAACGAGGCGAGACGCAAAGAGGCTTTCATCATGAGGCGGGCTCATCTGAGGAAGTCAAATGTATGTAGGAATGCTTAATTCATGTGACAGTTGTGATTTATCGCGTGTTTTGCATCAAATGGTTATCACAACGTTTTAGTTTTAAGGCATATTGTAGGTGGACAAGGCAACTTGTTGTTTCAACCATTCAAACTCTTCAATTGAACGGGCTTGCTATTACTCAGAATGTTCAACATTCACGGAAGAGCGCAATTCTTGCGCGCAATACAAATATTGCAAATGCCATAGAAGTGAATTATTATAATTAATTATTATTATTATTATATTTGTGAACGTATTTCAAATACTCGCAATAGTGTATTTCAAATTTCAAAGCCTATTGCAAATACTTAGCAATAAAAAAAATCTTTCCCCTGTCCGGGTGTTTCGTTAACAAATGCACTCCAAGGAACATTGACACTTAGTAATGCACCACAAGCACCCAAGCACCCAAGCACGCACGCACGTACACAAACTACACATTCACGTAACTCTGTCCAACAGTCGTTGGAGTATGGAGGCATCCCCCAGAGCAGAGACGAGTTGGCCGTTGGTCGCATTAGGGGCGTCGAGGTGCCGGAGCGTCAGTGGTGGAGAGAACAGTTGCTGGGAGCTCACAGCCACCACCGGACCCCGCAGTCCGGCAACAGGTGAGGCGTCCTTCCAATTCCGTATCGACTAAACAGAGATACTGTTGTTTTCCTCTGCCACGCCCCCGGGTCTCGTAGTCATCGACGTCAATGTCGTAGTCGGTACCCCGCTTTGAAGTGATTTCGTGTCTTCAACTAGCTGACTTGGGCCAGTGACTGCCCACGAAGAAGGTACATCATTGGTCGAACGAGTTTTGCTAGCTGGGTCATTGTCGTCATCACCAGCGTTGACATGTGTATAGTAGTAGTAGTAGTAGTAGTAGTAGTAGTAGTAGTAGTAGTAGTAGTAGTAGTAGTAGTAGTAGTAGTGGTAGTGGTTGTGGTTGTTGTTGTTGTTGCTGTTGCCGTTGTTGTTGTCGTCGTCACGTAGCTATCTTTGTCATTACGCTGCATCGTCATAGTTTAGCTTAGTTTATTATCATATATTTATATATAATACGCTTACATAACATAGTTTATTATATTATATTATATTATTATAGGTTATTATATTATTTTAATTTGCGTCATCAAGTATACTGTATTTAAATTTATTTATTTATTATATATATATATATATATATATATATATATATATATATATATAATATATATTAACTAATTTTAAAAAGAGTATTTATTTAATAATTTACAATATTATATATATTTTTATATCTGATTTATCAGCATAATTGTGTGCATTATATATATATATATATATATATATATATATATATATATATATATATATATATATATATATATATGTATATATATATATATATTAATGAAGATTTCAGTGTATGTAACGAGTTGTAGTGCACATTTCACCAATGTTCCAGTGAACCTTTAACATTGAGCACAACAATAACCTCATTAATCGTCACGGAAAACGTATGCTGGTCAAAACAGATTATGCTGTACACGGCTATCCGTAATTTCGTCATGTGCAGCATGTTCAGCACACTACGGTAGTGTTTTCAACGTGTCGGTTCGTTCAAACCACTACGGTTACACTCACCCATAGTTGTATCACTTTCACAATAAAAACTTTTTTCGAGCCATATATTGATAGTAATATATTATACTTAATGTATTAATGTTGAAGCCATGTATATGCATAACTATGCATTGTTGTTATTTCTTTCATAAGACTTTGAAACACTACGGCGTCGTTTGAAATATGTTTTTCAACTGGCCACTATGTTTTGAACGTACGTTGAAAACACCAGCGTGGTGTTTTCGAGGGGTGGTGTTTTGAGCTTGCTACACCGGCTCGGTTTAAGGGGCAAACGGCTGGCAACACGTAGTGCCTACGTGCAACGGGAATACTGGGGTAATCCAGCGGAGAGAAACAGCTGTATTAGGCTCTTTACTCCCTGTCCTGGTTACAACAGGGCCCGGTGCCTCAGGTCAGCTATTGCGTCATACTGAGTGTTATTTGTCGTTCGCACGAAATCTATAACATGAATAATTTAATATGACTTGTTGACGTGCCAAATGGAAGCTCGTTGGAATTATCATGAAGCGGCTTATAACGTTAATTAACTGGCAATAGCCAGACAGACCACGGCACTTGGGGACTTCTGGTGTCAACAAATATGATAATCGTAAACCGCAGCATGATAGGTGCTCGTGAAAATCAATTCCAGGTTATTATGTCGAGTCGATTAAGGTGATAGGTATGTCTAAGAGATTGCAACTGAATGGAAACGTAATTACTACTTATGCCGTGTTGTCTGACGCTAGTCTTGTTTGGAACAAAGTTGAATGTAATATATGGTTGCAATGCCAGACGTCTTTATCGACAAAGATCACCTGGGCTGGAGGTCAGACTGTGTGCAAATCCGAGTTTAGTAAATGCCTCTAGAGAATGCACATAATAAGTTATAGCTACGTTCACCATTTTAACTGTGAATACCAGTGCTTCACCTCTTGTTCCTTCTGTAACATTCATGAAATCGGTGGGTCTTTCCTTTGACAGGGAAGGACAGATGGGACAATTCGAGCAACATGCAATTCAGTATTCCGCCAAGCTGCCGAACAGATACAACGTGAGTGGCGCCACCAAGTGGCCGAAGTTGTAGAGCAGAGTGAAGTTTTATTTTCCAAAACAACCTTTACGGTAAACAACACGGTCAAATAACTAAATTTGAGTGGAGGAGGATGTTTCTCGTTTTTCCATTAGCAAGTTCCCGCTTTTCCATGAGCAAATGTTGATCCATATTAATGTGATAAACATACTATTATCCTAAAGAAGGATGTTAAGACGTTTAAGATGGAAAGTTACTACCGAAAATACATGCATTAATTTTTAGTTTTGTAGTGTAAGCGTGCTACCTGAAAATTTATACACATGGGTCAACGTTTTAAAAGTGGGCAGGTACTGTATGCAGATTGCGCATTTGTGTTGCAGAATATCGACTATACAAGTCAGTGGTGACATCTGACGGACAGATCGGAACTAAACCGCGAAGACCGTCTTCCCTGACGTCGCTTCCTGTCGCACAATGCACTGCGTGGGTGTTGATGCTTGCGTGAAAACGAACACTCTACTCCATCTGTGAAGACATTTAGAATAGCAATATGTCTTGTTTCGTTGTCGGTGCTGCACGTTTTGAGTATTCCTTATTCCGTGTATTACAATAAAAACAATAAGGTTAACACATTTTATCCAGCCAGTGTCCGTTATCCGTTCAATGTCGGCAGTTAAGGAATTTTACAAATGCGCAACGAATTTCCGGAGGTAGTGCGGCATAGATAACGTCGAGTGTTGTTGTTGTTGTTGTTGTTGTTGTTGTTGTTGTTGTTAGAGATATTTCATACGAGACAATTGTGAACCCTGCGCTATGCCTTCTTTCTACTTTTGCAAACTGTGGCGATTTCTTTGGGTATCGAGCGTTGGCATTTGTAGCTGTAATGGTGACACGCATGTCACGTGCAAATGTTGAGTAAAAACAGTTATGTTTGTCATATCTGTTGTTAAATCTTGTTATAATTGTTTGATTGACATCATACGTGTTAGTTAAGATACGCAACTTAACTTGTATTTAAACGGGCACAAGGATCGGCAACAAAAGCCCATTAGCTATGTTGCCAAAACGACACATAATGTGACCATAGCTTGCAATGATCTAAAGAAATTCGCTACATGCGTAATTTGATATCAGTATTATAATGTTTTATGTAGATAATTAATTTGCGTCTTGTCTGAAATGCAAAGGCCAAATAATACACCCGCCTTACGCTTACGTAGATCTATGCACGTTGCCTTAGATAAGGAGTGGTTAATTATCAGTGATGTGAAATGATGCACGTTTAACAACAAAATGTCTAGTTGAGTTCTGCTACAAAGACGGTAACGCGCGTTAGGGTAATGGCGTCGTTTGCATGCACAGATGTTGATGTTTGGAAATGTGATTTCAGCTAATAAATGATTGGTCTGTTTGGACAATTACGATTTCGTGTGTTATCGTCTCAATGTCATGGCATAGAAAAACACTGGGGGATACGAAGTGTTGTGTATTGACCTACACGTTATTACCTCTGATAATAATCGCTCTCCTAATCAAAGAGCAGCCAATAAATACGGACGGCTCCCGTTTTTATTCCAGTCATGCGCAGTGGAATAAAGGTGCGTTTTCCGCCCGCATGTTAGTAAGCACATGGTTGTGATTATTACCACAGGTGGCGACGAGGATGAGGTAACTTTCATCAAGATGCATGCAATATGTCTCATTTGTCCCTACGACGAAAGCGTATAGCTAGATGGCTGGAATGACTACCCTGAAAGAGTAACTAAGTACTTCATAGACATAGGCAACGGGATTGGCGATGATCGACAAGCGGCATGCCTAATACAGTTGAGTGGATGTAACACCTACGGCTTGCTAAAAAGCTTAATGACGCCATATTTGCCACCCACGAAAACTGTCGCTGAGAAAACTACAATTTTATCGAGCTACTACTGGCCTATCAGTCCAGTGACGAAAGCAATAATAGCGCTAGTACAGATGCATCACGGACCTCAGTATGATAAACACTGTTATCAGCAAACACGGTTTGAGAAAATTGACCTCTTGTAAACAACCTATACTTGCAATGTCTTGCAGATACTCAATCATGTGAAAGAAAACAAAGTATATATGCGTGATGTGATTCGGTATTGTTAAATCAGACAAAACAACAGTAGTACAAAATAAATAATTGTATTGGTATATCTGTACCGCCACTCACGTGGTATTTGTGGCATCACAGGCGAAACATCTGGGTAGGCTGTTTATTCCGCATAAATTACTTTGTTAGTTTGACTACCCTCTTGATGTCTAACGCTGTATAGCCTAGTGTTTGGACAATGCTTTGCAAAAACTACGCCATAATTGTTCTTTTATAGTATGTTCAAGCAACTGCTTAGTTGTTGTCATGACATCAGGTCCGTAGCCAGGTAGTTTTCATAAAGAAGACCTACCGATCTATATGTGCAGACCTGCCAATTTCGTGTGAAGTCGTGGCATAATAAGTGACAAAAAGCCGGGCCGGACGTAAGATTATTCGGTCTTAAATACATAGGTTGAAGTTTTTTTTCCATCCTATGGTGTGTATATTGAATTTGTTTTCATTAACACGGTGTGCATAAAATAAAACATTTATGTAGTTGTAAACCAAATATACACTCCATGAATCTTTTAGGCAACTATCTTGTAGCTATCACACTTTCCTTTTTGCGAACAATGATCCTCGTTGACTTGACAATTACTAGAAAAACAGCTAGCTGGTGGTTGTGGTATTCGTTAGTAGAGAACTTGAAAGAGAAGCATGTTTGTGTGGACGCTGCCAATGAACATCTGTCCGCGGTAGAGGACGGCGACATTTGACCCAGAGAAAGCTATTCTGTCGTTGTGTACAGCTCCGTGATGTACAGCTCCGTGATGTACAGCTCCGTGAAGCTTGACACATTGGAACTTCCGTCAGACATCATCTAGCCTACTGTTGCATGGAAACAACCAAAGACACATTGGAACTTCCGTCAGACATCATCTAGCCTACTGTTGCATGGAAACAACCAAAGACACATTGGAACTTCCGTCAGACATCATCTAGCCTACTGTTGCATGGAAACAACCAAGGACACCTTACACACGCCCGCATGGAAAGAGAAATATTCTACTACGTATGGGATTAATGTATTCTCAAAAGACCCGTGTATGTGGGTTAGGTGCCAGTATGAACCCAACCGTAACACCTCATGTATTGTCGTTTGTCCAGCGGCTGGTGTAAACTGGCTCTATGCAATCATTCTCCATAAAATATCCCGAATATGCAAGCTTGTCTGTTGACCCCGTCTTATGCATAGAACATAAAGACGCAGTTGGATATAAAACAACATCTACGGGCGTAGGGCATCAGTTGAGCGAGATTGACGGTATCCTGCTATTTTGTCTGTTTCCCTGTGTGAAGTCTGAAAACAGGCGGACACGGTGATAGACAACAGTTCACTAACAATAATGTCAAGCGTAGTGTGAGCGTGCGCATGCGCGTGGTTTGCGTGCGCGTGTTGAAGGCCGACTCAGCATGGGCGAGGAGTACACTATCATGTGCAAGCAGAAGCTGACAGATAAGTTGCTCTTTCTAATTCTAATTCTAATTGTGCTACGACAAAAGAAGCCAATTTTGGCTGTAGTCTACCTCGGGATGAGTGCGCATGCAGTCTGCTGACTATAGAGAGGCGGCTGAAATCGTTTATTGTTCCAGCTCGCACTTGAGGCTCACTGAGTGTGTTCCACTGAACTATTGTCTTTACAAAATAGGAATTTCTGAATTGGTCTATATGGGCTGCAGGCACTACAAAGAACTTGGAGTTATTGCTTTAATGTTTTTCAACGATGTTAATAGATATATAATTTGTAAACACACCAACGATCCGTTCTTTTTTAGGGATGTTACTCCAATGTTGTCTTGTTTCCTTTTTGATGTAGCGCCAGAAGTGTTTTGAATTGTTTGTCTGAAGTCCTTCTGAGATAGTATTGTTGATGTCGTCCCACTCAGCCTTGCGCAGACTTCTCCTGCATGTTTTCTGCACAAATCTATAATTTGACCATTTTTTTGGTCTTGGCTTTGTTGTACAATCGTTTCTTCGCTTCAGTAGTCGTTGCAGTTTTCTACTTAGCCATGGGAGGTTGCACCGTCTAGAGTTGAGCTGAGAAGGGATTCATTCTGTTGTGTGCTGGTCTGGATGCGTCTCAGGTTAAACAAAAACGCATCAGACCGAAAGAGGATGTAGACGCCTCTGCTTAGCTGAGTATCTTGAACATCAATAGTGATGAAGCTGGAGAAGAGCGTGGTCACAAGCACACACCATTTCGGGTGGGAAAGGTGCAAGAAAGATGGTTGTTGCAGTTCACTACCCTTCTTGTCCTTCGTGTAGCTGTTGGATGATCTTCGTGAACTTTGGGAGGAATCCGAGACTCAGCTCGCTCTCGACATCGATCAGTCTATTTCTTACTTTAATCACCACTAGTCTTGAGAATACCAGTAACCATTTTTACATAAATAGTTTTGCCTGCTTACTTGGGAGTTTGTAATGTATCTGTAATGTATGTTGATGCCAAATTTATGTATGTTGAAATCGTCTAAAATGGGCTGTATGTTTGTTACATTGAAACTGTAACAAAAAGTTATAATCTTTTGTACATCACAAGTAAATAATCCCTGTCATGCGTAATTTGGTAAGTTTAAATTGAAGTTTAAAAGAGTAAGGCATTGTAATCGTCGATCATATAAGCAAATGGAAGGAAATATAATGGCATTGGCCAAAGAGAGTGTATGGAATGTGTGTGTTGTGCGTGCTTGCGTGTGCGTGCGGGCGGGTGGGCGGGCGCGTACGTGCGTGCGTGTGTGTATATTCATGTGTGTACGTACGCATGTGTATGTGCATTGTGTTTGTGCGTGCGTGCATTGTGTTTGTGCGTGCGTGCGTGCGTGCGTGCGTGCGTGCGTGCGTGCATTGTGTTTGTGCGTGCGTGCGTGCGTGCGTGCGTGCGTGCGTGCGTGCGTGCGTGCGTGCGTGCGTGCGTGCGTGCGTGCGTGCGTGCGTGATGGCGGATACGACTGTCGTAGTAGATCAAAAGTAATCTATTTTAAATCATCGCATCGAAAAACTATTTATTGACACCACAAATAAGGCTCTAGATGAAGTTATTCTTATGATATGGGAACATTTGTTTTGACTTTGAATGTCGGAGAAAGTCAAAAGTAAAATATCTAAAATCGTTGCCCGCGAAAACCTATATATCTTTAAAAATGCGACGTGTATGGTAACATTTGTTATGGTTATATAGCCAGCTACCATAGCTAATATATTATCTAAGTGTTTGCTAAGTTTCATGTTGTCATCGTAATTAGTTTACATATCTGCCATACTATGTCTGGCCAACAACTAGGTGGCGCTGTATGTTCAATCCGCACTATATCAGAACACATTCAGGGTCCCAAGTAGTATATGCATGCAGTGTCAAAATTATACTCAGGGCAAACTCAAAACGGTATTTGATGCTTGGAATGGTTACCACAGCGTGCCACTTCACCCGGACGATCGCCACCTGACAACGTTCATAACGCCATGGGGCCGATATAGATACTGCGTTACTCCACAGGGGTACATTGCTTCTGGTGACGGATATTCAAGACGATATGATGAAATCGTAGCCGACATCCCCCAGAAGACAAAATGCATAGACGACACACTTGTGTGGGCAGACACAATGGAGGAAAGCTTCTTCCAGGCCATCCACTGGCTAGACGTTTGTGGCAAAAATGGCATAACATTGAACCCAGACAAGTTCACGTTCTGCAGACCAGAAGTAGAATTCACAGGGTTTGTGATCACCCTGGACAATGTGCGCCCTTGTGGAAAATACCTACAAGCCATTCGCGACTTCCCCACCCCCAGAAACATTACAGACGTTCGGTCCTGGTTCGGGCTTGTCAACCAGGTGGCGTATACATTCAGCATGGCTGACCGGATGCAGCCCTTCAGACACCTGCTGAAACCCGATAACCCATTTGTGTGGGACGACGAACTAGACAAACTCTTCAAGGAATCCAAAGACATTATCACCGATGAGGTAGAGAAAGGTGTCACAATCTTTGACAAGGATAAGCCGACTTGCCTTGCCACAGATTGGTCCAAAGATGGTATCGGTTTCTGGTTATTACAAAAACATTGCACTTGCACTAAGAGCATACCATGCTGCTGCCCGGATGGATGGAGAATCACTCTTGTCGGAAGCCGCTTCAACCACCCGGCCGAGTCTAGATATGCCCCCATCGAAGGCGAAGCTCTGTCTGTGGCCGACGCCCTCGATAAGGCAATATTCTTTGTCCTCGGATGTGCAGACCTCATCGTGGCAGTGGATCATAAACCACTCCTTAAAATACTCGGTGATCGGTCACTGGACGAAATCGCAAATGCACGCCTGAGAAATCTCAAAGAAAAAACACTCAGATACAGGTTTCGCATCGTACACATCCCCGGGGTACAAAACAAAGCAGCAGATGCCATGTCTCGGCACCCATCGGGTACCCCTCATCCAGACAAACTACACCTCCAAGATGACATCACACCCAATGATGATGATCCATCGAACTTGCTTTCAACCATGATGATCCAACACGCATTCCTAGAAGGCATTCGCACGAACGAGGACACTATAGATCACGGGAACATAGATGATGCAGTCAGGAATGCGGCGACCTACGCACTCGAGTCTCTTCAATCCATCACATGGGACCGTACAAGACAAGAAACGGCTAGTGATGAGAACATGCACCTACTCATGTCCATCATCGAAAACGGTATGCCGAAGTTCCGCCACGAACTACCTATACCACTCCGTGCCTACCACCAATTTCGTGAGCACCTTCACACAATAGACGGTGTAGTCATCTACAAGGACCGGATTGTCATACCGCCGAGCCTCCGAGAGGACGTCCTATTGGCACTCCACTCTGCGCACCAAGGAATATCTGCCATGACGGCGAGGGCCGAATCATCCGTGTTCTGGCCCGGGATAACACCAGCCATTGCTGCCGTCCGCACAAACTGTAGCGACTGTAACAGAATGGCGCCATCGCAGCCCAGCGCTCCACCAACACCCCCCGTGTTACCGGTCTACCCGTTTCAATGCGTGTGCTCAGACTTCTTCACCTATAAAGGCAACAGCTACCTGGTCATAGTTGACAGGTACTCAAACTGGCCCATCATTGAAAGGACCACAGGCGGTGCAGATGGTCTAATCGACAGCCTACGCCGCTCATTCGTGACTTACGGAATCCCAGATGAACTAGCATCAGACGGCGGCCCGGAGTTTACTTCAACAACTACCCGCCTCTTCCTCAAAACCTGGGGCGTACACCACCGACTTTCATCAGTTGCATTCCCGCATAGCAATTGCAGAGCTGAAATCGGTGTGAAGACTGTCAAACGCCTCATAACCAACAACACTGGTACCAATGGGGAACTCGATACAGATGGGGTCCAACGCGCGATCCTCCAATATCGGAATACACCTGACCCAGATACAAAGTTATCCCCAGCGATGTGTGTATTTGGACGACCGATCAAGGACTTCATACCTATACTACCCGGTAGGTACAAACCACACGAGACCTGGCGAGAGACACTTGTTGCTAGAGAAGAGGCCCTGAGAAACAGACACATGAAAGCGGCTGAACACTGGTCAGAACACACGAGACGACTACCACCCCTCGTCATTGGCGACCTCGTGAGAATACAAAACCAAACTGGCCATCACCCCACGAAGTGGGACAAAACGGGCCAAGTCATTGAGGTACGCCAATTCGACCAGTATGTAATCCGAGTCGATGGATCTGGGAGGATAACAATCCGGAACAGGAAATTCCTGAGGAAATATGCGCCAGTACGCATTGCTACACCACGTCTTACCATTGATGACGACCTTCAGCATCATGCATCACGTCGCACTTCACAACCTCAACCTCGACGACAGAAGGAACCCACACACACCATCGCAACTCCTGCGAGATGGAAAGACAATGTGGAGAGCCCCAAGAAAACTGTACCACCGGCAGTCGCCACACCATCGTCTGCTATTGTGCCCGACATACCACCTACTGCACCTATGGATGAAGACCGTGCTATAAATGTGCCCACAAGTACCCCAACACCGCAGGACACCCCAGCTCCGACCATGACCCCAACGGCGTCAACAGATGTCGCTCCAGAACTCGAGAAGATTCCTACCCCTACCATGCCAACACGCGTCTCACGTTATGGCCGCAACATCAAACCACCGAATTGGCTGGAAGACTACGAAACCTAAGAGACAATCATCAGTCTTCCTCACTACAGTCTAAAATAAGTAATGAAGACTTGGAGGGAGATAGTACAATATGAACATTGAGATACTAAACGGTCCCTGTATGCTCCCTGTAGCTATATGACTCGCACTTGCGCACAGACTGTATTGCAAATGGCGAACACAACAACGTAGTTTGAACATGTTTCTTTATTGTTTGTCATGTTTACAAAGTTCAGTAAAGTGGCGTAAAACAAATGGACAGAGTTCTTATCTAGCTACGACTGTTATGTAAGACACTAATTTGAAGAACGTGCTGGCCGGTCAACAGTAATAAACCCTTGTTGGACTGCCACAGGCACAGTTCATTTGGGGATCTCTTGAATGTTCACGGGCAGTTGAACGACTGTATTGTCTGTGCTGGATATAGGCAACGAACCATGACAGGCATTTCCTTCGACCCAACAGACGATGTTGCCCGTGTTTTCACAATAGCGTGTAATCTGCATGTTTATGTCGGTCGATGTCAACAGTTTCGCTCAGATTCAGTAGAAGCCGTACCACCCCTTTGGGGCTGTCACTGACCTTCAACTGCTCATTCGGAAGCGCTGTTTCAGTTGATAGGGTATTACAATCAGAATTGTGGTTAATTACATTGTAATTATAGTAAAAGCTGCTCGAAATAACCCGTGGTGCCTCTGTTGCATGATATACCACTAAGGTAAATGTGAAATCGCGTGAGATTGTCGACGGAAGTACGACACGCACTTCGCGCGAATCGTTTGTCGTGCGTTGAAACAATCGCGTATCTATGCCAACGCGCTTATTCAAAAGAGCAGGTTTATGAATTTTATTGTGGGACATTGTGGGAACTCACAAAACATGAAATAGGTGCACTTAAATGATATTATTTTGTCATCTACTTTGGCACGACAAACCACCGTTAGAGAGCACAAACGTCGCAGGTTTCTTTAGTCTACCTCGTTTTTGTTGTCCTTCGGGGTTTACCTCACAGCTGTTTTGGCTATATTGTCATCATCCTTTGGTAAAACGTGGCCGATTCTTGTGGTGAACAAGTCATCCATGTTAATTTGAGCAGTTACTTTCAGAAGTTCTGTGTTAGAAATCTTTTGTGGCCAGAAATATGGCATGATGTTTCAAGATATGTTGTGTGGAAGGTTGAAAATGATATCTGATCTGCTTCAGTCAAACGCCAGCATTCTGAAACATATTGCAGAGTGGACGAGTTATGATGGCAAATAATTTAATAATTACATGCGTACCACACCTTAGGTGTCTCAGGGACAAAATAACCCTTTATAGACCTTTTCTAAAACAAAACATATATTAACGTTATAAACTTTAATGGTGGCGAGCATAATTCACAGCAACATGACAGCAACACACATGAAGACATACAGTTAACCACAGTTTGACACATATTTTTTTTTACATTGTATGTTATTTCCTTAAAGCTTATCATGTCTATGACCAGAGCTGCCATGTTGTGTAGAGGAACATGCGAGAGATATTGGCAGGATCCAAACACTGAAAAAGGGTGTTACCTTTCCCAAAAACTAGGGCACCAGATGAAAGCAATTCTAATCATTCAAATTTCTACCGGGGACATATTTTTATAATACACTGGAAATAATTTACATATTGATAAATCTTTCATTATATTTGCCTTTGCGGTTTATTTAAATACGGGACGAAATATGTTCTATTGTTCTGAAACAGTTAAGGTAACAGCATATTGATATCTGATAATTCCCAATGTGTCATACGTATCAGTCTTCTGGGACCCCATACATATTACACATAAACAAGACTATACGATTTCAAAAGAACGCATCAAGTTTTATTGATAGCAACTATGAAAGCACACTCGGATCCGTAATTAATCTCATATAAGAACTCAACTGGTCATCACGTTGAATTATCACACTGTCTTTATTAACTTCGAAAGTGAAAATGACGTGGTAGACGTCTAGCATTTTAACCCAACCTGCACACCTCTGGTTTAAATGCTTCAAGGTTGGTACCTACTAGGATGTGTCTGGTTGTGTGCCCATGTATACTTTTAATAAGCAAATCATTTGTTGGCTCAAATGTCAATGGGCGGCCCATTGCCAGTTTGACAGTCAGTGTGCCAACGAGGCGAGGAACCAGCGGCCGTAAGACGTCCCGACCATACCCGTGATCACGATCACTCTGGCATGGAGACATGGGGTTGGCACGTGTGCGAGATCTAAATATAATGGTATAAGTAGTTATCAGAGGTTTTTGGGACCCCTTATCTAGAGGATCAAAAGATCAAAGGAAAACCACCCTAATATCGCCCACCGCTAATGAGTGCGCGCAGCCAATCAGAAAGCAGCACTAGACCTTGGAGCGCCCCCTGGCGGCGGCGGCGGCGGCGGAGCGTCGCGCGCATGCGCGTGCCGCGCCCCTAGCGACCGGAGGAGGAACGAACAGTGACCGGTGGTCATCTATGATGGACATAGGAACAAAGAAAATACACGTAATATCACCCACCCACCACCACCCACCCACCCACCCACCCACGACAACACGTGACCGTGACCTCGACGGAGTGACCAGTCCGAGTGGTTAGCTAATGACAACTGGACGTCCGAACGACTGGAGTTAACTGTAAGCCGAAGCGTTTATCCAGCTGTGAGCCATAGCGCGAGATCAAAGGACGCTAATCTGTACAATGTAGCAAGTTAGCTGAGCTAATAAGCGATAAACAGCAACTAAGTTGCAGTGACGACATTGATGTGGGACCGCTGCATGTTATAGCCTGTTATATGTAGTGGACATAATACGTGATAAAATTAAAACCGATAAAGATAAGACGAATGTGTAAAAGTGAATAATTAGTCGACATTCATGGCTACAATATAACCGCTGGACGAGGGAAATCGGACCGTTCGTTAAATAAAATGTAGCAGGACGAAAATGGACTATGTGTAAAATATAATATGCCAACACGCAGTTGGAACAAGAATGCAATACAAGACGTGAATATGAGGTGATGCAAAATTTAATACATGAAAAAAGCACAAGTACAATAGAAAGGAAACGGGATTAGGTATAATAATAATAATAATAAGATAAATGTTCGTGGGGAGAAGTGTTCATGGAGTGGTGTTGAACGCGTGCAATAGCGATCGGCGCACGCAACGATTAGTCATCCTGCGTGCTAACGCTATTCGAAGGGGTACCGATCTACGGCGACGGAACAGTGCCTGGTGATCGATGGGACCTAGGTGAAGTCGACGGAGAATAGGTGTGAGTAGTTATCAGAGGTTTCTGAGACATCATTGCACCGCAAATCACGTGACCGAAACATCAAAGTAAAACGACCCTAATATCGCCCACCGCTAATGAGTGCGCGCAGCCAATGAGAGAGCGTGAGAGCGCCCCCTGGCGGTGGTATCGGAGCGTGCGTGACGTAAGCGCCCCTAGCGACTGGAGGAGGAACGAGCATGGACCTAGTTACGTGTATGTGTCGAAGGGTCGTTGACCCAGTAAGGAGACGAACGCAATCGTACGGTGCACACGTATTTTATTAAATACAACAAAGCGGCAGCAGCAGTACAAACGAGGCGATCGTATGCGATTGGATACAACGAGCCGGGTATGATGAAGATGATGATGAAGTGGAGGCGACTTGCGAATGGTGACCATCGCGCCAGAGGTCGCGAACTTACGGGTGTCTCCACCGCGCCAGAGGTTCGAGGGCGAGCTTACGGGTGGAGCGACCACCGCGCCAGAGGCTCAGTATGACACGTTATAGTACGGTATACCCTTTTTTAGCAGCCTGATCCAATCGAACACGCGACAATCGTTAGCGACCAGATCGGTGTGGAAAGCGTTGACGAAAGTTCTCATAGGAGCGCCGTTACAACGAAGCATGATATAAGTGACGCAATATTGTCCGCAAACGTTAGACAGAGGACTCTGGAGTCTCTTGCTATTATGAGTCCACTCGGAACAGTGTTTGTTCAAGAAGGTGCGGAACGCCGCGTGGCGAGGCGGCAGACCGTACGAACAGAAGTATTCGCCGCGCCCGTCGGAGGACAGGTACAGCGCTATCCAGTGTTCGCCCGGTTCGTCGGCGTCGTCGGTGTTGCACACGAAGGCGATCGGCAGAGCGTCAATTGTTGCAGGCAGTCCATCTCGGGGTACGACGCCACCAAAGACGGATGCGGTCTTCGGATCCATCGCCAGTAGACGGGCGATCTGCAGGGTGTCCATCTCAGTAGTCGTAGATGACGTTGCGGTTCTTGTCGATTTCCAGCACGGACTCGAATTCGGCGTAGGCGACGACGTTCACGGTGGTCTGAAGCGCTGCACGGAAATGAAATTCTAAGCGCAGGTTGCCCTTTTGTACCATATTAAAGCAGGGACCGTCGCACTGGTCGGGGGTCAGGTCGAAACAGAAGTAGGTGTAGCCGTCTCGGTACTCTTCGCGTGTCAGACAGTTCCCCTCGTCCTGCCACACCTTGCCGGTCGAGGTGAACATGCTCGCGTAGCTCCTGGCGAAGAGGTTGTCTGCGAAGTTGGGCTGGAAGGGTTTGGCGGGTATCTGACGACCGTCGACGTACACGGCGACGAAGCTGATGTCGTTGTTCTTGGCGTGAAACGGGTTTGTGGCGTACGTGCCGTTGTAGGCGTCGTTGTCGATGCAGCACAGTACGAGACGTTTCGGCAGGGAGCCGAGGAACAGGTTCTCGTGCGTGTGCGACAGAGCGCCCGTGGGAATGGAGTACACCTTGGTTTCGACGGGTCGTAACGCATACTTGACCGTGGTCCGAGCGAGAGCCAAGATGTGAGCCTTCTGCACGGCCGGAGCGATGGTGGCCTTCTTGACGAACAAGGACGCGTTGACGACGGTTATCGAGTACTCGTTCGCTCCACCGGCTATCAGCGCAAACTCGGGCTTACTGCGCACCAGGCGTAACTTGACGTCGACGCCGTTGATCAGGAATTTATCCTGCAGAAACATATCCACGTGGAGACGACCCATCATGTCGACCACGCGACTGTTGGATATGTACTCTCGACGAGTCACGAACCCGGGGTTAGGATCGGGTCCGGCGGCTAGCTCGGTGGCGTGCATGCGACTGGCCTTGTCCTTGTACCACAGCTGATTCGTCATCTGCGTCGACTTGGCGTCGGATCCGTAACTCAACAGCGTCTCTATGAAGGCTCGATACGGGTACGCGTTGAAGGACGAAGAGGTCACTTGCGTGTTGTTCAGGGAGAGGTCGACATTGCTGAACAGCGCATGCAACCAGTTGTTCACCGGTCCCACGGGTTCGGCCGCGTCGATAGGGTTACCGTTGGCTCGCGTCACCTTCACCTGCAAGTGTAGCATCGTGTTGGCGAGATCCATATAATCGTCTCCCGATCCGGGGATGAAGAATTCTATCGGTCCTCCAGAGTCCAGAGAGGCCGTGGGTTGATGTTCCACCACGTGACTCTCGACGATGCAGGTCTGAGTGGGGGGTACGGTAAAGAGATCCAGCTCGGTCTTGACCCCCTCGCACGACTGTCTATGCACGAACGCCATCTTTGTCGTCGGTGTCGAATATGTCGGCAGTGCGTTTCGGGGACGTCCTTTTCTTGCGGCGGCGCTTGACTGCAGTGAATGTCGCCTTTGCGGCCGTTCGTTTTATACGTTTACCAGGAGGGGCTCGAATACTGCCGATGGCGTCGGTGACGCGTCTTTTGGCAGCCGTTTTTATGTTCTGACCCGATGTGCTACGGACACGCATCGTACCATCCTATAGGTCGTCCCAACCAGCCAATGACGTCAAAGCCTTGCGTCTTTCGGGGGGTGGGGTGGGCATGGAATGTTCCATTCGACGGCTCTTACGGCCGAGGGGTGTCCAACTTAGCGATCTTCGTGCACTACCTGATGCAGCACGCGGAGTAGGACTGGATCGACGAGAGGGAGTGATCGATGGCTCCGGACGTATGTAGGCTCTTCTGGCGACGTTACCGACCAACGTCATGGGTAGGTTGATGGCACGGAGTTGTCGTGCGAACGGCTGCCAACCCGTCGGAGCGGTCTTGCTCTTACGCAACAGATCATTAACGAGATCCACCACGTTACTTCCGACAACCGGCACGCCCTCGTGTATCAGTTCACCGCGAGCGGTCCACGTGATGTCTCTCTTGAGATGCTCCATCAAACGGCTGGCTTTGGCCTGCATGGTCCTGGGTACGGTGGCCAAGACGGTGGCCTCCAGTCCGCTAATAGGAGCGCGGACTGCACCCGTCGACCCCGACTCCGACGCCACCTCCGACTCGTTCACCGTGACCACGCGTAGCGGTTCCTTGATGCGTTTATCGACCAAGACGTTGTAACGCTGCAACACCTGATTATACAGGGTCACCTTGGTCCCGTCGTCTAGGTCCGTTCTATCCAGGATGGTCTTCATCTCGTCATCGAGGGCTTGCACCTTCTTGCCTAAGGTGTCGGTCGCGGGTGGGGGTGACCGAAGCGTGTCCAACAGTCGCGGGTCCACCAAGGCCATCTTGCGTGCGTGTTCCATGTATCTACCTTTTGTTCAGCACCTCTCGGAGCAAGGGTAGCAAGACCGAACTGGCCAACGGTGCTAGGAAGGCCGATAGGAAACCGCCGCTCTGTCCCTCACCAATCTGTGGTTGCAGCAGTAGACGTCTTCTCCTGGCAGCTGGCGTTCGTCTATTAGCCAACGCGCGTAACCTCGTCCTGTATTTATTCAATCGTTGCCTCTGTAAAGGGGATAATGGAATGTTTTTTGTTAGTATGTTGTATGCACACTCGGCTAGTGCACACAGCAGATCGGAGTCGGCGTTGGCGATGATAGCCTTTTTAATTTTGTTGTTCTTGACTCTGGCCAGAGCCTGTATGCACACGATGTGTCTCTTCACCCTGGCGGACATGATGCGAATGAAGAGACTATCCACACACTCGGTCGTTTTATACCTTCGGCAGGTACACGTACTGAACACCGTCGTCTGGAAAGATGGCCGTGCGCAGACGCATGTCCTCGGGCGTGTCCTGTTTGAGATCGACCAATAGATAACCGTACGGTACCGCCGTGGCGTCTTTAAACACCTCTTGCACGAACTTGCCGCGTCCCGGATACATCTGCCGAGCCAAGGTCACCATCTGCGATGCGTCACGTGAATTCTTGAACACCACCATGTACTGCGAATTCAGACTGATGGTGCGACTCTCTTTGTTTTTAGGGAACAGGTTCTGTACGAGATACAGCACGGACGTGTTCCTGTGGTGACTTTTTTTAGTGAACAGGGCCGTGACCCGTTCGTCCGTTTCTGTCATGAGATCGTCTATGACGATGAGGTTCCTCGTTGTCGGATCGAACATGGCCGCCGTCGGTAACCCTTCCTCGAATCGCACGTGACCCAAGTTCGTCGTTGCGTAAGCCTCTTGCCATTCTCCGTAACACCACGTGATCTGCTGGGGCGGTGGATCGATCATCGCAGCGGCGTGACGCAACATACGCGTCACGAAAGTACTCTTGCCGCACCCCGTCGGTCCGGCGACGATGCACGTGAAGGGGTGTTTCCATCGCGCATCCATGATTGCGTGTGCAACGAATGCAGTGTGCATCGCCTTTTCTACTATACGTCCACCGGACCCGTGGTCACCCCGTCCTCGTGCACCACGCGTTTGGCGTAAAAGAAGGTGAGTGCATCCCGATTCTGCACGTACGTCATGACGGTGGAGTTATGCACCCGGAAACCCCGGTTCGAACCGCCTCCGCTCCGACGGTTGGTGAGCACCTCCAGGAACGCGTCCTTGTCTATGGTGTTGTGCCGTTTGCTCAACCCTTTGGTGCTGTACTTGTCGGTGGCGCCGAAACAGTAGTACGTCTTGCTACACAACCCCACGAACCCCGCACCGGACCACTCGACCTTGAACAGACCCGGCGTCCTCTTGTCGAACGCTCTGCGTGCCTTGCAGCACGCCTCGTCGCCGACCCACGGTCTATTGGCGAGACGACAGCGCACGTAGTCGTTCCGATGGTCGTCGCAACATTCGGACGGCAGCCATTCCGACCGATGGCGGAAATAATGGGCTCGCAGTGTCGGGGTCACGAGGTCGTCGACGGACTCGGCGGCCAAGGCTAAATAGGCACTATCCGTATCCATCTCGCAGTACTCGAACAGAGGGCGCTCCACGTACCTGACGATGAAATCGTAATAGAACTGCAACATGCGCAACTTGGCGTACTGCAGAACGAAGAATCCCACGTGTACGGGTAGGGTGTACTTGACGGTCTTCTTGTTCAGTTCTATCTCGTACGCGTCGTCGACGACCATGTCGAGTTGACGGAATCGTTTATTGTTGACCAGGAGCGATGCCGCCTTCTCCGTGCAGTAGCTGACGTCACGATGTCGGTCGACGTTGGTGATGGTCTTTCCGTAGCCCGAGTTCCCCAGCAACTTCATGGTGTCCGCGATGATGGTCCTGTCTCGGTGAACGTCGCCCTCGCATCGGGCCTTGGACACTGCATCGCCGAACCGCCGGAAACACGGAACGGGATCGTATTCGACGACCTGGTACACGTGCAGCACCTCGAGACCGTGGTCCAGATACCATCGCAGCAGTGGCGTTGCGAGCAGTATCTTGTCGCCGCAATAACTACCCACGAGCATGCGACGCGGAGTCTTCATTATGTCGTGCTCTTCGGCGTATCGGCGCATGAACGGACCGAGATCCTCCCGTTGTATACCGATGTTCTTGAACACGGGCTGCATCTCGGCAAAGTGTGCGCGCAACGCTTCCGGTACGCGTACGTCGCACTCGATCATGCCGAACACGGTTCCGACACGCACTCCGTTCAGGATCTGTTGTGACGTCATCGTCCATTGCACGTGTCGACGTCGGGGAAATGCTGCATCCACACACTTGCGTACGGCCGGTGTTCGTCTCATCTCCTTCCACTCGCATTCCCACAACTCGACGACCGGGACAAAGTGTCGTAGGTAGGCGGTGGTCTTTCGGGTCTCGGTGAGCAGTTGCGCCATGGGTTTCCCGTTGACGGCGTTCACCTCCTCTCGGTTGCACGAGCAACCGCGAAAGAAGCAACCTTGGAACTGATAAGCCGTCTTCGTCTCGCTGCACCATCCGTCCACCCGATGTTTGCCTATGCGCTTCTCTCGTCCGTTGATCTGATGTCGTATGGACCGTCCCGTGCGTTCGGATTCCCACGTCAACCATTCTCCAGCCATCTGTCCGTACAACTGCGCCGATTCGGGGCGGAAGTCCTTCTCAGCTCGTCGTCGCGTGTACCATCCCATAGGCATGTCCTGCATGAGCGACCACAGGTACAGTGCGTTCGCATCGTATCCGACGATCGCTCGACAGGGACGAGCCGCCTCTCCGTACTCGTTCCGACGTAGCGTGGTGACCCCTTTCTCGTGATAGCGATGAAAGATGATCGAAGGCCCGCCTACAATGTTCGCTTTGACGAGGTCGTGCAGGTCTTTGTTCGTCTCGTTGAAGATGGTAAAGTAGGTCTTCTCTGGCAGGTCGTTGAACAGGTACAGCAGGGTCAGACCGGGTACGCTGATACCTTGCTTGAACATGTCTATTCCCCGTTGTCGATAGAACGCGAACTGTCTGTCGATGGCCTGTAGAAAGGGAACCACGTCCCTGTTGTTGTACCAGACGAGAAAGTCCCGCAACGTCGTCATGCCATTGACGCGCCAGGCCTCCTGACAACTGGCGTAATCCTCGTCTGAAATACCTTCGTTCTTCAGTCGACTGAAGAAGGCCTCTTTCGGTGGAAGTGCGGTGTCGTCGAGTCTCTCCAGCCTGTCCATGTACTCGTACGGGAAATGACCTTTCGTCACCTCGCATCCGTACGCTTTCAGATACTTGTCGTAGCTGAACCCGGGGGCTATGTAGTTGATCATGTCTACGAATTTCAGCTGATCCGTCGAAAGACACATGAAAGTGTTGTTGCGTTTGATTACGAACATTGACCCGATGCCGTCGGTCTCGACTTTCCTGTTGCCCTCCTGCTCCCTCTCGTCCGCGGCCTCGTCCTGTTCCACGTCGGTCTTTGAAGTCGTCAGGAAGTACGGTATGAGGAACTGTTTGATGACATTGAGATCATACTTCCCCGAATTGAACCCGATGACGGGTAACTGACGCATCCATCCATACATTTGTCCCATCAGCGTTTTGTACGGATTGGTTTCCGCTCGCCCTTTCTTCTCGCCGACCTCCCGTGCAGCTGCGTCCCGTGCAGCCTCCTCTCGTGCGTCCCATTTCGTCATCTCTTCTGCGAGTTGTTCCAGCACATGATCGTACGAGTCTTTGATCTTGTCGTACGCGGCCTCACTCATCGCTTGCAGGACAGTCATCATGGTGCTCACCAACTTGTTGACGTCTCCGTCCGAGACGATGCATGTCACCTGTTCGTGTCCGGGTACGTTGGATGCCACGCTGACGCTCAACGGGACGTGACGCGCAACCCAGTGAACCCGGGCACTGTCAGACGGAAGGTGTTCGGTGTCGAACCAACACTCGAAGTCGAAGGTGGCTCGGTACGGATAGTACTGCAACGCTTCGGCCACTCGGATGTTCTCGTCGGCCAACCGTTCGAACACCGATGGAGTCGAATGGTACACGCCACCAGGATAGACTCGGCGCACACCCCCCGTACACGTGCTCTCGTGGTTGCGTAGATGCCATGCGTCTTTCCACAACGAGTCACCGCACTTCCGACATCTGTACGAGTGACAGTACATGCGTCTATTCTGGATGAGGGAAAAATGCGTCCCGTGCAGATTGAGGTAGAGTGTGTCAGGGTACTTACGTACCGAGCGACGAACGAGTTCTGCAGTTGGCTTTCCATCCTCTCCATCCGGTGGTACGAGACTGTACACGCACACATTCGTTTGGAACGTGGTCTCTACACGATAGAGGTCGTCCATCGTGACCCCGGCAAATGCTGTCATGGGTACGCCGTCTTGGACGTAGGTCTCGTACAGCGTCTTCACAGCTGGTTCCAATCGACAACTTTCACATCCGCGATGCAGGGCCAGACATCGGAAGAGACACAGGTTGTCACTGTACTTCTTGGCATGGATGGACTCCTTTTCCAATCCGATGACGGCTTTGTTCTTCTTGATGTACATTGGAAGGTCGGTCATTCCTACACATCCTATCGGGTGTTCGATGATGCGATTGACGAAAAATGTGACATTGGTCACGAGTTCGCACACCCACGCCGAATCCGGTCTTTGATTGATGGCCCATTGCAGGACGTCGGTTTCTCGGATGCGTTCGAGGAACTTATCAAAGTCCTTGCTGTTGGTGATGAGACTGGGCTCGTCCAGGTAGCGTCCACAGCAGTTGCACGAGGGATGGTAGTACTTGTATTGACCCGTGTTCTTATTCCTCAGAATGAACCCGTAACTGAGGTTAATCTTGAAAGCGGTGGTCTGTTCCTGGAACACGTTCTTCAACGACGGCTCTAGAACGGTCGTGTCCAGAGTCGTTAATCTGTAATCGTACCTGCACTGGAGAGGACCTCTCGTTACACGTGTCCGTATGGTCGACCAGTGAGCTCGTACGACATCTAACAGTTCCGTCGACAGGTTGTCTGCGAAGGGGAGTCGGGCAGGTGGGTCTATGGGGTCTGCATCGGTAACGAGTGGATGGTTGGGTGTGGTGTCTTCCCTGATTGATATCTTAGGCGATGGTGGCTTCGTGACGACGCCGGTACACGGTTGTCGCGCGTGCCTGGTCAGGTCATTGCGTCTAGTGAACTTCTTTCCACATTTCGCACATGTGTACACTGTGGTCTGTTTTCTATTACTGCTAAGACGACATACGGACCTCACATGGTGTTGCAGATCGTCCCATATGTCGAACGTTGCATCACATTTACAGGAATACTTAGTTCGCTTTGCCTGCTCGCTAGGTGGCGCCTCCCGTGGCACCTCCCGTGGCATATCTAGTGGTGGCGCCACCGAATACGTATGTTCGATCACTGCCGGTGTCGCATGACTCGCTAGGTGGCGTTTGAGCGCTGCATAGGTGTCGAGCACCTGTCCGCAGTGACGACATTGGTGTCTTTTCATGTTGCTCTGCTCTGCTCTACGTGTCTACAACTGAGAGAGTGCGGTTGTTAGTACAGCTATATAGTACGTGTGGTGGTGGTGGTGGTGGTGGTGGTGGTGGTGGTGGTGGTGGTGGTGATGGTGGAGGTTATTGGTGAAGGGTGTATCACCTATGGTGGTATTGGCAACTGTGTGTCCCACTATCCATGGCTACGGGTTATATATCAACTATGTAGATCATGACAACACGTTTCGTTCATTGTAAGACGTTTTATTGCGTATATAAAGACATAGCGATATACATAATATATACATATACACGGTTAGACCTATATAATTACTATGATGATGATGTTAATTACTTGTGGGAATGTTACATCCTCGCCAGTGACCCCTAGCTTACGGTCGGTTATCGACACGCCAGTGGCTAGTACAATGATTATTAACTTGTGGGTTTTTACACCGCGACAGAGGTTCCGTACAATGATGTAATATATATAGGTTGGTATGTATATTTATATATATATGTATTACTATATGTCTTGCAAATACAATATGTGCGCGAATACATACATACATACAATACAGGCGAGAGAGAGAGAGAGAGAGCGAGAGAGACACTACCTACTATTATTCCGTTGCAAACGGTGCTTATTGAAATGCGGAGGTTTCAATCATGAAATCAACAATTCCCTGTATTAAATTATGTATTGTGCGTCTTCTCTCGTCCCTTGCTAGCACGGGTGCTTCCTCCACCTCTTCCTCCCTCTCCTCCTACATAACAAGAAATGCGTCTACTGTATTCGTATACTGATATAATGTTTTCTATTATCTTTACTAATTTCAATAATGTGGTCAGCAATGTCGTTCATTAAATCATGTAATGGACGTCTCATCTCGTCCCTTGCTGGCACCTCGTCCTCCCTCTCCTGCTCCTACATAACACACAATAGATCTACTGTTCATCGTTTGTTGATATCATATATTCAAGTATCATCACCACTAATTGTCGGCATGCACGTCTACGCAGTTCAATCGGTGACACAGGTACGTCATCCTACAGAACAAATTAAAGGATACCAATATATCACTCCATATTACGTCATACACCAACTACTTCTAACTAGGTTATGTTTACTACTGCTACTACTAATAATAATACTCTGTTGACGACGTCATATACGCGGAGAACATTACTGCAGATAGCTCCCGAATGCTGGCTGGGAGGACGGGTGCCTCGTCGTCATACTCTTCACTCTACATAACACCAATGTTAATATTACTAATAATACAATTATTACGTTTACTACTAATTACCACCTATTTAAACACCAACAACAACAACAACACCTTCTACCTAAGCGGTCGCGTTATTGCCCGCGGTTGACGGATGGCACATCGCACGTATCGCATTGTGTGCTCTTGATATTCGGCGGAGAGTACCGTGCCGGCCAGTGCCCGACACACGTCGACCGTCACCTCTTCCACCGTGGCAGGGGCGGTTCTCCGCCACAGTTTAGTAATAAGACGTGCGAGGTGCATTTGCATTTTGTGGAAACACACCTTTAGATTCTGGAGTTAATTTTCTAGTGTGAAGCATTCAATGGATAGATACAACGAACAATGATTCATGTGAACTTTATTACCTGCCAAATGTGGCTTTTCTCGTTCAAAATAAAACGTTCAAAATGTCTCACACTGTGTCTGTTTTTAATCAAACTGCATATCGTCATCACCAAGGTATATGTCCATGACATCGTCGAGATTCGGCATCTTTTGGTCCTCTGCTGTGAGATATCGTATATCCCATCTGTCCGCACTCATTTTACTCTCATCCGGAGCAAAGTTTGCCATGATTACAACATGGGGGGTTGTGAACACTTTCATTTTTGATTCGTACTTTGTACTGAACACTACGCCGTTCTTCACTGATTCAATAACCTCATAGTTCACGTGAGATTCCTGGCTGCGACTTAAGTCAAAGATAACATTTCTTTGACCTTCCAACGCGTACTTTACGTCTGCGCTCTTTCCATTCTCATAGCGCAACGTATCACCTTGTGTTAACAAATACTTTGTGATAAACGTTTTACCACTGTTCCCTTTCTCGTCTACATACCATAACACTTTGCGATCATCTGGTGTTTTCTTGAGGTATTCGATTAACTTTAGCTGCCATAGCCTCCAGTTAATGTTCACGTACTCTGCCTTTAAGTCGAGAATGTTCTTTTCTTGAATGAATTCTCGCACCGTCTTCTCGATCATCTTTTCGTACTTGAAATAGCAAACAACGTCATCGCTTGCTGCTATAGTGACCACTGACACACCTTTTAGTCTTAAGGTTATCAATTTGTGGATTGTCTCCGTTGCTTGCGCCTCGCAACCTTTTGCCGAAATCTCTGGAATCATGGTTCCCTTTTCTATTGCTACAACTCCATCCTTCCTGCAATACTTGTCGTTTTCGAGCTCTGTTTCACGGGCTGCCTCGATGTGAGCACGCATTCCAATTAATTTCTTCAACGCATTGATATGTGTCTCAGGCGCGAACACCTGAACGCCGCAATTAACAGTCCGAACGGCATACTTGGGCCGGCGTCTCCTTCTTGTGACCGTTTTCCCACGTCTCCGCTTATAAAAAGCTCTCTTGAATTTTCTCCTCCTGAATACCGGTTTCCTACGTCTGCGGATGACCCTCCTACGTCTTGTATACACCATAATGAAGTGCCAGATATTTTATGCGGCGCCTTATATAGGCGCGATACTGTTGAGGCGCTTTTAATTATACCGCGTCATTAATATAACGGATTTGCGCGCGAATCGAGTTACGCGGTACCGCGCATAGCGTTGTCCCACTAAGGAACAGCTGCCGGAAGTGTATTTTTGTTGAGGCGGTGCGGGTGGTTAACGGTCGTCTTATTATATAGGTACCGTTACCTACCTGCTTCTCGAGTTGGCTCAGAGTGGTCATCATCTCGGCGTCCTGGTCGCTGGTTGTCTTGGTGACGGTGGTGGCGACCATTTCTACGTCTCTGCTGGTGCTGTTCGTGAAGGGTTTCGAAGTCGTCTGTGAAGCGGAGAGCGGTTGTATGACTCGATCACTCCGAGTCGGGCTTATATAGCCCTCTCCCCGACTGTGGCTCGCTTTCTTATCGTCGCCCCTTGGTCGAGCGCGTGACGCCGATGCTGATGCTGCATGTCTGGTATCTGCGTCCGACCCTTGGTCGATCGCGTGATGCGGCCGCTGGATGTCTGCCATCTGGCTGTACTCTGGAGTCTGATGTAATCGTATGGCCTCGCGTACTAGCATGGTTATATGACCTAGCATGTTCTGACCGGCTTGACCACTGTATGTCAGTGCACCCCAGTATCCTTCCCGACTCTTGATCCATTCCTGCAACTGGGAATGTCCAGTGTCCAACAGTCGTTTACGTAGGGTTGGATCGCGATATTTAACGGTCACTAGCCCATACATTATTGCATATCGTTGTCTCATTCATTCTGCGCGTAACATTTCCTTTTCTCGTATGCACTTGCTGAGCTGTTTCGCCTGTAGACCCGTGCGCGTGGCCAGCATCCTTTGCGCCGTCTGCATGTCGTCATGATCGCCCCTTGGTCGAGCGCGTGACGCCGATGCTGATGCTGCATGTCTGGTATCTGCGTCCGACCCTTGCTCGATCGCGTGATGCGGCCGCTGGATGTCTGCCATCTGGCTGTACTCTGGTGCCAGGTGTTGGTAAGCTGACAGATGCCGGCCGCTTATCTGTTTTCTGATTAGTGTGGTATTGTTCCGAGGCTGACGTAGGTTCTAGCATGCTCTATATAAGACGTCTGGGTTCGTCGTGTCGTCATACCAACCACCATTGCCGTCGACGCCGTTAGTAGTTCTTCCATTCCACACACGCACAATGTCTGTATTCGGCTTGCACGATTGCATGGAGTTCGTCGTCGTCGCGGAACTCCTGCAGGCGGTACCTCTATTGCAGGGTATTGTGTGAGTATTTCTTTTATTTATTTATTTATTTATTTATTTATTTATTTCTATTTTGTTACTTTCATAGCTCTCCATAGCTCATACCTGTTTTAACTTATGCCTTTGCATATTGTGACTCTTATTGTGTCCTTTACTTATTACAGCGTTCCATGTTTCAACTGGGCCTGCGTGCTCATAGAGTTGATGGAGGACGCCCCCCTACGCCGGAGCTGCCAGGCGACCGTCCTGTTTCGGGAGGCGCTCTACGACGCCGGTCTCCTGTCGGCCTTCGGTGTTCATGCCAGCCGTTGGCGCCACGTCATGACTGACATTGCATTTCATTACGGCGATGGATTTCGCAATGTCTCGACCACCTCCCCAGAGTCGTGGGATGACGACTTGACCGCCATCACAGCCGCCGTCACCGACACTCACGCTGCCGACGAGGACTTCGACGACGCCGGAGAGTGGGACGACGACGACATAGCCGCCATAGACACCGCCACCGACGCCCACGAGGTCGAGGTGATGGCCTTCCGGGCCCATATGTCCAAATGGGAGCGGGTGATGCATGAGTTGGTCCTCATCCACGCCCCATCGCCCGCATCCGTTTTCCGTCACGTTCACCTCGGCCCCGTCCATCTCCCATCACTCTTCTGGCGTCGTCGATCTGTTTCATTACGCATTGCGTTGGCGCGCAAGTTGACCGCTCGAGCCGTCCGGAGGTCGTTGCTGGCGGCATTCAACACCGTTCCGCCATGCACTTGACTTTATTATAACTACCGTTCCAACATGAACTTGACTTTATTATAACTACTACTACTACTACTACTACTACTACTACTACTACTACTACTACTACTACTACTACTAGCTTTTATATTTGTACTTGTTCTTTTTTCGTTTTATTAAATTTGCATCACCTCATATTCACGTCTTGTATTGCGTTCTTGTTCCAACTGCGTGTTGGCACATTATATTATATTATATTATATTTTATGTCCATTTTCGTCCTGCTACATTTTATTTAACGAACGGTCCGATTTCCTTCGTCCAGCGGTTATATTGTAGCCATGCATGTCGACTAATTATTCACTTTTACACATTCGTCTTATCTTTATCGGTTTTAATTTTATCACGTATTATGTCCACTACATATAACAGGCTATAACATGCAGCGGTCCCACATCAATGTCGTCACTGCAACATAGTTGCTGTTTATCACTGTTTAGCTCAGCTAACTTGCTACATTGTACAGATTAGCGTCCTTTGATCTCGCGCTATGGCTCACAGCTGGATAAACGTTTCGGCTTACAGTTAACTCCTGTCGTTCGGACGTCCAGTTGACATTAGCTGACCATTCGGATTGGTCACTCCGTCGAGGTCACGGTCACGTGTTGTCGTGGGTGGGTGGGTGGGTGGGTGGTGGTGGGTGGGTGATATTACGTGTATTTTCTTTGTTCCTATGTCCACCATCGTTGACCACTGGTCAATGATCGTTCCTCCTCCAGTCGCTAGGGGCGCTTACGTCACGCACGCTCCACTACCACCGCCAGGGGGCGCTCTCACGCTCTCTCATTGGCTGCGCGCACTCATTAGCGGTGGGCGATATTAGGGTCGTTTTACTTTGATGTTTCGGTCACGTGATTTGCGGCGCAATGATGTCTCAGAAACCTCTGATAACTACTGGTGTGGGTGATGGGGCGTGTATTAGGAGCAATTGATTCATCACAAGCTCCCACAGTTTACCCATAATTCCTACAATTTACCCATAATTCTCCTATTGAATAAGAGTACAAGGACATTTTTATTAAATATGTGAAAATAATGACACAATATCGTCCACAAACGTTAGACAGAAGACTCTAAAGTCTCTTGCCATACGCATATTTTCGTTATATGTCAATATTGTTAAATAGTGCGCTCTTACACTTTACCCATAACTCCTACAGTTTACCCATAATTCCTACAATTTACCCATAATTCCTACAATTTACCCATAATTCCTACAATTTACCCATAAGTCTCCTATTGAATAAGAGTACAAGGACATTTTATTAAATATTTGAAAATAATGACAAAATATCGTCCACAAACGTTAGACAGAGGACTCTAAAGTCTCTTGCCATACGCATATTTTTGTTATATGTCAATATTGTTAAATAGTGCGCTCTTACACTTTACCCATACCTCCTACAGTTTACCCATAATTCCTACAATTTACCCATAATTCTCCTATTGAATAAGAGTACAAGGACATTTTATTAAATATGTGAAAATAATGACAAAATATCGGCCACAACCGTTAGACAGAGGACTCTAAAGTCTCTTGCCATACGCATATTTTCGTTATATGTCAATATTGTTAAATAGTGCGCTCTTACACTTTACCCATAACTCCTACAGTTTACCCATAATTCCTACAATTTACCCATAATTCCTACAATTTACCCATAATTCCTACAATTTACCCATAAGTCTCCTATTGAATAAGAGTACAAGGACATTTTATTAAATATTTGAAAATAATGACAAAATATCGTCCACAAACGTTAGACAGAGGACTCTAAAGTCTCTTGCCATACGCATATTTTTGTTATATGTCAATATTGTTAAATAGTGCGCTCTTACACTTTACCCATACCTCCTACAGTTTACCCATAATTCCTACAATTTACCCATAATTCTCCTATTGAATAAGAGTACAAGGACATTTTATTAAATATGTGAAAATAATGACACAATATCGGCCACAACCGTTAGACAGAGGACTCTAAAGTCTCTTGCCATACGCATATTTTCGTTATATGTCAATATTGTTAAATAGTGCGTTCTTACACTTTACCCATAACTCTTACAGTTTACCCATAATTCCTACAATTTACCCATAATTCTCCTATTGAATAAGAGTACAAGGACATTTTATTAAATATGTGAAAATAATGACACAATATCGTCCACAAACGTTAGACAGAGGACTCTAAAGTCTCTTGCCATACGCATATTTTCGTTATATGTCAATAATGTTAAATAGTGCGCTCTTACACTTTACCCATAACTCCTACAGTTTACCCATAATTCCTACAATTTACCCATAATTCCTACAATTTACCCAGCACACATATGTAGTGAAGTGTGTATGTTCGTTCACCTAGCTATAAAAAGAACGGGACTTTAGTTTCAATAGTCACTGTACCCACAGTACAGAGCTGGAATACTTAGTTGATGTACCCACAATACACAGCTACAGTACATAGTCACTGTACCAACAGAACACATCTAGAATACATAGTCACTGTATCCTGAGTACACAGCTAAAGTTCATAGTCAATGTACCCACAGAACACAGCTAGAATGCCTAGTCACAGTACCCACAGTACACAGCTAGAATACATAGTAACTGTACCCACAGTACACAGCTAGAATACATATTCATTGTACAAACAGTACACGGTTAGAATACATAGTCACTGTACCCACTGTACACATCTAGAATACATAATCACAGTAACCACAGTACACGGCTAGAAAACATAATCAATGTAACCACATTACACGGCTGGAACACATAATCACAGTAACTTCATAGTCACTGTACCTACAGTACAAAACTAAAATACATAGTCACTTAACCCACAGTACACAGCTAGAATGTATAATCACTGGACACACAGTACACAACTAGAATACATAGTCAATGTATGCACAGTGCACAGCTACAGTACATAGACCTGTACCCACAGTACATGGCTACAATACATAGTCACTGTACCCACATTACTCAGCTAGCGTACATAGTCACTGTACCCGCAGTGCACATCTAGAATATAAAGTCACTGTACCCACAGTACAAAGATATAATACATAGTTACTGTACCCACAGTACACAGCTACAGTTCATAGTCATTCTACCCACAGTACACACCTAGAATACATAGGCACTGTACCCATAGTATACAGCTACAATTTATATTCACTGTACCCACAGTACACAACTAAAATACATAGTCACTTAACCCACAGTACACAGCTAGAATGTATAATCGCTGTACACGCAGTACACAACTAGAATACATTGTCAATGTATGCACAGTGCACAGCTACAGTACATAGTCCTGTACCCACAGTACATGGCTACAATACATAGTCACTGTACCCACAGTACACAGCTACAATACATAGTCACTGTACCCACAGTACACATCTAGAATACATAGTCAATGTATCCAGAGTACAGAGCTAATGTACATAGTCACTGTACCCACAGTACACAACTACAATACATAGTCACTGTACATACATTACACAGCTAGAATACATAGTCACTGTAACCAGAGTATATAGCTATAATACTTAGTCACTGTACACACAGAACACAGCTATAGAACATATTCACTGTACCCACAGTACACAGCTAGAATACATGATCACTGTACCCAGAGTACACAGCTAGAATACATAGTCACTGTACCCACAATATACAGCTACAACTCATAGTCACTGTACCCACAGTACACAACTAAAATACAGAGTAACTCAACCCATAATACAAAGCTAGAATATATATATAATCACTGTACCCACAGTAAACAGCTAGAATACATAGCCACTGTACCTTCAGTACACATGTAGAATACAAAATCACTGTACCCACAGTCCACAACTACAATTCATAGTAACTGTACCCACATTACTCAGCTAGCATACATAATCACTGTACCCACAGTGCACAGCTAGAATATAAAGTCACTGTACCACAGTACATGGCTAGAATACATAGTGACAGTAACCAAAGTACACAGCTACAGTATATAGTCACTGTACCCACAGTACACAGCTAGAATACATAATCACTGTATCCAGAGTACACAGCTAAATTACATAGTCACTGTACCCAGAGTACACAACTAGAATACATAGTCAGTGTACCCACAGTACACAGCTAGATTACATAGTCACTTTACCCACAGTGCACAACTAGAATATAAATTCACTGTACCCAAGTACACAGCTAGAATACATAGTTACTGTACCCACAGTACACAGCTACAGTACATAGTCACTGTACACACAGTACACAGCTAGAATACATAGTCACTGTATCCAGAGTACACAACTAGAATACATATTCACTGTACCCACAGTAAACAACTAGAATACATAATAATAATAATCACTGTACCCACATTAACCCACTACAATTCATAGTCACTGTACCCACATTACTCAGCTAGCATACATAGTCACTGTACCCACAGTGCACACCTAGTATACAATGTTACTGTACCCACAGTACACAGTTAGAATACATAGTCACTGTTCCCACAGTACTCAACTTTAATACATAGTCACTATACCCACAGTACACAAATAAAATACAGCTATAATGCATTGTCACTACATCTCCAGTACACGATTAGAATACACAGTTACTGCTCACCCAGGACACAGCTCGAATACATGGTCGCTGCTGTATCTCCACCACACAGCTGTAAGATATAGTCACTACAACTCCAGTACACAAATAGAATACACAGTTACTGCTAGAATACATGACCAGTGCACACTCAGTACACATCTAGAATATATAGTCAGTAAGTTGCTACGAACTCAATAATGGCGGTTGTGATGACGACACGACGATCTCAGCCGTCTTATATACCATGCTAGAAATAAGCCAGACAACTGACGTCAGCCTCGGAACAATACCACAGTAATCAGAAAACTGATAAACGCGGCAGGCAACTGTCAACTAACGACGCCGGGCATCCATCACGGAAGGAAAAAGTGGGGTTACGCGTACGCAGACAGCGGTAGAACATGCTGTATTACAGGCTGTCGTGCTGTATTACAGGCTGTCGTGCTGTATTACAGGCTGTCTTGCTGTATTACAGGCTGTCTAGCTGTATTACAGGCTGCCATGCTGTATAACAGGCTGTCTTGCTGTATTACAGACTGTCTTGCTGTATAACAGGCTGTCATGCTGTATTACAGGCTGCCCTGCTGTATTACAGGCTGTCTTGCTGTATTACAGGCTGTCTTGTTGTATTACAGGCTGTCTTGCTGTATTACAGGCTGCCCTGCTGTATTACAGGCTGTCTTGCTGTATAACAGGCTGTCTTGCTGTATTACAGACTGTCTTGCTGTATAACAGGCCGCCCTGCTGTATTACAGGCGGTCCTGCTGTATAACAGGCTGCCATGCTGTATTACAGGCTGTCTAGCTGTATTACAGGCTGCCATGCTGTATTACAGGCTGTCTTGCTGTATTACAGGCGGTCCTGCTGTATAACAGGCTGCCATGCTGTATTACAGGCTGTCTTGCTGTATAACAGGCTGTCTTGCTGTATTACAGGCTGTCTTGCTGTATTACAGGCTGTATTACAGGCTGTCTTGCTGTATTACAGGCTGTCTTGCTGTATAACAGGCTGCCATGCTGTATTACAGGCTGTCTTGCTGTATAACAGGCTGTCTTGCTGTATTACAGACTGTCTTGCTGTATAACAGGCCGCCCTGCTGTATTACAGGCGGTCCTGCTGTATAACAGGCGGCCATGCTGTATTACAGGCTGTCTTGCTGTATTACAGGCTGTCGAGCTGTATTACAGGCTGCCATGCTGTATTACAGGCTGTCTTGCTGTATTACAGGCGGTCCTGCTGTATAACAGGCTGCCATGCTGTATTACAGGCTGTCTTGCTGTATAACAGGCTGTCTTGCTGTATTACAGGCTGTCTTGCTGTATTACAGGCTGTATTACAGGCTGTCTTGCTGTATTACAGGCTGTCTTGCTGTATAACAGGCTGCCATGCTGTATAACAGACTGCCATGCTGTATTACAGGCTGCCTTGCTGTATTACAGGCTGTCTTGCTGTATAACAGGCTGCCATGCTGTATAACAGACTGCCATGCTGTATTACAGGCTGCCTTGCTGTATTACAGGCTGTCTTGCTGTATAACAGGCTGCCATGCTGTATTACATGCTGCCATGCTGTATTACAGGCTGCCATGCTGTATTACAGACTGCCGTGCTGTATTACAGGCTGTCGCGCTGTATTACAGGCTGTCTTGCTGTATTGCAGGCTGTCTTGCTGTATTACAGGTGATGGACGCAATGTGTAAAGAGCCAGGATGTGGCTGGAAGTAGGAGAAACAGAGGATAGTATGGTGGAGGCAATGTGTAAGGAGGAAGGGTGTGGCTTGAGGTAGGAAAGACAGAGGACAGTATGGTGGACGCAATGTGTCAGGAGTCAGGATCAACATTACACAACTTCACACAACTTCGCACAACTTCGCACAACTTCACACAACTTCACACAACTTCACACAACTTTACCTTCTGATTACCACACCTCACCACCCCCACCATAGAGTAATGAGACGAGCATAGCCATCTGACCACCAGGGGGCGCAGGGGCGCGCGCGATTACAGGAAAAAGGTGTCTAATACACCTTTTTCCGCGAAATACACCTTTTTCCTGTAATCGCGCGCGCCCCTGCGCCCCCTGGTGGTCAGATGGCTATGCTCGTCTCATTACTCTATGGTGGGGGTGGTGAGGTGTGGTAATCAGAAGGTAAAGTTGTGTGAAGTTGTGTGAAGTTGTGTGAAGTTGTGCGAAGTTGTGCGAAGTTGTGTGAAGTTGTGTAATGTTGATCCTGACTCCTGACACATTGCGTCCACCATACTGTCCTCTGTCTTTCCTACCTCAAGCCACACCCTTCCTCCTTACACATTGCCTCCACCATACTATCCTCTGTTTCTCCTACTTCCAGCCACATCCTGGCTCTTTACACATTGCGTCCATCACCTGTAATACAGCAAGACAGCCTGCAATACAGCAAGACAGCCTGTAATACAGCGCGACAGCCTGTAATACAGCACGGCAGTCTGTAATACAGCATGGCAGCCTGTAATACAGCATGGCAGCATGTAATACAGCATGGCAGCCTGTTATACAGCAAGACAGCCTGTAATACAGCAAGGCAGCCTGTAATACAGCATGGCAGTCTGTTATACAGCATGGCAGCCTGTTATACAGCAAGACAGCCTGTAATACAGCAAGGCAGCCTGTAATACAGCATGGCAGTCTGTTATACAGCATGGCAGCCTGTTATACAGCAAGACAGCCTGTAATACAGCAAGACAGCCTGTAATACAGCCTGTAATACAGCAAGACAGCCTGTAATACAGCAAGACAGCCTGTTATACAGCAAGACAGCCTGTAATACAGCATGGCAGCCTGTTATACAGCAGGACCGCCTGTAATACAGCAAGACAGCCTGTAATACAGCATGGCAGCCTGTAATACAGCTCGACAGCCTGTAATACAGCAAGACAGCCTGTAATACAGCATGGCCGCCTGTTATACAGCAGGACCGCCTGTAATACAGCAGGGCGGCCTGTTATACAGCAAGACAGTCTGTAATACAGCAAGACAGCCTGTTATACAGCAAGACAGCCTGTAATACAGCATGGCAGCCTGTTATACAGCAAGACAGCCTGTAATACAGCAAGACAGCCTGTAATACAGCCTGTAATACAGCAAGACAGCCTGTAATACAGCAAGACAGCCTGTTATACAGCAAGACAGCCTGTAATACAGCATGGCAGCCTGTTATACAGCAGGACCGCCTGTAATACAGCAAGACAGCCTGTAATACAGCATGGCAGCCTGTAATACAGCTAGACAGCCTGTAATACAGCATGGCAGCCTGTTATACAGCAGGACCGCCTGTAATACAGCAGGGCGGCCTGTTATACAGCAAGACAGTCTGTAATACAGCAAGACAGCCTGTTATACAGCAAGACAGCCTGTAATACAGCAGGGCAGCCTGTAATACAGCAAGACAGCCTGTAATACAACAAGACAGCCTGTAATACAGCAAGACAGCCTGTAATACAGCAGGGCAGCCTGTAATACAGCATGACAGCCTGTTATACAGCAAGACAGTCTGTAATACAGCAAGACAGCCTGTTATACAGCATGGCAGCCTGTAATACAGCTAGACAGCCTGTAATACAGCAAGACAGCCTGTAATACAGCACGACAGCCTGTAATACAGCACGACAGCCTGTAATACAGCATGTTCTACCGCTGTCTGCGTACGCGTAACCCCACTTTTTCCTTCCGTGATGGATGCCCGGCGTCGTTAGTTGACAGTTGCCTGCCGCGTTTATCAGTTTTCTGATTACTGTGGTATTGTTCCGAGGCTGACGTCAGTTGTCTGGCTTATTTCTAGCATGGTATATAAGACGGCTGAGATCGTCGTGTCGTCATCACAACCGCCATTATTGAGTTCGTAGCAACTTACTGACTATATATTCTAGATGTGTACTGAGTGTGCACTGGTCATGTATTCTAGCAGTAACTGTGTATTCTATTTGTGTACTGGAGTTGTAGTGACTATATCTTACAGCTGTGTGGTGGAGATACAGCAGCGACCATGTATTCGAGCTGTGTCCTGGGTGAGCAGTAACTGTGTATTCTAATCGTGTACTGGAGATGTAGTGACAATGCATTATAGCTGTATTTTATTTGTGTACTGTGGGTATAGTGACTATGTATTAAAGTTGAGTACTGTGGGAACAGTGACTATGTATTCTAACTGTGTACTGTGGGTACAGTAACATTGTATACTAGGTGTGCACTGTGGGTACAGTGACTATGTATGCTAGCTGAGTAATGTGGGTACAGTGACTATGAATTGTAGTGGGTTAATGTGGGTACAGTGATTATTATTATTATGTATTCTAGTTGTTTACTGTGGGTACAGTGAATATGTATTCTAGTTGTGTACTCTGGATACAGTGACTATGTATTCTAGCTGTGTACTGTGTGTACAGTGACTATGTACTGTAGCTGTGTACTGTGGGTACAGTAACTATGTATTCTAGCTGTGTACTTGGGTACAGTGAATTTATATTCTAGTTGTGCACTGTGGGTAAAGTGACTATGTAATCTAGCTGTGTACTGTGGGTACACTGACTATGTATTCTAGTTGTGTACTCTGGGTACAGTGACTATGTAATTTAGCTGTGTACTCTGGATACAGTGATTATGTATTCTAGCTGTGTACTGTGGGTACAGTGACTATATACTGTAGCTGTGTACTTTGGTTACTGTCACTATGTATTCTAGCCATGTACTGTGGTACAGTGACTTTATATTCTAGCTGTGCACTGTGGGTACAGTGATTATGTATGCTAGCTGAGTAATGTGGGTACAGTTACTATGAATTGTAGTTGTGGACTGTGGGTACAGTGACTTTGTATTCTACATGTGTACTGAAGGTACAGTGGCTATGTATTCTAGCTGTTTACTGTGGGTACAGTGATTATATATATATTCTAGCTTTGTATTATGGGTTGAGTTACTCTGTATTTTAGTTGTGTACTGTGGGTACAGTGACTATGAGTTGTAGCTGTATATTGTGGGTACAGTGACTATGTATTCTAGCTGTGTACTCTGGGTACAGTGATCATGTATTCTAGCTGTGTACTGTGGGTACAGTGAATATGTTCTATAGCTGTGTTCTGTGTGTACAGTGACTAAGTATTATAGCTATATACTCTGGTTACAGTGACTATGTATTCTAGCTGTGTAATGTATGTACAGTGACTATGTATTGTAGTTGTGTACTGTGGGTACAGTGACTATGTACATTAGCTCTGTACTCTGGATACATTGACTATGTATTCTAGATGTGTACTGTGGGTACAGTGACTATGTATTGTAGCTGTGTACTGTGGGTACAGTGACTATGTATTGTAGCCATGTACTGTGGGTACAGGACTATGTACTGTAGCTGTGCACTGTGCATACATTGACAATGTATTCTAGTTGTGTACTGCGTGTACAGCGATTATACATTCTAGCTGTGTACTGTGGGTTAAGTGACTATGTATTTTAGTTGTGTACTGTGGGTACAGTGAATATAAATTGTAGCTGTATACTATGGGTACAGTGCCTATGTATTCTAGGTGTGTACTGTGGGTAGAATGACTATGAACTGTAGCTGTGTACTGTGGGTACAGTAACTATGTATTATATCTTTGTACTGTGGGTACAGTGACTTTATATTCTAGATGTGCACTGCGGGTACAGTGACTATGTACGCTAGCTGAGTAATGTGGGTACAGTGACTATGTATTGTAGCCATGTACTGTGGGTACAGGTCTATGTACTGTAGCTGTGCACTGTGCATACATTGACTATGTATTCTAGTTGTGTACTGTGTGTCCAGTGATTATACATTCTAGCTGTGTACTGTGGGTTAAGTGACTATGTATTTTAGTTTTGTACTGTAGGTACAGTGACTATGAAGTTACTGTGATTATGTGTTCCAGCCGTGTAATGTGGTTACATTGATTATGTTTTCTAGCCGTGTACTGTGGTTACTGTGATTATGTATTCTAGATGTGTACAGTGGGTACAGTGACTATGTATTCTAACCGTGTACTGTTTGTACAATGAATATGTATTCTAGCTGTGTACTGTGGGTACAGTTACTATGTATTCTAGCTGTGTACTGTGGGTACTGTGACTAGGCATTCTAGCTGTGTTCTGTGGGTACATTGACTATGAACTTTAGCTGTGTACTCAGGATACAGTGACTATGTATTCTAGATGTGTTCTGTTGGTACAGTGACTATGTACTGTAGCTGTGTATTGTGGGTACATCAACTAAGTATTCCAGCTCTGTACTGTGGGTACAGTGACTATTGAAACTAAAGTCCCGTTCTTTTTATAGCTAGGTGAACGAACATACACACTTCACTACATATGTGTGCTGGGTAAATTGTAGGAATTATGGGTAAATTGTAGGAATTATGGGTAAACTGTAGGAGTTATGGGTAAAGTGTAAGAGCGCACTATTTAACATTATTGACATATAACGAAAATATGCGTATGGCAAGAGACTTTAGAGTCCTCTGTCTAACGTTTGTGGACGATATTGTGTCATTATTTTCACATATTTAATAAAATGTCCTTGTACTCTTATTCAATAGGAGAATTATGGGTAAATTGTAGGAATTATGGGTAAACTGTAAGAGTTATGGGTAAAGTGTAAGAACGCACTATTTAACAATATTGACATATAACGAAAATATGCGTATGGCAAGAGACTTTAGAGTCCTCTGTCTAACGGTTGTGGCCGATATTGTGTCATTATTTTCACATATTTAATAAAATGTCCTTGTACTCTTATTCAATAGGAGAATTATGGGTAAATTGTAGGAATTATGGGTAAACTGTAGGAGGTATGGGTAAAGTGTAAGAGCGCACTATTTAACAATATTGACATATAACAAAAATATGCGTATGGCAAGAGACTTTAGAGTCCTCTGTCTAACGTTTGTGGACGATATTTTGTCATTATTTTCAAATATTTAATAAAATGTCCTTGTACTCTTATTCAATAGGAGACTTATGGGTAAATTGTAGGAATTATGGGTAAATTGTAGGAATTATGGGTAAATTGTAGGAATTATGGGTAAACTGTAGGAGTTATGGGTAAAGTGTAAGAGCGCACTATTTAACAATATTGACATATAACGAAAATATGCGTATGGCAAGAGACTTTAGAGTCCTCTGTCTAACGGTTGTGGCCGATATTTTGTCATTATTTTCACATATTTAATAAAATGTCCTTGTACTCTTATTCAATAGGAGAATTATGGGTAAATTGTAGGAATTATGGGTAAACTGTAGGAGGTATGGGTAAAGTGTAAGAGCGCACTATTTAACAATATTGACATATAACAAAAATATGCGTATGGCAAGAGACTTTAGAGTCCTCTGTCTAACGTTTGTGGACGATATTTTGTCATTATTTTCAAATATTTAATAAAATGTCCTTGTACTCTTATTCAATAGGAGACTTATGGGTAAATTGTAGGAATTATGGGTAAATTGTAGGAATTATGGGTAAATTGTAGGAATTATGGGTAAACTGTAGGAGTTATGGGTAAAGTGTAAGAGCGCACTATTTAACAATATTGACATATAACGAAAATATGCGTATGGCAAGAGACTTTAGAGTCTTCTGTCTAACGTTTGTGGACGATATTGTGTCATTATTTTCACATATTTAATAAAAATGTCCTTGTACTCTTATTCAATAGGAGAATTATGGGTAAATTGTAGGAATTATGGGTAAACTGTGGGAGCTTGTGATGAATCAATTGCTCCTAATACACGCCCCATCACCCACACCTATTCTCCGTCGACTTCACCTAGGTCCCATCGATCACCAGGCACTGTTCCGTCGCCGTAGATCGGTACCCCTTCGAATAGCGTTAGCACGCAGGATGACTAATCGTTGCGTGCGCCGATCGCTATTGCACGCGTTCAACACCACTCCATGAACACTTCTCCCCACGAACATTTATCTTATTATTATTATTATTATACCTAATCCCGTTTCCTTTCTATTGTACTTGTGCTTTTTTCATGTATTAAATTTTGCATCACCTCATATTCACGTCTTGTATTGCATTCTTGTTCCAACTGCGTGTTGGCATATTATATTTTACACATAGTCCATTTTCGTCCTGCTACATTTTATTTAACGAACGGTCCGATTTCCCTCGTCCAGCGGTTATATTGTAGCCATGAATGTCGACTAATTATTCACTTTTACACATTCGTCTTATCTTTATCGGTTTTAATTTTATCACGTATTATGTCCACTACATATAACAGGCTATAACATGCAGCGGTCCCACATCAATGTCGTCACTGCAACTTAGTTGCTGTTTATCGCTTATTAGCTCAGCTAACTTGCTACATTGTACAGATTAGCGTCCTTTGATCTCGCGCTATGGCTCACAGCTGGATAAACGCTTCGGCTTACAGTTAACTCCAGTCGTTCGGACGTCCAGTTGTCATTAGCTAACCACTCGGACTGGTCACTCCGTCGAGGTCACGGTCACGTGTTGTCGTGGGTGGGTGGGTGGGTGGGTGGTGGTGGGTGGGTGATATTACGTGTATTTTCTTTGTTCCTATGTCCATCATAGATGACCACCGGTCACTGTTCGTTCCTCCTCCGGTCGCTAGGGGCGCGGCACGCGCATGCGCGCGACGCTCCGCCGCCGCCGCCGCCGCCAGGGGGCGCTCCAAGGTCTAGTGCTGCTTTCTGATTGGCTGCGCGCACTCATTAGCGGTGGGCGATATTAGGGTGGTTTTCCTTTGATCTTTTGATCCTCTAGATAAGGGGTCCCAAAAACCTCTGATAACTACTGGTATACTCATTTCAAAACGATTTAATTTTCTGACCACATTCTTATAAATATTTTTGTAAAATCATATTGGTTTATATAACCTCTAATTTGGACGAAGGAAAATGGCTGTGGCTGAAGGGCCTACCGTGTCCCAGATGTCATCATGGCTTTATAGTTTCCGGCGCCATACATATCTGTGTTACAGGTACAGGCTAACACGTATGTAAAATGTAATTTCCACTGTCTTAATTTCATGACGGATTAAATTTAAAGAGTGGCAAAATGTCGGCGGAAAAAAGTAAAATGTCCCAATAATATTATATTTATTCATTTGTATTTGTGCGTATGTGCGTGCGTGCGTGCGCGTGCGTGCGCCCTCTCTAAATGTACTAATGTCTTGTTCGTCCACAGGAGGTCTCAACCGAGACAGTGTAGTATTGAACAACGTGTTGAGGTATGAACCAACTCTGGACAAGTGGATCAAGGTGGCAAACATGAACAAATCCCGTGCGAGACAAGGTGAGTCTAATAGCGAGAAACGGTGAGTCTGCTAGCGACACACGGTGAGTCTGCGAGCGAGACAAGGTAGGTTGTTTTTAAAAGGTGTACGGTCTCTTTAAATCCACGGTTCGCAATTTGAAGAAAACGAAGCTACGTGGCGAGCGTGACACGGTGAATCTGCGAACGAGACACGGTGAGTCTTGGAGCGTGACACGATGAGTCTACGAGCGAGACACGGTGTGTATGTGAGTGAGACACGGTGGGTCTGCGAACGACTCGATGTTAATTGTGTTATAAGCTATGTGATCCCTTTAAAAACATGTTTCGTAATTTGCGGAACATTATAGCAACATCACATTTTCATACGACACGTTTGTACAAATACACAGGGACCCGGCTTCCAATACTTTCCGACAATCACAGTGGTAGGTGAAAGTAAGCAAACGTTTGCAGGAATCGTGTAGAATATCATGTAATATGATGAAGGTTAGTGCTTGTTGCTGAAGGAAACGAGCACACACCTGTTACGCATACTACAGTTAGGAATTCAAATGACACTAGAACTCCTGTCAATGTGGTAAGAAATCTATTTCCTCAATCCTGTACAGTTCTTATATTGTTTCGCTTTTAAGGCAATGGTAGCGATGGCGTCGTTGGCCGCGTGTCCGCGAATTTTGCCCAGCGAGTTGATGACTTAATAAATATTAACATACTTGATTTTCAGAACGTGGGCGTGCGTGTGCGTGCGTGCGTGTGTGTGCGTGTGAGTGTGTGTGCGAGTGTGTGCGAGTGTGTACGAGTGGGTGCGAGTGTGTGCGAGTGTGTGGTGTGTGTGCGCGCGCGCGCGCGTTTGTTACTGTGCAGTGCAGAGCAGTGGAGTGTGTTTGTATGCAGTGCTGTGTGCGTGTGTGGAGTTGTTTGTGTTTACATACATCTGAATGTGTTTTGTTTATTAATATTGTTGTCGATAGAAACCACTGGTAATACGAGTATGTATTTCACTACCCAGCTATAGGCGTGGTTATTTCGTTAAACGTCAGGTGCTACGATGGTAGGGCTACGGTGGTTGGGGTACTACGATGGTTGAGCTACGGTGGTTAGGGTACTACGATGGTTGGGCTACGGTGGTTAGGGTATTACGATGGTTGGGCTACGGTGGTTAGGGTACTACGATGGTTGAGCTACGGTGGTTAGGGTACTACGATGGTTGGGCTGCGGTGGTGAGGGTACCACGATGGTTGGACTGTGTTGGTGAGGATACTAAGATGGTTGGGCTGCGGTGGTCAGGGTACCACGATGGTTGGACTGTGTTGGTGAGGATACTAAGATGGTTGGGCAGCGGTGGTCAGGGTACTACAGTGGTTCGGATGTGCTGTTTGGGGTACTACGACAGTTGCTAGTTGACAATTTTAGTGTTGTATTGATAAAAATACATCACATTTTGTGAAACACTTGTAAGATGTTCTATATCTCCAGCACAGCAAGTAGTGTGAGCTTTAAGACTAAAGTGCATATATGCAGTTCAGCACACTTGAAATTTTCTCAACACATTTACAAAAAAAAACTAGTACACATCAGTTGTCAGAATTCAGTGTTCTGTTGTAAATGCACGTGTGACTTCAATGTGGACAGAAAAAGACAGCTCCTTAGATAGGAATCACACGCATGCATGTACGTATGCATGCACACACGAGGGATGGAGAGACACAGGGATGGAAGCACACATGGATGGAGGCGGGGTCTATATATGTGTGTATATATACACACATATATAATATGTATATATATATATTATATATATACATATACATATATATATATATATATCGTCGTTTTTATCTGGATAACAATGGCATAATTAATTTTGAACCTCATGTAAATAACATTGTCATGTGTCCTCACGATGACGTCAACATTAAACTGCCTCTTACATACAAGATTGTTGGGGTTTTGAATGTCGGTGAATTGATTGATAATAATAATAATAACTCCAGCCTGCCAGCCACCCCGTCTCCGTCCCTGTGTGCTTCTATCTTCTACATATATAAACTACAGACCGGGGGTTACCAAAATGGGGGGTACAGAGGCACTGTTCATATATCCATCGGTTTCGCATGTTATGAATGGGGTGAAATCGTGTTGTCGTTCTCTTAGGCTCGTGCATTTTTAGTTTTTCGAAATTTACTCGGGGGTCATGCGAGTGAACATTTCAAAAGGACTATAATGGAAGTTGTAATGCCTAATGGTGGATTTTTCGGTGTAATCGTAAATATAAAGTTTGCTGCTGCAATCCTGCGTTGCTTTACAAGAAAACCTATGGGGGATGTTTGAGAATATCGTTCCCATTATGAAAGCGGTGATGCTATGCGGTACCCGTGCATACCCACTCAGTTTGACACCTGGAGGTGTGTTGACAACAGTAGAAATCGTGAAGGGGGCCAATTTGACGTGATTAGAACATAAATTTTCTCCATGCTTGAGGACGATTAAAGTACTGGAGAACATGTCCCTCACTATTTGCGGGGATTGGAAGTTCTGCAAAAATTTGGCGATGAGGGTTTTTCATAGGACTTTGAAATTGTTGTTGTTGCTCTCCTTTTTATCCCTGATGTCCGGGGTGAGGCTGGCACAGATGTCGGTCATCGACTTTTGTTTTTCTTTCTTCTTTGTCACTGATCCCTTTTCACTGCCGACACCAACCGTCTCCACTCCTCAATCCCTCGCTCTCATTCTCCACTCCCGCCAATCAGCAGCCATTACTATCAGTGACAATAACGGGAATATATGTATTCAATGACGATCATAAATCTCCAGACGTGTGCTTGATAAGGGTGTGATATGGTCAAGGTAATTGAAGACAATGGCGGCGGTTTTTTTTGGGGGGGGCATTGGGCCATGCCTACATGGGATATGAATTTTTCTGTGAATAACCTGTTGCGCCACTGCAAGGTAACATAGCAAACGAATGGGTAATTAAGTTTGCCCCCCCACGAGATCCTAAACATGCCATTGAAGATGCCATTGAATGGAGATGGTAAAGTTCGGCCGATCAGTTACCAATATATGAAGATGACGAGGCGTGAAGGTGATTAAAACTATGATTCTTAGTGATTACCTTCTTGCCCAAATGAAATCTAGGGTACCTACTTTTAAAATGGTGAATTCATTTTAGTAACGAATTGCATGTGTGAAATTCGGTGGACCCTAATTTAATGGATGGTTTATAATGGTGCTTAAATATGTTTTATTTCATTTATATATATTAAACGAACTCCGAGTTCATCCATAGGCTAATATCAACAATACGAAATGGAACAATATTGGAATCAGCAGACATATCACACAGTGAATGTAATATACAACACTACATGATTACTAAATGACAAAACCAACCTAATTCCTTCCGCCGTCAAGAGGCGTAAATCACATAATTTTTCGAAGAGTCTGTGTAACTAAGACTGACATCTGAATACCACAGTAATAAATAATACATGATTTATGATACTGCTTCCATATCTTATCATCACTGAATATTGTAATGCTACCCAAACACATGCAAATGTAGGCTTCTTTCTATAAGTAACCAGTCAGAATAACCTCTTCACCAGAAACATTAGTGAAGTGTTCCGTGTCAAATTCAAATGCAATTCAGTCATGATTAACAGATTTATACCACACAATATCTGGTCCATTTTGAGTGGGCCATGGCTAGTTAGGCATTGTTTCTGTCACAAAACAGTAAATGCAAACTGCAAGATCTCTCCTTATTGCAAAATTTGTAGCTTATAAAATACCAATTTGCGTACTCCGTTAGAACAAGAAGCATTTCTGAATACTGTCGTAATATTCATGTTGCAAACCGGCCCCCACTAACACAACATAACATATGACTGAGCTGTACAGTGTTAACAGATGATATGAATGAGTTGTTATTGGATAGCTACATATTTGTGTCACACAGCAATCTTGGCGGCTATCTAGAACCGACACATTGTATGCATTACATGTACGTAGATCATACGTTGAAGACAACTACATTCGGTTGATGGTATCAGTGGAGTTCTACAGATCCACTGTTTGACAGAGTCGTAATCCTTTGTCGAGTTCATCGGCATTATGTTGCATCAGTTGTTTGAGAGAGAATATTGTTCAGTTCACATTTCCACACTATATACACAATTATTTATATTTCTCATGAAGGACTCTGCAGAGACCACCAATCCAACAAGTGGCTTGCAGTTGCCACGTTGTTGTACTGAACAACAGCAGCAATTCAACATCGGTGAATTGTTTAGCAGCTTCCTGGGTGTGTCATTGTCAACCTGTGTGTCATTGTAAACCAGGGTGAGCCATTGTCAACTATCCACCGTTGGTTTTATTGTAACACTGTGTGGCATAATTATGTACTATGACCAAACGACTAGTGTTTATGTGTTGAGACATGCGGCTTCCACCACCAGGCAGCCCTTAAATGTCACACCTTTGCCTACACAACAGGTGCGCTGGAATGTTGGTCAAGACACCATGAGAAACTAAACCACATATCAGACTGGCTTTCAATATCCGTCAGCACAAGCATCCTTACTAGCATCCTTTTGACAACCACAGAAATAGCACTGTTGAAAGCTAGGTTATGTGCAGTCAGCAGCATGCCGACAGCCAGACCAGATGGATATTCTGTAAATGCTGATGCTGAATCATGGCATGAGACGTCAACGCTGTCAGCACCTGCTGACTGTATACAAGCCTGGCTGTCAACATGTGTCAGCATTTACTAAGTGCTGACTACGTTCACAATCTGGGTGTCAACATTAATCCTGTGTCACGCTCCCAGTGCAACTGTCACAGCATGTCCAATCATAATCCAGTCAACTTGCTGACACACGTATCGTGTCGTGTCAGCACCAAGCAGTCTACATGTTGTAGGCGACGTAGATTGGGTCGAGCTGGTCGGCAAGGAAGCCGTCACGCAGATGCATGCGCTGTTTCTCACCACGGGAGTTGATCGGTACGACGCCAGGATCGACAACCACCACAACGCCCACAATGAGGTAGTGCTGCTCCAGAACAACGTTTGTCACCAGGGGGATGAGATCGAGAGCCTCGTTCTCGTTGCCATCCAGCTCGATCACTATCACGAGTAGGTTCGTCCACGTGAACACGGCACTGCAAACAAACACATACCGTGTAGTTATCACGTCCAGTACCTTGTTAAATTCTTTCACCTTAACGGTTCTTTCTCAATAAAATTGTTTGCTTGTCTCGTCTTAGAACCATTTCACGAATAATCAAACCTCGTAGAATCCACTACGACTTGTTGGCTCATTTGTGCAAATGTGTTATTTAATCTTAATGAAATCATTAAATAATTTTGTTTACCAGATCCAGTCAAAAGTGGATGAGAACAAGACAAAGGTGATGTGGCTCCATTTACAAACACACACAGCTACTCACAGTTTTGCCAGTTACCTGACCAAAAGTTGATTCTTTCGATGATTTTAACGAAAGCATGCTATTTTACTAAACTGGTATATTATTATATATACTATTCGTGCGCTAGCCTAGAACATCAACGAATCTGATTTGTGATGCGCTAAATCAATTGAGGGATTTTTAATAAATATATACTGAAAATAGCGGTTAAAATCAACATAACATACACTAGTGTAGCTGAAAATAGCATGACAGAAAGCACACCAAGAAGAACAGTTTCTATATTAAAATATATATATATATATATATATATATATATATATATATATGGCTGTAGTTGTTTGTTAATTAACTAGACGAAACATGCAGATCTTTGCATATATTTCGTAACTTCACAGGACATTGTCAGTTGTTTGTGTAACTTACCATTCACAGATCCTGCGGTGTGAGCGAATGATACTAGTCTCGATGTCTATGGGGTGATATCGCATGCCTCGCAACACGATTGTCTCGTCAAGGGCTCCAACCACAAATATCGCATCGTGGCGTTCTGAATCAAACCGACATTAATTAGTTTTAACTGTTAATGCTGTTACAATGGATTTGATTTACCTTTTGCTAAGTTACAATGAAAGTAAATCTATCTTAGAAATGTAACTCCTGTGGAATGGGCATAGTCTTTCAATAAGACTAGTAGGTACACCATATAATGTTCAAATTAGCCCCACCTTTGTAGTTATTCCAGTTAGAGCTTGTGCATTTAATAAGCAGGTAGTTTTGTATTCATAGACTGCGTGATAGCATGTAGGGCATAGGCTATTTGGTTTAACCTGATGCACCCTGAACACCGAAATTTGGGAAGTAGTGTTCATATTGATCGCCATGTGGCGCCACGTGCGTTCGCTTTGGTTATGCTGTTGGTGCCTGGATGAAGACAACACATGTGCAGACGTTTTGAGCCGTTTCTCGAATCGATCCGTCAATTATTAGTATTTTTGCGAATTTTTTGAAAGTGACCGATATCTCGTCAACGTTTTACGATTCATGGTTATGATGACTATGAGCGGGCATTGCATTTGTTGGGTTTTACATCCGATAATTCGGATGTAAATGACATTAGACTAGTAGCGGACAAGACAATGACATCGATGTGTCAATGATGTGTTTTTACTGTATTCATTGTCTTTTGACGCAACATTTGACTAACATTTGCAGAATTACTGCATTTATATTCCTTGAATTTTTCTTTTCCAATGGTAATAACACTATCAATGTTATGATTAACTGTGGCTAATTAGCATATAATTAGCATATGTAAACAATCGCAAAGTAAAAAATTAAATACGAAATCTAGTTTTATTTCGTCACTCATGGACAAAATAAAGCACAAAATGAGGCAAGTTTGGTACTGCAAGGTAGGCCTACATGTCCTCTATGAGCAGCAAGAGAAATTATAATGATATCTGCATTTACCTGTGAAATATTACAATTAGCATGCAAGTACTATGATTTTGGTTGATCGCATATATACATATAAAGCACACAAAACTGTTCACAAAATGCATAATAATGAATGTTTCATAGGTGCATGTAATCTACTGACATATATATCAGAGCACACCCTGTATTGTAGTATAATAACTTATGGTAAGATAAATATTCTGTGATTCAGAATATGTATATATTGTAAGGGTTTTGATGAAGACTTTACATGTAACAGTGCATTTCATAATCCCATGGGTTGAAACAAAATCAACTCCCCCAGAAATTCAGGGCTTATCAGGTTAAGGGTGTTTTATGACAATAGTGACGAATGCGCACATTGTATTTGCAATTTCATTTCTTAAGTTAGTTCTTAATCCCTGGTACCAATACATTACCACGAATACCAAGTGACGCTAATTTATATATACCATAAATGTCACAATAGGGTATTAAATGTAACTTTTACCTCATATAATTCCAATTTTGTAAATCCTTTCACCTAGCAAAACATTACAGAGGTTAAGATTTGTTTTGTAACACATCACACCCCATTTAATATTGTTCAACAGTAGCCTGAAATATACACATGGGCTCAAACGTGCTCAATATATTTTACGGAAAAGCCCAGTGTTTTTTATTTATATAATATAGCATTTTGTATTTATAGTTTATATTTTGTATAGTTCTCAGCAATTTTACAGAAGTTAAATAGGTCTTTCTGACACTGACTACATAATGAACACACGCCAACAAAGACAGAGGAGGAAGACAAATGGAGGGGGGAAGTTTTTCAATAGGGAGCAGAAGAAGGCAGAGGAGGAAGACATGTGGAGGGGGAAGGTTCTCAATAGGGAGCAGAGGAAGGCGGAGGAGGAGGATAAGTGGAGGGAGAAGGTTGTCAATAGGGAGCAGTGGAAGGCGGAGGAGGATGATAAGTGGAGGGAGAAGGTTGTCAATAGGGGGCAGAGGAAGGCGGAGGAGGATGATAAGTGGAGGGAGAAGGTTGTCAATAGGGGGCAGAGGAAGGCGGAGGAAGATGATAAGTGGAGGGAGAAGGTTGTCAATAGGGGGCAGAGGAAGGCGGAGGAGGATGATAAGTGGAGGGAGAAGGTTGTCAATAGGGGGCAGAGGAAGGCGGAGGAGGATGATAAGTGGAGGGAGAAGGTTGTCAATAGGGGGCAGGGGAAAATTACAACAACCAAAGCAGTGCAGCAGTAGAACTTGTCGGCCTCACCCCTCTAAAGGAAACTACAAGAAAGAAGAAGACATGGACATCTAGTAATATACCTCCGTCTGATTGTGTCTTCTCCGTGCGGCGTATGAAGCCGAGGTATCCAGTGCGTGCGTACGTCGTGTGGATATCTCCAGTTGCGAGGTGAGCCTCGAAGTGGTCCCTATGCAGGCACTGTTCCCCGTAGGCGCTGAAGTACCCACTCGCGTTGTGGCCGCTGTTCACCCAGATCTGTAAGCAGCATCAACACACATCACTAGTCAACTAAACCACCTTACCGAGATTCTTCTTCCTTGTGAATACGAAACACAATGAGGATATATATAGAGGTGTTGCTATGATTTAGAAATTGCACGCATGTGCGATGATGACGGAACAACTGTTGATGTTTTGATGTGGTTATTGCGTACAAATTGGCAGATGAACATCTGAAACTGAACTGTTCTGAAATTACTCCTTGTTTGTTGTTGCTGTAAATTTGCTAAAATCAATTAGACATGTGTATTAATATAAAATGGTATATTTCTGATCCGTATCACCCCAACTGTCTTCAACGCCTGGCAGAGTACCACAGCCTGGTCAGATTCTTTCTGGTACTCCTCCAGCCATCTTGGACAATTACAGAGCAGTGCAGATCGCAAATGTTTCAGCCAATATAAATATTTTGAAATGCGCATATATTAAACAAAGCACTGACCTCTCCAAGATGTGAATCAGCACACTGGCCCTTTGTCTCGGGGTTGGCTATGACGACCTTCACCCCTGGTAACAACTGCAAACAGACATACAGTGAAACACACGTGTATCACAATTCAACAATGATGATGAGGTGTAATATCACATCTGCATCTACAATTGTTCCCATCTGTGCAGCCCATAGGTTTAAAGGGACTTTTTCAATATGATTTTTTCATTTGTTTCGTTTCAGAATAATTTTTGGAAAACAGTAAGTTATCTATTATCGACTACGACATGCTAGCCCATTTGTACAAGTTTATTTTGTTTCGGAGATATCATTGAACAAATTAATAAATCAGTTTCGATCAGCAAAAATTTACAAAAGTTGCTCTGCTTCAATATGCTGTAACATAGGACTATTTGAACTTGTGCAAGTTACTCGATAACAATAAATTCTTTTGATGATTTTAACAAAAGAATGTACTATAATACTATACCCAGTGTGCATATTACAAACTATTCACACACTACAGATTTAAACATTGATGAACCTGATTAACGAAGGACTAAATCAATTGAGGAGGGACATTGAAAACACAAATGAACTATTGTATGCGACTCTGTGATATTAATGTTTATAGCTACACCATTTTTGGGTTTCAGAAATGCCACTGTATTAGAAAGTTCAGTGGGAAATATCGGGCATACCTTGCCGGATTCTGCGACGCACACGCTGTGTGGACTTCCTTTCTCAACAAGTGTCACCCGGTCATTGCGTAGTGCCCGGCGGTCAACAAACACGGTTGTTGGGTCTGGACTGGATGCTCCCTGGACAACCAAGAATCACATGGATACAGCATACATGGATCACATGGATACAGCATACAGGGATCAAATAGATGCTTATATCTTACTGTATGTTATTATTACTTTACCACAGAGCCTATGCTTTACCATATAGTCTGCACTTTACCATACAGTCTGTATTTTACCATACAGTCTGTACTTTATCATACAGTTTATGCTTTACCATAGAGTCTATGCTTTACCATAGAGTCTATGCTTTAGCATACAGTCTGTGCTTTACCACAGAGTCTGTGCTTTAGCATACAGTCTGTGCTTCATCATAGAGTCTATGCTTTACCACAGAGTATGTGCTTTACACATGGCCAATCCCTTATCATATTTATTTATGTTGTTATTGGTCTATTATAAAGTACTAAAAATCCTAATTGTTTACATTCGTCTTCTTGACATCATATTGACTATGTTCAATATGATTAATATTGCATTTTTTCCTTTTAATGGTTTATCTGAACACTTGATCACTCTCAATTTTGTTTAAATTTGTATTCCAATTAATACTGAGGATAATGATTTCTGTTCTCCATTATGTTAATATCATACCAAACTTCACATTGGAGAAAAAGAATTTAAATTCAAATACTTGGTATTATATTTGTCTATAACTTTTCAGCAAAACATTGTCTTCCTGGTGAAAATACTATATTTGATTTATTTTTGTTGGACAGCAAATTATTTATGATTACAAAATAAACTTATTTGTTGGAATTAAGCTATTATTATTTTTATACATCAAGAAATGAGTACACACCTGTAGCGAGATACCAACGTTGACCCTGCAGCCGAAACTGGTACTGACCGCCCGGGTGGACAGGCCGAGACCAGAGAAGAGCTTTGAGAAAGACGTGGTCAGCTGAATGCGAGGCCTTTCCTCAGCTATGACACAGAGTGTGCGTACACAGTTGAGGTTGATACCTCGTGTGTATAGGGATGCGATGGACGAGCCGAGGCCTTTCGTACACAAGTCCATCACACCATACGAGCAGAACGTGTCACGCACTGACAAACAAACACAATCACATTTACTTACATTTAATAATAATAATTATTATTAACAAACAGACATGACTTATTTACGTTTATTTACTATTATTAACAAACAGACATGACTTATTTACGTTTATTTACTATTATTAACAAACAAACATGACATAATTTACTTACGTTTAATAATAATAATTATTATTAACAAACAAACATGACATAATTTATTTGTTTAATAATTATTATTAATAAACAGACATGGCATCTTTTAATTACATTTAATAACAATAATAATGATGCAACATTTTATTGTGCTTTCTGCTGATCTGAATTGCAAAGAGGTGGTGCACCAACCGAGAAACCTGTTGTTCCAATGTTTGTTTCAACACGAGGAACTATGTTCTAACATCTTGGCCATCCAAATGTGTTCTAATGATCCATAATTTTAAAACATTATTTGACCATTCTCATTATCAATGATAACTGCACAGCTCCTCGTTACCTTTGTGCTGACTGACAATGCTGAGCCAGATTGCTGGATTGAGTTCGACTTCGGTCGGTGGAATCAGAATGGAATGGTGACCGGAATAGACACTACTGAGACACCACAGGACAAAGCCGAGGCCGTTGTACGGGTCGAGACAGAGTGTGACGTCACGGGACGGATACAGCTCACACTGCAGCTTCATAGAGCGACACAGGGTCGACGACGCTGTGTGGGACATCTGTCGGACACATTTCTGACAGTCATGTATCGAGTCAGGCAGTAGAAAGTTACCAGGTGCACTCAAAGTAAGTGCTCATGTATATTTACTTTATTTATTACTTTTATTTATTAATATTGTATTGTTATTGTATTGTTATTATATTACTGTTTTGTGATTAAAATTCCCTCATGAATTAATTTAGCGAATCAGGTTTGTTGATGTGTAAATGTGTTGTGCGTGAATATTTTAAGTAATACACCCAGACAGTTTAATAAACAATTGCGTACTTTAGTTAAAATCATTGGAAGAATTTACTCTGATCGTCACATAGTTGTGTAAATGTGAATAGCCTTATGCCATAATATATACCACATTTGGCCTTTTTGCCAAATTTTAACCAGACTTGGTAAAAAATAATTGAATAGTTTGTGGTATGATTTCACCAAAAAAGATTTCGCACAAACGAGGTAGCATGTGGATACTAGATCGGTTCGTTTTTTTTGGTGAAACGGATGGTAAAAAAACTGAGGGGGGACGTTTAAAGATATACTTGCCTTGACACCAGCCAGCATACCAGTGGTGGAGACGCTGAAGTCAAGGAAGCAGACCATCTCTGGGGTGGGTGCGCGGTAGACCGCTTGCAGCTTCCTCTTGGGCAGGTCATCCGTGTCAAATTGCACTGGCCACGTCTTCACATCCACGATAGAGGCCGCCTCCTGCAAACCACCATCAAGACATCAAGACCAGGAAGGCAATGGCATGAAGAGCAACGTATGGAAGTCTGCCCAACCATGCAAAACTAAGCAGAACCTCTGTGTATTCGGGGCAACAGTGGATTCGAATCATGGACAAAACACCAAAAAACAACTATCTGGGGTAGACACAAGAATGCTGTGAACCGCTTTCAACATTCACTGGCAGCAACATTTGATTAATACACCGCTCTACAGCGGAATGGGCTAAGTTACAGACAGGATACGAGAAATGAGGTTGAGATGTGCTAGACGCTGTTACAGACGCAATGACGAAATGCCATCAAGGACAATCCTGTGACAACCAGAACAGAGAATAACAAGCCAAAGCAGACCAGCCTGAACTGAACCCAGAAAACAAAACCCATCATCTGTTCATGTCATACCAGACACTATACAGCCCATCCAGGGTGTGTATCTAATGGTAAATTATGACAATACCCTGGTAGGTCCTGTTTTTGTCAGTAAATAAATTTTGTGTTAGTCAATTATAAGTCTGCTCAGACACTATACAGACCCTGTTGGCAGATCTGAGGCCAGTATCTAATATAAAAGGGGCATACAGTGATTATCATTAGTTAACCAAATGACTGTTCGATGGGACATTGGAAGACTAATTTATTAGTAGTTATAACATTTCGACTGGCTAAAAATAATATCCACAGAAAACGTGTTAATTACTATCGCGATCTTTCACATCTTAACAAAAAACTCATGATTTGGCAATTAATAAAAATATGCTTGTTTTATGATATATACAGATACCTACTGCTTTTACTGCATTTAAAGACTTCCTTATAAAACTTAATTATTCTTTATTGTGAAATGTTTATAGAATGATTTACTGGTGAGTCAAACTAAAGATAAATAAAAAATAAAGAATAAAACATGAAGTATGGCATTGTTAATTTATTATGTTTTTGTAAATAATAAAATTATAAGAATTTGAGTATTTTAATGACATGAAACCCCCAACTAGCTGTGTATCAGTTAACTAGTGAATCGTTGTAGTTCCCTTGAAACAGTTATTTCTGTGACATCGAGACATACACACCTGTTCCTAACCTGTAGCAGCAGGTAAATGTGAAGCCGTGTGATAGTGTCAGAGGACTCACCTTTGATTTGAACATCTTGATGAAGGTGCTACTCGTGAGGATGGCGACCGACTTGCTCACCTCCACGATCATTCGCACCGTCGGCAGAGTTGTCGAGATGTTCTGGGGGTGGGGCGGTCTGATTGTCACAGGAACGACACCTGGCGGTAAAAATAGTAATAATATGACGTCTGATATACCGGCAGTACCCACCTAGACAAGGCACTTTTGGCACTTTGGTCAGCTATCAGAACTAGTTTTCAATAGCTAATTTCAATAGCTACAAACTAAGTTAAGCTAACTAGGAAAAATTCCCATTCTCCAGATGGGATAACTTGGTAGTTCGCAAGTGACCGTCATGATAACAATATTAAACAATTTTACCTTGGTGCTGCCAGTCAATATCTCTGGGAAATGGCAACGTAATACTGGCAGTTATAGTAATGTCTAACAATGCCTTGCCCTTGTATTATGTAAGTTGGGACAATAGAAAAAAAGATGCATGACTTGTCAACAAATTATCATAAATTGATTGTTAGTAGAAAGGGCAACGGGGGGCGATTTTCGAAAAAAAAATAAAACTGAGACGACCCGACCGTGGGGTTGAACCTCTGAAAGTTGGGTGTGTGACATGATAAGCATCTAGGAAAAATAGCATAACATACACACATACATACTCATAAGATAATAAAAATTAATGTAGACTATGTGTCTTAAATATTCAAGACAGGTAATAGATAAAATAAGTAAAATGTAAAAGTACTATTTGAATCAATAAATAATAAAAGAAATAGTCAAGCATGTAATGTAGAAAGCAGTGTGGTTTATATGAGGAAAGGAGTGTTTATATAAAGACAGGTAGTGATGACAAAATAAGAGTGCATAGGACATCGGGGGGTAGCAATAGAAATTAGTGTGTTATTACTTAATTATGACAATAATGAGAAAAAAGATAGATAGACTTAAATTTCGCAAAAAAACATTTGGGTGTGACGTCCTGAACAGGATATGCAAACTGAAGAAGAAGATGACGCTAATATGACATCATTAGTTTGCAGACATCACGGCATTACTGACCTACGAAGAGGCAGCCATAGAAGGCTGCAATGAGGTCAAGACTAGGGCCATAGATGAGAGCGACATGATCCCCTGTGTTCAGACGCCCCTTGTCCATCAACAGTGCTCCGATACGCTCGGCCTTCTTGTGCAGCTGACTACACGTCATGGTGCATTGAGGCTGACCCTGGTAACCAATGGCAACAACATATGCAGCTTCAAAGGGTAATCAAATTCTTGGATTGATTAGAAGAAACATAACATACAAGGGAAAAAAGTTAATTATACCTCTTTATAAGGCAATAGTTAGACCTCATTTAGAATACTGTATACAAGCATGGAGACCATATCGTAAGAAGGATATAGATATGCTTGAATGCATACAAAGGAGAGCAACTGAAATGATTCCAGAACTGAGAGACCTTAGTTATGAAGAATGCCTGAAAGAATGTGGTTTAACAACTCTAGAGACAAGGAGGTTAAGAGGAGATCAGATTGAAGTTTTTAAGATATTGAATGGGTATGAAAATATTGATAGAAATATGTTTTTCTCACTCAAGAAGGATAGCAGAACTAGAGGACATGAGGTAAACTTAGTAAAGGATCAATGTAGATTGGACATCAGGAAGCACTCGTTCTCACAGAGGACAATAAATGAATGGAACAAATTGTCTACAGATTGTGTAACTGCTAGCAGCGTGAATATGTTTAAAAACAAGGTTGACACATATCTCAGGAGGGCGGGCTATAAGTAGATGAACATTGTTGGACTCTCGATAAGCCAATGGCTTCCTTGTCCACTTGCCACCTGGGCCTTTGGCTTGGATGGCAAATCTTGTTAAACAGTCAACAGCAACGTCTTCCATTATAATGTCAATATGGATGAGAAATGCCTTCAGAAAAAGGCTGGTTTTGTAAATCTTCTAAACACTGTATTAATACTACTGCTCAGAATAAAAAAAAATTGGAGGGCTTTGTAGATATAAAAAAATTATTTAAGTGAAACAAATTTTATTGAGGGTGGGTTGGTAAGGGTGCACTTAGATTATCATGAAAAAAAGGAAAGGGTTATTTTTGGAAGCAGTTTTTCCTCTGTTGAAATAATATTTGGCTTATCATTCATTGCACTGGCAATGAGCCTACAGTGCCTCCATATTTTTGGATAGGCATGGGTGGGTGGGGGCCAATTCTATCCAATTTTTGTATTACAAAGCCCCTTAAATATCTTTAGCTTGTGACATTTTAGAGTAGCTTTCCATCTAGACAGAATAAAAATGAGTATATGTATGTAATTTAAATATAATGTGTTCAGCAGTTTGAGAACTGGCCACATAGGTAAACCTCAAATAACTTATACTTACCACAACTGAGCCAGTCAAGGAGCTGCTCAGCAACTAACAAAACCAATCAAGGAATTCAGAACTGAACTGAAGTCATTGTGTAAATGGAGAGATAAACTTTTTGTAGCAAGAACTACCTGAGGCAGGGTGATCACCATACCTTGCTCCTGATGAGTGTGAAAATGATGTGGTCTGGTGTAGTCTGAGCTCTCCATCGCAGGATCTCAGACAGAAACTGGTACTGCAACACAAACAACACCCACGTACAGGACCTAACATGGAATTAGGAATAACAACCAACGAAGCTCAACGTAACATCGCTGCTGTATAGAAAACATTTAAAAACACAACTTTTTAGTGCAGCCTTTTTACATTCTGCTGATGTGAATATTTGTGATGCATATATGCTATTATTTTTTTATTTTAATTTAACTTTTTTTTACATATTATTTATGGTAAGATTTGTTTTCATGGACTACATTTTTGAGAAATTATTGTTTGTATGGTTTTTGCTTTTTAAATATAATTTAAAGTCAGAATTACCATGAACGTGATGTGCCTGATCTTGATTGATTGGGCGCTATACAAGTACTTTTATTATGATTATCAAGGTATTATTATCAACATGTGCTAAAAGGAATGTAGCCAGATTTGTTTGTGCTGTTATAATAGTACAGGTCTACTTGTTATCTTTCTGTCCGTTATCTGTCAATGTCTCCCTGTAGAGAATGTATTTTTCATTGTGTTTTGTCTAAGCAACACAACGAAATGTGACTGTGTTTATCAATACACAAATGTGTGAGTGTGTGCGCGTGCACACACAAGTCATTTGTTATTATATTATCATATACATTTCTGGAATGAATTACCCAGATGTTTGTTCATAACTCAGATACACATCTGACCTTTCTCGCGGTGTCGCTGTCATCGTCGATGAAGCCGATGTCTCGGCCCTGGGCCCAGGCGAGTCGGGCGCCTTGCACGATGTTACCGACATGTACGGCTGAAGGCGTGACATCTGTAAAAAATTTTTAAATTAAAATAATTGATTTGGAGGAATATATTGTAACGCACTATTGAGCAGAATGATTTTTGCACGTGTTAAAACTGCCTTCTCTATTGATTTAGCGCATTGCAAATCAGGTTTGTTGATGTTCATATCTGTAGAGTGTGAATAATTAGGTCCTGTGTGCAGCTGGTTGAATAAAATAGTGTATAAGAAAGAACTGACTGCTATCATTAGAGTTGTGGTTTGGCCGAACCAAAATTAATTTAACAGTTTGTCTTATTTCGTAAGAACTCAATAACAAAATTGCATAAATGAGCTAGCATATTTCATAGTTGATAATATTTAGGTTCTATTTTTCACAAAATAAGTTTGAAAAAGAGACGAGAGAAAAATCGAATTGAGAAGGCAGCTTTAATTCATCTACCTCACTTGGTAGAATGAGTGAGATTGAAAGTAATGAAAGTGGGAGTTGTCAGTTCAAAACATTTTCCCATGCTGGACTACACAACATTTCCAAATACCAGCTGACAGTTGTGCATAAGATCATAATAAATAGTTAGTCAGACACATGTGATGTAGCACCAGTGTAGCAGTTACTAGCAGTACTAGATTAGCTACACTGTAGGGAGTGAACAACATCAGCTCCAGCTACCAACAGAAGAAACCGACCGAAACGATAACGAATACGTTGTGAGGAACAACTGCACTGAAAGATACAGGCAAATCATAGGGCATTCTAGGAACGGTGTATTACAGATCAGTTGTAGGTGAATAAAAGAAGAACATGACATGAAAACTATGCCATGCACGCCTAAATGCAGAAGAATATGACATGAAAACTACGCCATGCACGCTTAAATGCACTCCTAATGTAGATCGAGGCTGCGTGGCAATTACTATGGATTTAACAAACCATTTTAAATTTCTTTAAGCAACAACGATTATATAATCAGAACGATGTATCCGAAGGAGATTTTTGCAGGATATCTAATAAGAAACACCAAAGTGAAGTCTAAGCCTGCACAAAGCAAGCATCAGTTGACACTTGGCAGGAGACAGAGAGACAAAGGTAAACTAGACTCATGTCACGGCTACACATATGAATAAACAATATTACACATTGTGCAAAATGGCCACTTACATTTACAATATATCACGTTTTCAGGTGAATGTCAGCAGTGGACAAGAGAGAAGGGTTAACATGAGAGGGACATTGTGTTACAAGGGTTAACATGAGAGGGTTGTTGTGTTACAAGGGTTAACAAGAAAGGGTCAATGTGTTACAAGAGTGAACACACAAGGTCATTGTTTACAACATGAGAGGGTCATTGTGTTACAAGGGTTAACATGAGGGTCGTTGTTACAACATGAGAGGGTTATTGTGTTACAAGGGTAAACATGAGAGGGTTGTTGTGTTACAAGGGTCAACATGAGAGGGTCATTGTGTTGCAAGGGTTAACAAGAAAGGGTCAATATGTTAGAGTGAACACACAAGGTCATTGTTTACAACATGAGAGGGTCATTGTGTTACAAGAGTTAACATGAGGGTCGTTGTGTTCCAACATGAGAGGGTTATTGTGTTACAAGGGTTAACATGAGAGGGATGCTGTGTTACACATGAGAGGGTTGTTGTGTTACAAGGGTAAACATGAGAGGGTTGTTGTGTTACAATATGAGAGGGTCATTGTGTTCCAACATGAGAGGGTTATTGTGTTACAAGGGTAAACATGAGAGGGATGCTGTGTTACACATGAGAGGGATGCTGTGTTACACATGAGAGGGTCGTTGTGTTACAACGACAGGGTTATTGTGTTATAAAGGGCCTGCAGATTAACATCACTGGCACAAATTCAATTACCTAATCTAGTCTTTTAGCACAAAGAGAGAATATTGTTACTTTAGTTAAGTACACTGTGAGTTGTAAATTAAGACATTCACCAAAGCAACTAGAATATGAATTGTTGTTGAACCTGTTCACTCTAGCAAGCAGAAGCAAGCGTGCAATAAACATGACTCATGATGCACGACTACTATTTGTGCCAGCGAATAGGAACACTACGACTATTACACTGGAGGAAAACCTTCTTCAGACGAACCAACACAGATGGTAATCCTCACAGCATCACCACCTGTAGTGAAGTTATTAACCCACCCACTCAAACATTTCACTAGAACTGACAGTTGCTGCACCAGGGCACATGATAACCACTACTGCACAATTTTGCTATCGTAACACACATCATCTACTTAAAGGTCCCCCCTCAACTTATTTAGCCCATCGCGAATCATGTTCGTTTGTGCTAAAATGTGTAGAGTGCGAGTAACATTGGAGCCAGTTTAATAAAAGAGTGCATATTTTTGCACAATTGAAAGAATTGACTTTAATTGTTAGATCGAGTAGATTGCAAAAATGTGAATACCCTTACGTCATAGTATATAGCGCCGGACCACTTTTGCCATTTTACCTAATTTTTACTTGACCCATTTGAAAATAATTTAATAGTTTGTCTGATGATATCGTCAAAAAATAACCCATTTGCACAAATAATCTAGCGTGTCGTAGTGGATACTAGATATGTGAAATTTTTCTGGCGAAATGATTTCAAAACGAGATGAACATAAGATTGAATTGTAGAGGCAGTTTTAAATGTAGTGTCTACAGCACTTGGTTACTGCCCGAAGGCGACACACCCTTTGCCAAATGTGACAGACCCAAGTTTAATAAACGCAACGTCATGAATAAAATAAAAAGACTGAACTATATGTAAAATTTCACACTGACAATATGTGACGACAAGAATGTTGCAACGCTCCCAGTGGTAGAGATGATGCCAATACAAGCATGTAGCATATAGGTGCCAAGTGTTATGGTTTACCTATAACAGTTAAGTGTTATGGATATTCTTAAATCTGACAGTCATATGGGCATAAGAGACATTTTAACAAAGCTTTTTGTATTATGAAATACAGCCGGCGCGTGTCAAATGGAATATAACAGATCACCAATTCCAAACACGCCCAAAAAGAAGAATATAGAAAACCTAATGGACCTTGTTTGTTGGTAAATATTCTGTAACTGATAGATGGCGACATCCAATCGAAATGAGAATGCTACAGGTCAGTTGACACTGAAAAAGTTGTACGGATTCATACAGAATTTCAAGTCAAATATACGGATTTCAACTGAAAAAATATGAGATTTTGAGATGTTTGCCCACCCACCTGGATGAACTTCCCGTGGCTTGGGCAGGTTGGTGACACAGGTGTGGGGACACATGAGGACGTTGGCTGGGTGCAGCATGCCCTCTAGGAACCGCTTCTTGGCCTCGCTCAGGTGGATCCCTCCCAGCGGAGTCTGTCAACAGTGTCAACCGTCACCTCAACGAAGCATGCAAAAGTCACACTGTCAACTAGATGATGCGTATACAGAACAACTAAAACATGAATATTTCAACACAAAATGTTTTTCACATTACAATGAACATGTACAACTTTTGTCAACTAGACATAGGACCTCGAGAAACTAAAAAATCTCATGCAGGGCACACGTGCTGTAAGCATGGTCCAACTCAGTTACGTCAGATCTTGCGTGTGAACATGGGATGCACGAGCAGGCATTGCAGCTGAAATTTGAAGCATGTACGTTGTTCATCTGGTCAACGTGAATGACAAGAAACCCCAACACAAGTGGTATCGGTGCCATCCTTATCACAGTAGCCACTGGAATTATAAATGATCAGCTGTGAACTGGATGACCTCGGGTGATCAGTGCAAGACAAACCGCCACATTACATGCATCCATCTAGTTGATAAGCTCCGTACCGCCAATGAAACCATCCAGAACATCATCCAGACAGTAGATGCCTACCTTTGGCAAGTAGTTTGGCGGGACCAGCGCGAGACAGTAGATGCCGACCAGGTGAATGCTATCAACAGCCTGCAGAACCCGACTCATCCAGTGAAAGCTCTGTAAATAAGAGACAATAGTTTCACAACCCACCAGCGTGTCATCAAACTATGTGACAATTTATGCTTATTTTTATGTTGTCTGCTTCTGAATTATGGCATCTTTTCTACAGATCGTCCCATGGTTATAACTGGAATGTTGCTCTATATTGGCTACAGCTCATTAAACTATAACGTCAATTTACCAACACACATGCACACACCGAAGCGCACATGAGAGAGAGAGAGAGAGAGGGTGAGAGAGAGGGCAAGAGAGAGAGAGAAGGCGTGACGTCAAGAGATCATCACCTCCTCCTCAGCGCAGTCTGGTCGCTGCTCTGCCACAACAATGATTCGTTCATCCTTCAACACATTGACGGAGAAAATCGCGATTCTACAATGGAAAATAAACATGACTTGTCAACAAGCACTGTAGTAATCATTATAGCAAAGAGGAAAAACAATACTCACTACAATAGGCTAAGATTACAGTGCAACAAATACATTCGCATAAAAACATAACACATACATATTAATATTACTAGATTTAGAAAATAACATCAGCAGATTAATACAGTGGACGTAACTGAATCGAGGATAACAGAATCAGCCATTTGGTAGAATAAAATATATTGGCTGGGATGGAATCAATCAGCTGAATCAAACTGTTCTGGCCCGAACAATAGTTCACTGTATGGTTATATTAGCGGAGTAGCTGTACTCAATATTACATTCAGATTAATCCATGGAAATGTTTATAAACATTTCTGATGGGGGATGTTTATGTTTGTGTATGTTTCGCGCACCGTGGCCAAGAGAAATGCATGACAATTACATTTGTAAACAACCTTTTAACACACGAACAAGTTGACCACCTTAGACAAATTATTAGTTTGAATTTATGGAATGAAAATAGTTGCCAACAAAGCTAAAACTTTCACTGTGAAATGTTCTAAACAAACAACTTCCGGTCAGAACATCTGGCTGCCAATTACAACATTCAAGACAAATTCCTACCTTCCTCGGTAGATGAATTTCATTGGTTCAACGGCCAGTATTGTTGCTATGATGTCATCAGTGTTATGGCGACGACCTCCGACCTGCATAAGACCCTCCCGACTGCCACATACAAATATGAGGCCACCCTGGAAGCAAGAGAGTAAAACTGTTTCAGATCTTACAAACACTTTCATGATTACTTAGTTACAATCTAGTGATGTTGTTAGTTCCCTTGGCTGCCAGTGCTACCAAGATTTCATTCCTTTGGGAAGTATCTTAACTGAAGCAGCACTTTATGAGGCATTTAATCATGAAAGCAGTACGATTTTGGTGGTTTGTTCCATAAAATAAAGAATAATCAATAAACTTACTGGACCAAGAAAACCGAGAAGTCCGGTCCTTGTATATGTGTGGTCCCCGCTAAGTCGACCATCGCTGTGTACTGGTGTCATCTGAAATGTTCACCATGTGAAAAAAGACACATACACGCACATATATAAATTATGCAAGTAATAGTAATAATGTAAATTCCACTTAGTGCACTACTACTAATGTTAACCAGAAATTCTGGTTAGTTTTTTAACACAGAATGCAAAACTTATTACTAAGACACATTGCACTGCCTTTGAATATGGATGAAATACATGTGACATGTCTTTGGGGATTTGCTTCATCATTCAAACTGAAAAATTGTGATAAAGCACATATAGCATAAACTTATTGAAAACTTATACCAAACATATCACGGTCGAAGTACAAATACATTTGACGGCAAATTGATGCAAGGTACATTTCTAACAAAACCTGGTGGATTTCATTCGATGGAAGTATATTTGTAGCCTCATGAATGGTAACGCTAGATTGGAATGAGAATGTTACAGGCCGATTAACCCATGAGAAATGCTATATAAATTTATACAGCTTTATACAGAATGTCAAGTAAAAAATAGAGATTTATAACCAAAACAATGTGTCTTGCCAGCACTTGAAAATAAACAGCTGTCGTACCTTAAACGTGCTGTTTGAGATGCCATGAAGTCCCCAGTAGGCGGTGCCAGCATAGGGCGCACTGAGACAGAGTTCACCGACCTCGTCAGTCTTACACAGCTGAGGGGGTCCATTCAACTTTACTACACTCATGGTTCCTGCAAGGTACACACAGCAGGAATGACCATACGTCTGCGATCATTAAACCTCCCTCCCCAAATGATTTATCCCATTGCGAATCAGGTTCATTTATGTTCAAATTTGTTGTGAGTGAATATTTTTTAATATTGCAACGTGTAGTCAGTTTGATAAAAGATTGCATACTTTTTGTAAAAATCTTGGAAAGAATTGACTTTGATTGTTAGATCGGGCAACTTGCGAATAACTTGCAAAAGTGTGCATAGCCTTATGTCATAATATATATATAGTTGGACCACTTTTTTGGCTGAATTATTACCGGATTTGTCCGATAATTTCAGCGAAAGTAAATAACACATTTGTACGAATGAAGTTGATAATCGGTATGTTAGGTTTTTTGTAAAAATGTGTCTGAAACGAGATGAATGAAAAATTTTAATTGAGGAGACCTTTAACTAATTGTGAATTAGACAGCTACTTTCACTATAGAAAGAGTAAGTCACTGAAGCTGTGTTAAGACAAGAATGTAGACTGACCACCGGGCAATACTTGACCACAGTCTTGTAGGGTGAGCGAAGTTAGGTTGTTCTCACTGTCCACTCGGACCACTCCGTAACTGAGAGCGTGCATAGACAATACACCGCGGCCCGAGGCATTGGTATTGGTCCGACCAGGCCTAAAAATACAAACATCCTCAAAAATCAACATGTCAACACATTGTCCAATCACAACAGACTAAAGGCCCGTTTACAGAAGCTATTTTTGTCAAATTGGTTGGCCGTGCAAACACCCTGAGAGACCAACTGAGTCATTCAAATCGGAGGTGGTTCCAATTCCACCGACTGTCGATTGAAATTTTGATGCAGTGGCCAATCACAGACCGCCGCAACCAACAGCAAGTGCACCTGTCATGACCCTTCAAAGCTCATGTCGGGATTGGCGTGAGTCAATAGATCAGCGTCTAGACATGTCGCTCATCTAAATGCACACATTAATTAACTGCTCATTGTCATCCGACATGGTATCGCCCAACCAATTGGGACACAACTCGCTCATCTTTTACCCATTTAAATATCTCAGCAAATTCCATTTCTATGCACAAACTTTATTTGTTTTACTGTCAATGCTCCCTATAGCTATGCATTTGCATAATGTGGGAAGGCTGAACTGGGGGGCATTTACCTTCGGATAGCAACTGTGAGGGCTTCCGGGCTACACGCACAGGGACAGATTGTCTCCTGCTTTAACCCTTTGCCCTGGAAGACGTTCAGGAATGAATCACAAGAAGTGAGGGACCCTGAAAGACACAGACAACACAATAGTGATCACAATGATTCATCATGTACACATTAATTTAGAGATCTCAATTAACAGATGTGTATGTTTCCTAAGTAAACACACCCACACATTTTTAAAACTGTGTTATTATTTTGTACCAATTACTATGGCGTGATCGTTTTCTCCATCAATTTATACCCACTCTTTAAAAAGGAATATAAAATAAAGACAATCAAAAGACCTTTTAATTACTTGATACCAAAATCTAAGCCTTGGCATCATGTTTAGAAGAACTATCATCAGTTCAATTGAAGATGAGCAAGTAATTCAGAATACCAGGAAAACACAGCCCCGATCTCATGCGGTATACATGGACACGACTGGCAGAAAAGAGAAATTTAACGATAGAGGGAGTTGGTAAAGAGTGGACTGACTTGGGACTTGGGAGTGACTTACATGGGTTAGCCCCGTCAGCCACCAACAGCATTCTCACGGATGCCAGGTTGATGTCTTTGTGGTCCTTCGTGGCGAGAAGGCCCCAATGCAAATCACGAGACTTCACAATTGCCACGCTCGCTGCAACAAACGACAACATCAGTGACTGACGTTCTTGTAACGTTGTTTCAACTGTGTTACCCAAAATGCATTTAAAATACATTTTCAATATAATTTACCTTTAGAAGTTATTCAGCAGTACTTCAATAAAGCTCCATAATTCTCACTGATTAAAAGAACGTACAAAGTCTGATCGTATGTTATATTGTTTCTCATGATGATACAAGGATGAAGATGACTCACCTTTGAATTTGGTAACCATCTTCATCCAAGATGCTGGGTCGACCTTCATCAGCGAGTACGGAATGAAAATGACGTGCATGCCGTTGAAGACACTCTGAAGGCAGAACAATAAACAAACAAATAATTAAAGATCACTCCTCAATTACATTTTTTTGCATGGCCCAGTTTGGTGAAAATAAAATGTAAGACCTTGCTTTGAAAATTCCCATTTTAAGACCTTTAAAAATGATGCAAGAGTCAATTTGAAGACTTTTTAAGACTTCATACACAACCTGTGGTTCTAATTTAATGCTGATAATATTTCTGTCAAATCTTTTTCGAGACAAAAACTGCAACATTCCACATGGAAGGCAGCCGAGATGCTCAATCATGCCTGAATGTAGGGATAAGTACATAGCATTAGAAGAAGACGACTCACCGTGAGCACGCCGTGCCACAGGCCGGCCTTCCTCTTAAAGTCTAACACGCACACCATCACCTCTCCTGAAACAACAAGCCACGCAAAATTATCTATATAATTACATTCATATTAAAAAATAAGTTTGTTACCTGTCAGAATACTTTTGGGACCTTCATAATCCCTTCATCTGATTAGGGATCGTTAAGGTACTGAAGGCTTCGTCAAGCATAACAGGTATTCATTCTGACAGGTAAAAAACTTACTTTTCAATAAGACTATATACTAGTTACACCAATAAAGATTAAAGCATGCAGAATAATAATGCTAATTTAGATGTACTTTTAAGATCGAAAACTTAAGATAGTTGAGGCGAATTAATTACACAAACCCTTAACTTGCTCCCGATAAGTTAACGAATGACAATCGTTGCTCATTCCCTTTAAGAAGCTGCGTAAACTCACCCTCGGTGTAGTTGCACGCGACGGTGAGGGTGCGACAGAGACACAGCATGCTGGAGCGGGTGTTTGTCACCCCCATCACGCTGCCATCCTTGGCCGTCGTGTACTGCAACACAGGCAACAATAGCATCACACCACATGGATGATGTTATGTAAAGGTAAGTAAGGTATCCAGTCCTTAGAGCCGCTCAAGTTCTTTACACTTCCTAGCTGTTTCCAGCATTTGGCAACATTCTATTAACTGACTATTCTGTATGTTGTGGTTACTAGAATCTGATGGTCTTATGAGACCTCACTCAATTAGTCAACCTCTTTCAGAACATTACTACCAAGCTGACCTTTCTAAGCTGGCACTGAGGGTGGTCACTGTTGGGGTGCATGTCACTGAGGGTGGTCACTGTCAGGGTGCATGTCACTGAGGGTGGTCACTGTCAGGGTGCATGGCACTGAGGGTGGTCACTGTCAGGGTGCATGTCACTGAGGGTGGTCACTGTCAGGGTGCATGTCACTGAGGGTGGTCACTTTCAGGGTGGTCACTGAGGGTAGTCACTGTCAGGGTGGTCACTGTCAGGGTGCATGTCACCGAGGGTGGTCACTGTCAGGGTGCATGTCACCGAGGGTGGTCACTGTCAGGGTGCATGTCACCGAGGGTGGTCACTGTCAGGGTGCATGTCACCGAGGGTGGTCACTGTCAGGGTGCATGTCACTGAGGGTGGTCACTGTCAGGGTGCATGTCACTGAGGGTGGTCACTTTCAGGGTGCATGTCACTGAGGGTGGTCACTTTCAGGGTGCATGTCACTGAGGGTGGTCACTGTCAGGGTGCATGTCACTGAGGGTGGTCACTGTCAGGGTGCATGTCACTGAGGGTGGTCACTGTCAGGGTGCATGTCACTGAGGGTGGTCACTGTCAGGGTGCATGTCACCGAGGGTGGTCACTGTCAGGGTGCATGTCACTGAGGGTGGTCACTGTCAAGGTGCATGTCACTGAGGGTGGTCACTGTCAGGGTGCATGTCACTGAGGGTGGTCACTGTCAGGGTGCATGTCACCGAGGGTGGTCACTGTCAGGGTGCATGTCACTGAGGGTGGTCACTGTCAGGGTGCATGTCACTGAGGGTGGTCACTGTCAGGGTGCATGTCACTGAGGGTGGTCACTGTCAAGGTGCATGTCACTGAGGGTGGTCACTGTCAGGGTGCATGTCACTGAGGGTGGTCACTGTCAGGGTGCATGTCACTGAGGGTGGTCACTGTCAGGGTGCATGTCACTGAGGGTGGTCACTGTCAGGGTGCATGTCACTGAGGGTGGTCACTGTCAGGGTGCATGTCACTGAGGGTGGTCACTGTCAGGGTGCATGTCACTGAGGGTGGTCACTGTCAGGGTGCATGTCACTGAGGGTGGTCACTGTCAGGGTGCATGTCACTGAGGGTGGTCACTGTCAGGGTGCATGTCACTGAGGGTGGTCACTGTCAGGGCGCATGTCACCGAGGGTGGTCACTGTCAGGGTGCATGTCACTGAGGGTGGTCACTGTCAGGGTGCATGTCACTGAGGGTGGTCACTGTCAAGGTGCATGTCACTGAGGGTGGTCACTGTCAGAGTGCATGTCACTGAGGGTGGTCACTGTCAAGGTGCATGTCACTGAGGGTGGTCACTGTCAGGGTGCATGTCGTCCTCTGTTTTTTTTTGCATCCCCAATTATTGAGATGGGACCATCGTTAACGTGACCATCTGAGTCATGGGGGATACACAGTCCACATTGTTGAGAGCCAAGTTTTTACACCAAATGTACTGTGCATAGCAAACTTGTTCAGACATGACTGTGGATGTAAGAGATGTGATTGTGAGGGCTCATTGAAAATCATGCTAAAAACGTTACATGGTCACCATTGTGAAATAAAGCTTTTACTAATAAAGACCCCTACCTCGATGTAGGCAGGCGCCTCATCTGACTGTCTGGCAGGAGGCAACCATTCCTTGGGCAACTTGCTCAGGTGTTCCGTGACAAACCACTGCAACTTGGGCCAACCTGCAACATGACGAATAGTAAAGATATCCAGCCCATTATGTGATATGACTTACGACTGAGACCCTTGGGTCAATCTGTAATATGACTTATAGCTGGGACACCTGGATATATGGCAGTATCAACTCAACTAAATAACGATAACTCTAACAGTACGTTTAGAGATAATCTCAATTTTGTACATGAAATATGTAAAAAAATATGACGAAATGCTTGACAAAAACATAATGTCTATTTCAGTTGCCCTAATCTGTGTTTATACTAAATACCTTGGTAGCTCCACAGGCAATACTCTGCTGTATCATGCTATTCCACATGAATTTCAAATGTGTTACATTACAAACCTCCACACCAATCAAGTTGTCTTACACAGAGACGCAAGACTCGGGCATTAAAATAGGTTTAACTTCGCCCGTAGAGCCCAAGAGTAGTTGTAGGACTGTTGAGCTCACCCCTGAAGATGATCACCTCCCCGTTGGGGTTCTTGGGCAGTCCCTTGTAGCATGCCTCCGACGTGAGAGCAACGGACACACTGAGACTCCCCAGGAGGAAGCCAATGCCCTGGCCACCTGCGTCCTGTGTACAACTGTACCATTAGGATGGCTGCCAGACTTTGCCATTAAGAACTAACTATATTGTGAAGAAATTCAATAAAGCTGCTCTAAAATAGATGTTATGATAAATATGATGGCATTGAGTATGTCTACTGTTGATCTGTTCACATACTGTTATTTCGATATGGAATTGATATCTCGTATTTTGTACTTGGAATTGGTATTTTTGATGTGAAATTGGAATTGGAGTGCGTAACTGGTCTGTAATTGGAATAGATATAATGTAATTCACCACAAGTCTGGTGGCTGCTACAACAGCAATCAAATATGGTCTTTGTAGCAGTCTCCCTGACCCATTGAAATAGGGTATTTTTTAAACCGCAGTTAGCAGATGGTGAATGGTAAGGATTCAAGTTTTTGTTTTCAATTACAATCAATTAATTAGTGTAATGCTAGTTTTACTTTACTTTTCCCAAAAAACACTGTATATTCTCAGATCATAGTTCATAAAGGTTTTGATTACGAACACATGCTGGCAGTTTTCTGTTGTGATGGCTAAAGAGCCACCCGGCTAATATGAAGTTGCCGAATTTGAGCACAGGTTGATGTCATTCAAAGTTTCATGTAGGCGATGACCTTCTACAAACTTACTCAGTAAAAATAGCAACCTTCATAAATAATATTTACGAGGTTATGAAGACATACAACAATCATAGCACATACCCGCTTGGTGAGTGGCACTTCGACTGGAACTGGAACGACCCCGGCAGTCAGGCAGCCGTAGAAAGCACACATGTAGGCGATCGGGTCACTGTTTGGGTAGATGAGCGCCACCTGGGAACAGAGATTGGAACACATCGATAACCGCATCTTCTTTGCCCAACTCGGGCCAGTTCCAGCCAAAAACACAACATGATAAGATGTGAAGAAATGCTGTGTCAAAAGTGCATCGTTGGCAGTAGTGGGAATGATATGGTCAGGTAGAGTACTAGTGCCTATATGAATAGCTTTATTTCAGGTAAAAACCCACATACATACAAATTTATACGCATTAAAACATAAATAAGTTAAAATGTAACAAATAATTTAATATAAATAGTATATAAAATCACCTTTGTACACAACAAAGTTCAAAATAAAAAATATTTATACAATAAATTTTTTTATTTAATATTTATACTAAAAAAATTGGATGAAGCGATATTGCATCTCCTACTTACCCTGTCTCCAGCCTTGACCCCTGGGTTGCCCTTTGACCCAACCTTGTGGAGCAGATTGTAGGCGATCTTGTGTGTACGACTGAGCAGTTTGCCTACAGCAACCAGTGGTCATACTCAAACATTTACTGCCACAAGTTTCTCAAATTTATCACCCTGGAAGACCACTATAAAGAAACACCAACTCTTTAGTAATAAATCTGTCATGATATTTTCCATATATAATGGTAATTACAGGTTTGATATCTTTCCATGTCCAATGACATCACCTACAAAGCAGCCTTGGTAAACATTTACCCCCTGTGTGGAATCCTTTACTTTCCTTGGCATATACGCCACATAGAAGGGACCAACAGCTTTTAGTGTCTGTTCTGAAAGGCACAGGTAAAGTGGGGTGAACGAAACTGCCCAAGTTTCGATATGGCAGCGGGTGGACTCGATCACCAGTCCTCTCGATAGACAGTCTGGCGCTCTAACTGCGGAGCTACTGCGCCTCGCAAACATTAACAAGGACTACGCTAGGAATAATGCCACTCACCGTATGTTATCGAAATAGTCGGCTTTCCATTCTGGTCGAGTACTGTGGCAGCTGTTGCCTTGAAAGTTGCAGACCCGTACCGCTGCACAGCCGCCTCCAAGTTCCTGGGCAGTCCCGAAGGGATCTGGTCAGGAGGCAAAGTTTGTCACTTGAAATTCAGGTATGCCATCTGATGAAATTATTAAATGGTAGCTACTGTAATGATATTTCCTCAGTTGAAGAACTATAATACTTATATTATTCATAGAAAACGACAAAGTATTTGTTTGGGTTCTTCATAATTAAAATTTTCCTCCTCAATTAGATTTTTTGCTAGTCTCATTTGAAATTCATTTTGCAAAAAATCAAACCTACCTAGTACCCACTGCAACATGGCAGCTCATTTGTGCAATGTTTGTATGTAGTTTTTGTGAAATCATCTGACAAACAAATGAATTACGTAATGTTTGATCAAACACTAACTGATGTGAAAATGGAAACACTGAAAATTCAGAAATTTCACCCTTGGTGAAATTTCATAACTTTGTTATGTGATAAGAGAGAGGAAGGAAGTCACGCCTATGATAGGCATCGACCCGCACAGTGTTTACCATTTTGGATATCCACTATTTTGACCTTCCCAGTTCTACAGACTAAAATAAATTCTTTCGATGATTTGAACAAACTAGGCATTAAAAAAATTCAACTGTGGATATTACATTAACTATTCACATATTACATATTAGGACATCAATGAACCTGATTTGAGATAGGCTAAATCAGTTGAGGGTGGAGTTTAAAATAATTCCATCATGCTCTTTACACAGTGGACAGCAACATATTTGACATGTCAACTACAGTTGTAATAATAAATTGAAAAAAATTACAATGTTGTAACTTGTGAATTAAGTTGTGAATTCAGACTCTAATCGTACTAGAGAAACTAATGCTGAAATGAAGTTCAATAAAACATAATATATCTGGCAGCTGCTACATAAAATAACATAACCATGACAAAACATTAATCCTAACTGTAATAAGAAACAATATTATTTTCTGAGAGCACTGTAATTGTAAAGATGCTCTTGTAATCAAACAGCAGTTCTGGTGTGAGCGTAGTGAATAAACAGAAATAAGTTATAAATTAGCAGAATACATACAGTGAGCTGCTCTCCGGCTGTTGCAGTGATTGTGCTGCCCTCTGGTGTGGGAGCGTTTGGATCGGACGGAGGCGCTACAATTACAAACAACAACAGGTGACCACATTGACAAACACCATCAGTTGTCATATTTCCAACTTTAGTAATATTTAACAAAATTAGCATCATCGTATGGTAATACCTTCACTGAATAGGAACCATCAAAATTGAAAACAACAAATTACCACATTGATAAACACCCCCGGTTGTTGTTTCTGATTAAACAACGTACTGCATTAAACAAAACAGCTGCTAACCCCTTCCCCCATGACACCAATTCCGTACACTGCTTTTGAGATCACCCCTTACCTTCTAGAGCATCATCGTCCTCCACAAAGTATTCTGTCAATGGTTTCCTCTTTGGCCTCTGCAACATATCAAAGCCAATTACAATTACAATCAACAATCACAACTACTACTGCAAACAATCACAACAACTACTACTGCAAACAATCACAACTACTACTGTAAACAATCACAACTACTACTGCAAACAATCACAACTACTACTAGAATCACAGACAATACCTACTATTACAAAGTGGTGAAAATTATTTTCTCATATTTTGGATGAGATACAAATATCCATAAATTTGTTCTATGCGGGGGGGGGGGGGGACGATCCCATACAGGGGGTAAATGTGTAATTTGTCATGGGCTCACTGGTGGTCTCTATTTATAAAATCCACTAACATAATGACTCCTGTGTTAACTCTGGCCCCACGACTGTTTGCAGTAGAAACACAGGAGAACAAATGAACTAGACAAGGTCCACCACTGTTCATAGATACTTGATGTGCAATACTGGCAGCAAGACAATCTTAGGTTTATTTTGGCTGGTTCACACAATGGTGGTCTATTTACAGAGACAGCCAGATTTAGATAAATGTGATCGTGTTTCAGTTGCCATAAAACAGTTTTGTTTTGCTGCTACGTTGGAACATCGAATGAAAAAGAAATACAACCAGTAATATGGTCTTAATGATAATCACACACAGAACTGTGAAAGAATAATCAGGCCATTCTTTCAAGATAAGTGTGTTGGTGACCTGACTTGATGGATCTGGAATGTCAATAATGAACTAAGACCTTAGTTCAGACAATACAACAAATCTCAAAAGCCCAAGTTCACTTGAAGCACAAATACCTTTAAAGTTTTGATGCTTGTACCGAAAATAAGCAGATAGCTAGGGCAAGGCAGATTTCTGTGAAAAATAGCAGATTTTCTTTGATACACCCCCTGTAGATATATTCAGTAGCCTGACAGATGGCAACATTCGACTGGAATCGGAATGCTATAGGCTGATTAGCTAATAAAAAAATACATATGGATTTATATAAATTTATACAGAATTTCAAGTCTGAAATACGGATTTCAACCAAAACAAAACAGCATGTGTTGCTTGGTGAAAACTTCCCTCCTAACAACGGACTTCTTGTGACGTCCAGTTGTAGGACTGACGAGACTTCTCATATCTCACCTTGAGTGTGTTGAGGAGCTGCTGTATCTTGGCAGACACCTTCTCTGGCCGCGCTGCAGCTGGCAACAAGACGGGTGAGTCAACCACAGGTGACTCACAGCATACAGTGTGGAGGGGGTAGGGGTGAGGTAGGGCTAGGAGCAGGGAGGATGGAAAGGGGGCTAGGAGCAGGAAAGGGGGCGAGGGAGGGCTAGGAGCAGGGTGGAGGGAGAGGGAGGGCTAAGAGTAGGGTGGATGGAAAGGGGGGCTAGGAACAGGGTGGAGGGAGAGGAAGGGCTAGGAGCAGGGTGGGGGAGATGGAGGGCTAGGAACAAAGTAGGTGGAGAGGGAGGGCTACGAACAGGGTGGAGGGAGAGGGAGGGCTAGGAGCAGGATGGATGGAGAGGGAGGGCTACGAGCAGGGTGGAGGGAGAGGGAGGGCTAAAAGCAGGGAAAGGGAGGGCTAGGAACAGGGTGTAGGCAGAGGGGGAAGGGTTGGAGCTAGCATAATAAACACAAACAGGAAGTGGGATATATGCACAAGTAATTGTAGAATGAGCATATTGCATTTGTGAAATATTCTTTTGATAGTAATTGAATGATCAGGTTGATCACAGGACATAATTACAAATATAATTAAGAGTCAAATACATTTTAAAATGTTGTATGCACATTTGCATTAAAACTGTGTACCATCATTTGATCTGTATTAGTACTTCATTTGAATGAAACATATTTGTATTAAACTCTTATATATAACTGTATACATATTTCATATTCAGCTACGATGTGCCTAGTACTATAAAATGAACAAACCTAAAACACAAATCTTCTGCATTACTCCAGGAAATGTTTATTACATTGATAACATTTCAGCTGATTATAAGTATAACTACAGTGAATCCACCACAACAACCCTGGTGTCAACTACAGTGCTATGTGCCCATTATCACGGAAAGTGTTACTATCAGAAAGAACAAACTCACATCCTTCCGACATGTCGAGACTGGAGGCGATTCCGAAGCCAGGGACACGCACGGATTGAGCGTGTGCAGACTGCTGGTTGTTGTGTCGGCCGACCTGGTCGAGTCTGCTAGGGGTGCTCGTGTTGCTGGTCAAGTCTGGCGGCTGGGTCACCTGTTGCGCTGCAAATATAGTCACCACAGTCAGATCTATCTGTCCCGCAATTCCCCTTGAAATCTCGCTTGACCTCACATTTTAATGCATTGTCAGCTGGTGTGTATTCTCGTAATGGCCATGTGACAAATAACTGACTTTTTTATATTGTATGGCAAGCCCGTCTTCTCACAGAAAATGGATTTATTGGAACAAATAATTTTATTGTGGACCATTCAGGTTCAACGGCTCAAATGTACACAACTATTCGTAATAATCACCCCAGGAAAATGATTGATAGACAACAACTGGCAGTACGACTTTCCACACATGCAGTGCAGATTTGAATGTTGATGTTTTTTTGCAGAACATATTTTTGTTGTTCGTTAATAGTTCTGATGAAGTAACTGTTAGAGATTTAGAATATATGGATCTCTTGCATGAACCTTTGTTCAGGTTTTGTTAAAACGGCATATTCTATTAAGTAGAGTAGATTTGTTCCGACCAGTAAACATCTAATCGTCTTCAACGCCACAAAAAACCTTAAACTATTATAGTTTTGGATGTACTAAGTCTTGGGCAATGTCTCGACAGAGTAACATTGTAAAATTTGCAATGTTCGAAATACCTGGTAAGTCAATAAAAATTACTCTGGAGAGCCAAATAAACGCATAGGTATAGTATAGGGGGGCAAAAAAAAACCAAATAGTACAATGCGAAAAAGTCACTAGTATATTTGTCTTCTTTAGCGCTGAAGCAATTTTTTTTTATTCAACATGAAGCCAAGGCATCCCTAGAAAACTACACAGATCATTGTGTGTTTTTTTCTGCCGAATATGCATAAACTGTGTGCATATTCGTGTCACCGCAGATATAGTAACTGCATTTTATATCTGCGAAAAACCGAGGAATTTTCCATTTTAAATGGACTTTAAAGTTTTATTGAATTAAATACGCAAGCCCATTTCAGGGGAAACCGCCACCAGCCAGTTACGACTGGTTTGATGCGCTGCGCACAGTGGCCATTTACACATTATGGTCAGTTTACATGGTGATATTGGCATTTTAAATACTAATATACCATGCCAAGCTTCCGAGAACTAAGGATTCTGACCGATTCATCTAATCATGAAAATCTAATGGCCTGATGCTTCAGGATCAAAATCTAGGATCCTCGGAAGCATGGGATCCCGCTAAATTCACGACTGTCGTTCGAAAGGATGAAAACTTAGCCATCAGAGGGAGCCACATACAGCTCCAGTGGTGAGCAAGTGATTTTAGCGCGAGCGGTAAACTGCTCCGTGGATGATTGATTAGCACTAGCAATAGGGAGTGAGAGCGATCGCTCTCTTAAAAATTATACCCTGCATAAGTTGCCACGATTATCGGAGAATATAGGGTGGCACAAATGTTTAAATTTAATAATAGTATAGTGTCAAATAAGGTGCGTATAGGGTGGCATTTTTCATCAATTAAATACGCATATAGGAACGCTTATTTGGTACTCAAGAGTAACATAAATTATAAATTAATGAAATATGTTGTTTTTTTAGCACCACAGTAGAGTAATACCAAACTGGTGTACTAATAGGATACTAAGTTAGCAGACTGGGGCTTGCTATAACTTCTAATCGAAGAGTTTTTGTCTGTGATGGTTTATTGCGTTTTCTCAGAACTTACAAAATGTGTCTTGCTAGGTTATTCGATTGGATGGCGGAACTACTCACACAACGGCCTTGAACTCTGAAGAACATCGACACCACTGCGCCCTGGAATGTTGACGTTTGCGTAGATGGCGCTACCGCGGTTCGGCTGCTGCTGCAGTTTTTCTGCATATTGTCGCTGTTGCTGCATGAGTGCAAGATGGTGACTGAACGGGTCTGACGAATGGCGATGAACAGCGGCTGACGACCGAGCATTGCGACCGTGTTCCTCGCTCGCGACGCTATCATCGTCTGATGACGAGTCAACTGACAGAAAAAATCACTAATGTCTTAAGAGGCGATCTCAAACATTGATTTATGACACTACAGGATATTCGGCCGTCATAACGCTAAACTGCCTGATTTGGTTCAAGTCACTACCCTTATGTACTGCGATTGGAATGTTTGTTTTGAGGAAAAATAAATCTACGTGCAGTGGTAAATAAAACAGCTGTTAACTCCCATCCCTTGGCACCAATTCTGTGTGGCGTTGAGCATCGATTTTTTATTCTGGCCAACGTAAGCCACTATTTATGAAAATGTTTCCCACCTTAGTTAGTCACCATTTTAATTTGTTAGCCAATCATAGTCACATGACCATATCAAAGTCTCAACCATGCGTGCTTGCGTGCATGGGTGCATATGTAAATATAAACCGTATTTGACCATATTATCACCTATGGTCAGTTAGGTTGATATTTTAAATTGGGGGAGGGGAGTTGGTCGCTAATGCGAGATAACATAAACTGACCGAGGGTGTAAGAAATGACAACTAAAAATTTCAACGAATTACAGCCTGTTTTATGGTCTCTCTAAAAATGTGGATGTTTATCATCCACATTTTTATGATAACAATAAAAGTATTTATATAGCACCCGACCAATCAAATTTGCTCTCAGGCAGTTTACATACATACAATCATAACTTATTAAAATATTAGTAATTACACAAAAAATAAATATATTAATTATATAAAGAACAAATGTTTTCTGAATGTGGCCGGGATGGGGGTTGGGTGGTTATGCAAGCATGTGGGTGGTTAGCCCCAAATTTTTTGGGGGGGATTGAGAATGGAGAATAATGAGGGCACGGGTGGTATCATGGTAGTGTATGTAGACACTCACTTGTTGCCTGTTCCCGCCTACGAGGGCTGTAGACAGCGGACGTCCTCTTGGAGGGCATGGGCAGCATTGACTGTTTCTTGTGCTGGGCCAACGCTTGCATCACAGCTTCAGTGCGGATCTCTGTATGAAACACAGTGCAGTACAGTCAATTCACAGGAACACTGCAATAATAGTTGCTGTCCAACCTGCCACATTTCTAGGCTGAAATCCAATTTTTTACTTGAAATTCTGTATAAAGCCGCACAAATCCATACAATGTGATAATACAATTTTTAAATATCCCAAAGTTTTATTTACTTGTCGAGATTTTCAACTATCTAATCAAGAGACCTTCTTCAATAGAAATGACATCATCTTAGACGTGCAGGAGTTTGTAGTTTCCTACTACGAAAGTCCGCACATCTAAGATGATCCTATCAGGACGTTTTTTTCATTCACACTGAGGAAGCCATCTTGATAAGATAGGTGAGAATCTGCATATGTAAATAGAACTTTTGGATATGTAAAAAAGAATTGTATTATCATGATAATGAACTATCCTAAGAAATGTTCAACAAATCCATATAACATGTTTCAATGCTTAACCGGCCTATGCTGGCATGCCTCCAACATCATCTAACCGGCCATGGCATATACCTGAGTGGTATCTGTTGTCCTCTTGCGTGAGACGGCGCTGAGCACGGCGCTGAGCAGCACTGGATGGACTTGAAGATGATTGGTTAGCCCTGGTCCCTGCAACACACATGGTGACAGTAAGTGTCACTGACATACCTGACACAACACGACACCAATGCGACACCAGTGTCATAAGTGATATCGACACACCCGACACAATTCAACACCAGTGTCACAAGTGTCTTCAATGCTTGTAATACAAAGTAGATGTTTGTGTGAGTTTTTACGCATACGCAATCTCGTTTTTGTTGGAGCCTGAGATGTAATGCTCAGTCATGGCTCTCAGCAGAATGGCTGGTTGTGGGATGCTTTTACGCAGTCACTAATGCATTGCCCATCCTACTGTCAGACTGGAGTCAGTGCGTCCATAACAGGTTACACATTTACCCATTGATGGGATCCTTTACTTCCCTTGGCATAGACATCATGCAGAAGAGACCTACTGCTTTTAATGTCTAATCCGAAAGGTACAGGCAAAGTGTTGTGGTCAAATGAAATTGTCCAAGTTTCAAAATGGCAGCAAGTGGACTCAAACCTTGGTCATCTTGACCGACCGTCTGGCGCTCTGACCACCGTGCTGACCTGCCCCACAATGAAAACACTTGTCGTATCTTCATGCAGCGTACAATTTACTCATGTACTGGTCAGGAGAAATACTTAGACCTACAAATGGCGTTTGTGGTCTATTCCACAACTGTAATCATTATCAATTGTAAATTCAGGATTTAATAAAAATCATAAATGTGTCTATAAATAAAGGGAAATGAAACTAACTAATGGAAATGCAGTAAAAGAATCTGTTTACGTATGAAGGAATCAGTACTGTGACAAATGTACACGACAAAGTAGAAGACACTACAACATAGTACATATCAAAGTCCTAACAGCGGAACACCAATATTTGTGGTTGATATATCTTTATCACACAGGCTATTTGGTCCCCCTTTGTTAAAGTTCACAGTCCAAGGCACAACATGGCACTGGGTTATTTGGCTTGGGGGTAAATGAAGAACTGCAGTTTACCTCCCTGTAGCATGGTAGATTAGGTCTGGCCTGAAAGCCCTCCCTATCAGTAGACACTATCATCTGATCAGTAGGGCTGTCTGGTCACCACTAGTAGGACTACCTGAATGAGGCAAATCAGATTCACCAGCTGGGGTAACTCTCTGTTGCCCCCCCCCCAACTACTAGTTCTGTAAAGTTGAGCCCATGGCATACCTAGGGTAGGCATAATCTACTTCTCCAGCTTTCTTATCTGACAGTTCCATTGCAGATCTGCATCCAGCTAATACAAAAGATTTAAAACTGACACACACTAACCTCCCTACATATGTATTCTGTGACAAACCATCTGTAAACTCCTTGAATGGATAGATGATCCGGTTTCTTGGTTATTAATATTAAACATAATTACCTCTCAAGAAACTTAGTGTTCGATGAAAGCAAATGGTTACAAAACTTGGATGTTTAACACCACGCAACCAATAAGAAGGAAGGAGAACACCACCACAGAAACCAGCAGAAGACAACATGCCATAGGTCTGCCCTACATTAGTAAACTATCAGAACAAGTAGCAAGGATTTTCAAGTCCTATGACATCCCAGTTTACCACAAACCTATCAACACCCTGAGGTCACTGTTGGTACACCCAAAAGACAGGACAGCAAAGGCAGCAAAGTGTGGGGTAGTATATGACATAAAATGCCCAGAATGTGACCAACACTACATAGGAGAAACAGCCAGAACACTTGGCACAAGAATTAAAGAACATCTATCTTGTCGCCAACCTCTATCAGCTATAAGTGAACACAAACTGAACACAGGCCATCAGTGCTCTATGAAGGACGTTAAAATTCTAGACCATGAGGAGAACTGGCACAGGAGGAAAATAAAGGAGGCGATTAACATCCACAGAGAGAAACCTACGTTGAACCAAGACGTTGGCCAGGAGCTCCCACCAGTCCTGCTCCAGCTTGTGTCACATGACATTGGTCATGTGACACATCTGTAACTTCAGTCTGCTGAAGAAGACTGCGGGAAGCAGTTGAAATATACAGATCGAACACTAAGTTTCTTGAGAGGTAATTATGTTTAACATCTGTACTAAACTGTGACCAAGAAGCAATAAAAACGTGCTCCAAATAACTGATTGTAAGTTTATTGTCGATTAATGTCCATAATCAACCGGCATACTGTGCAAGTGACGTCACATGAAGTTGCGGTTTCTATCACAAAAAAGTCATAATTTTATACGTGCACATTGTCACTGTCAAGTAACTTTAGTGATATACCTGTAAGAATCATTATAGACATGAAATACATGTTTATTGCACTGTATTTAATAAGGTTCCAAATAGCCTTGAAAAAATAAGTTTTCGGCGGACTGGATCCTCTCAGAAATGAAAGACGAGCCTCTTGCCTACCCACGACATGCCCCTCAGACACTGTCATGCAGCTGAACACACACTAAAGCAACCAGAAGGGACTACCAGGGCATTTCTTCAGGACTGGGGCATACTGCAGTTTGTGTGAGTAATGACCCCTGTAAGTGGTGATGCTAACCAGGGGTGGTATGTTATTATCACCCCTGGTGGTGGATCCACCTGGAAAAACAAGGAATTTAACTGCCCTGTGGACCAATGTTACAGACAGCTGCTCATCCAACAAGTAATGCTTGCATGTACAAAACATAGGAATTCCCTAATTATACTCTACATGTTGTTCCTCTCCTCTATATCCCTCAAGTCCAGGGTGAGGCTGGCACTGATACCAGTTGTCAATATTTTTGCGTTCCTTCTCCTTTGTCACTGCCGTCTCCAGAAACCTTCTCCACTCCCCTCTAACCCTTGCTCTCATTCTCCACACCCTTCCCACTCCCACCAAATCTCCCTTTATGCAGTCCTCCCATTTCAGTTTCAGTCTTCCTCTTCTCCTTCTACCCTCCACCCTAAGTGCATCCGTTATAAGATGTTTACCTTCTACCCTCCACCCTAAGTGCATCCGTTATAAGATGCCAGTTATTAAAACAATATTTCAAATACCTGACCCTTTGAATGCATACATCAGATTGTAACTTACGTATACCAATGAAACAATATTTTATTTCAAAACAATTTCCATGTACTGTCCTCACATGGCCTTGTGTTTTAAAATATACATATTTTCTGTAGCATCCGCCATGGGCTAATACATGAAAACTTCTGGTAATAGAAGGAAATTTAAAGATTTATTAAACATGGTCAGTCTTGATCCCGTTGTGGCCATTGAGAACATCCTCACACAGGAATTCACCATGTACAGTATACACTATGTTTTTGTACGATTACACCTCAGACAAGTTCACATCAGTTTGCTATTTTACCATTACTGTCACTGCAGAAGCCTGCACTAGATACCAACACGAGTATAAACTATGAACACTACCAGCCTCCTGCATGATCTACCAGCACTCATTCTGTGGCTGCTCTATCCCAATATAGAAATGGCATCTACTGTAGAAGTATTCCAGAAAGCTGCCCTCCCAGTCGTTGTAGTCTGCCCTTCCAGTCTTTGTAGTCTGCCCTCCCAGTCATCGTAGTCTGCCCTCCCAGTCTTTGTAGTCTGCCCTCCCAGTTGTTGTAGTCTGCCCTCCCAGTCGTTGTAGTCTACCCTCCCAGTCGTTGTAGTCTGCCCTCCCAGTCGTTGTAGTCTGCCCTCCCAGTCGTTGTAGACTACCCTCCCAGTCGTTGTAGTCTACCCTCCCAGTCGTTGTAGTCTGCCCTCCCAGTCGTTGTAGTCTGCCCTCCCAGTCGTTGTAGTCTACCCTCCCAGTCGTTGTAGTCTACCCTCCCAGTCGTTGTAGTCTGCCCTCCCAGTCGTTGTAGTCTGCCCTCCCAGTCGTTGTAGTCTGCCCTCCCAGTCGTTGTAGTCTGCCCTCCCAGTCGTTGTAGTCTGCCCTCCCAGTCGTTGTAGTCTGCCCTCCCAGTCGTTGTAGTCTACCCTCCCAGTCGTTGTAGTCTGTCCTCCCAGTCGTTGTAGTCTTCCCTCCCAGTCGTTGTAGTCTTCCCTCCCAGTCGTTGTAGTCTATCCTCCCAGTCGTTGTAGTCTGCCCTCCCAGTCGTTGTAGTCTGCCCTCCCAGTCGTTGTAGTCTGCCCTCCCAGTCGTTGTAGTCTGCCCTCCCAGTCGTTGTAGTCTGCCCTCCCAGTCGTTGTAGTCTGCCCTCCCAGTCGTTGTAGTCTGCCCTCCCAGTCGTTGTAGTCTGCCCTCCCAGTCGTTGTAGTCTGCCCTCCCAGTCGTTGTAGTGTGTCCTCCCAGTAGTTGTAGTCTGCCCTCCCAGTTGTTGTAGTCTGTCCTCCCAGTTGTTGTAGTCTGTCCTCCCAGTCGTTGTAGTCTGCCCTCCCAGTCGTTGTAGTCTGTCCTCCCAGTTGTTGTAGTCTACCCTCCCAGTCGTTGTAGTCTGCCCTCCCAGTCGTTGTAGTCTGTCCTGCCAGTCGTTGTAGTCTGCCCTCCCAGTCGTTGTAGTCTGCCCTCCCAGTCGTTGTAGTCTGTCCTCCCAGTCGTTGTAGTCTGCCCTCCCAGTCGTTGTAGTCTGCCCTCCCAGTCGTTGTAGTCTGCCCTCCCAGTCGTTGTAGTCTGCCCTCCCAGTCGTTGTAGTCTGCCCTCCCAGTCGTTGTAGTCTGCCCTCCCAGTTGTTGTAGTCTGTCCTCCCAGTCGTTGTAGTCTGCCCTCCCAGTCGTTGTAGTTTGCCCTCCCAGTTGTTGTAGTTTGCCCTCCCAGTTGTTGTAGTCTGTCCTCCCAGTTGTTGTAGTCTGTCCTCCCAGTTGTTGTAGTCTGTCCTGCCAGTTGTTGTAGTCTGTCCTGCCAGTTGTTGTAGTCTGTCCTGCCAGTTGTTGTAGTCTGCCCTCCCAGTTGTTGTAGTCTGCCCTCCCAGTCGTTGTAGTCTGCCCTCCCAGTTGTTGTAGTCTGCCCTCCCAGTTGTTGTAGTCTGTCCTGCCAGTTGTTGTAGTTTGCCCTCCCAGTTGTTGTTGTCTGTCCTCACAGTTGTTGTAGTCTGTCCTGCCAGTTGTTGTAGTTTGCCCTCCCAGTTGTTGTTGTCTGTCCTCCCAGTTGTTGTAGTCTGCCCTCCCAGTTGTTGTAGTCTGCCCTCCCAGTTGTTGTAGTTTGCCCTCCCAGTCGTTGTAGTCTGCCCTCCCAGTCGTTGTAGTCTGCCCTCCCAGTCGTTGTAGTCTGCCCTCCCAGTCGTTGTAGTCTGCCCTCCCAGTTGTTGTAGTCTGTCCTCCCAGTTGTTGTAGCTTGCCCTCCCAGTTGTTGTAGTCTGTCCTCCCAGTTGTTGTAGTCTGCCCTCCCAGTTGTTGTAGTCTGTCCTCCCAGTTGTTGTAGTCTGCCCTCCCAGTTGTTGTAGTTTGCCCTCCCAGTTGTTGTAGTCTGTCCTGCCAGTTGTTGTAGTTTGCCCTCCCAGTTGTTGTAGTCTGCCCTCCCAGTTGTTGTAGTCTGTCCTCCCAGTTGTTGTAGTCTGCCCTCCCAGTTGTTGTAGTCTGTCCTCCCAGTTGTTGTAGTTTGCCCTCCCAGTTGTTGTAGTCTGTCCTGCCAGTTGTTGTAGTTTGCCCTCCCAGTTGTTGTAGTCTGTCCTCCCAGTTGTTGTAGTTTGCCCTCCCAGTTGTTGTAGTCTGTCTTCCCAGTTGTTGTAGTTTGCCCTCCCAGTTGTTGTAGTCTGTCCTCCCAGTTGTTGTAGTCTGCCCTCCCAGTTGTTGTAGTCTGTCCTCCCAGTTGTTGTAGTCTGTCCTCCCAGTTGTTGTAGTTTGCCCTCCCAGTTGTTGTAGTCTGTCCTCCCAGTTGTTGTAGTCTGTCCTGCCAGTTGTTGTAGTCTGTCCTGCCAGTTGTTGTAGTCTGTCCTGCCAGTTGTTGTAGTCTGCCCTCCCAGTCGTTGTAGTCTGCCCTCCCAGTTGTTGTAGTCTGCCCTCCCAGTTGTTGTAGTCTGCCCTCCCAGTTGTTGTAGTCTGTCCTCCCAGTTGTTGTAGTCTGCCCTCCCAGTTGTTGTAGTTTGCCCTCCCAGTTGTTGTAGTCTGCCCTCCCAGTTGTTGTAGTCTGCCCTCCCAGTTGTTGTAGTCTGTCCTCCCAGTTGTTGTAGTCTGCCCTCCCAGTTGTTGCAGTCTGGCCTCCCAGTTGTTGTAGTCTGCCCTCCCAGTTGTTGTAGTGTTGGGAGGTGACTGCCACAACTTACATGAAACAAACCATCCAGCCAAGCAGTCTGTACGCTATCATGTTGGTTGTTTTGTATACCCAAGAACTTGAAACTGGGTCAGACACTCTCACCTGCTGTGTCAACAAATATATATATAAAGGAGAGCATTTATATACCCCAGCGTCCCAGATGCCTCTTTCAAAGGTGTTATACATTGCACCTAGGCCATACCTGTATGTTCTAACTTTATTTCTAATGTATTATAGTCTCAATTTCTGAGTGTTGTAGAAACTGTGAACAGCTTAATCAATCACACAGTTCTACTACAAGTACAACGGTACTGTGTATAGCCAATAGTGCTGTCATGGGTCCATTTTTCATGGTTTGCATGGTTCTCAGTTCTCGATGACCATTTATACACTGTATGGGTCTGCCTTAGTTCCAGTATTGGAAACTGGGAGTTTTCTCCTCTTGCAAGAGGGGAGAGAAGAAAACTTATAAAATTGTTAAATGCACCAGCAGAGAGCTAAATAGGTCAATCACAAGCAACTACATAACTGAATAAGTTTTATTTCAAGACAAGAAACTACAGAATTCGAGTCGGCCTCATTGTGCTATAGTCAACACGTGCAAGTGGATGACGGACATTAGATACAGTTGACCTTAGAATACTAAGAAAGTGTGACTTTATTACTGATAAATAGTGCTGTGACAGTTCCAGGTCTAAAAGGATGTAGAACCAAGACACGTGGTACCTAGTGGGACCCGGGGTACCTGTTAGGACCCACGGTTTCAGTTCCAGACCTGGAACTGTGACATCTCTAATAGCCAAGTAACCAATATATGGATGAGTGAACTACGGCAGCAAAGACTGAGAGATGTTGCTTGATTCTGTATTTATGAAAAGTTACAAACGGTCATCAAAGTCTAATGCGCCTCTGAAATATATGGAATGGTGATAACTAAATAGTCACTGGACATGGTTTATCAGTGTTTATCAATACGTAAACTGCGCAAATGGGCGTCTTGGCATAAGTGTTAAGTAAATATACATGCTGACACTATCTCTGAGACAATGACACAGTTGTGCCACACATTCTTGGTGCATCTTTTGAACATGTTCCACACAGCAGAAGGCAGGACTTTCTAAGTCAGATGTCTCTGCCAACGGGTACATTAGTACCACTTGGTCATGAGAATAGAACCTCTATTTGATAAATGATCCAAATGTTTATGCTGACTGCCCAAAATTAGCAGTATCAGGGTCCCACAGTCTTGAAAGTCCCATTGTATAACCTCACATCTGCTATGTTATTTTGATATCAACTATTCCATGAGTAACCCAACTTCCTGGAAACCATGTACTTTGTCAAATGACCTACTGAACATTGTGGTGTAAACAGAATTTTAGCAAGGTGGATAGCATACTCTTTATAAACTTTTAAAATCAAATCTTCACAGTTTGTAAGTCTTGAACACATGTAGTTTGATCCTATAGGTGCAATCGTGTAAAAGATCAGCATCTGCTCACCTGTGGCTGAAGAAAACCGCCATTGTCCATCCACAACGAGTAGATCTTTGATGCCTGCCACACGTTTTGTGCCTTTCTCCCCCATGACGAGCAAAGACAGTTCCAGCAGGAAAACTAACCACTATCGTTGTGTAAATCCCAGGATGTCAACTGTCACATAAACTCTAAATACACAGACGTAGCACTGTCACAAGTCTGGACACTGATAAACATTTGACAAATACATAGAAGCAGAGTCACTGTGCGACTTAACTGTAGTTATCTGTGTGGTACTGCTACCTAGTTTCAGCCATCTGGTGTTGACGATAGAACAGTGCCGCCCAAGAAATTCCTACAGTGCCCACTGCAGGACACTTCTGGACACTTCTGGCTCTAGGCTGGGTTACTAAGAAACACTGGCAGCGTGTAGTAGCAATAGCACATATGGGCTGTGTCTCCAGACAAAATTCACACTGCTATGAAAACCTGTCTTGTACCCACACACACACGCATGCCACACAAAATCCTTGATACATAAACTTGTCTCGTATCCACTCTACCGCACACATATGTGATGTCCTCGATACAAAGTCCACGCTACACAAGCCAGTATGGTACATACACTTCCGCACACATATATGTGATGCCTAGCGAGACAAAGTCCACATTACATGCGCCTTTCTAGTACCCACATTACCACACACATATATGATGTCTCTCGAAACAAAGTCCACGCTACACAAGCCTTTCTCTTTATCCACACTACCACAGACATAATGTGATGTCTCTCCAGATAAAAACCACACTATCCGTACACTTGCTACACAAGCCTGTGTAGAACATGCACTACCGCGCCTATGGACCCCTTCCTGCACAAGAGCAGGAGATGTTACACGGAACTCCAAGAGTGAACACGATGACACATCCTGCCTTCACAGAATGACCGAGTGACGTGGTGCGGCAGCCCACACCAAGTGGGAGTTTGGCAGTTCAGGAGTCACAGTCACGTGAGCAGATGTGCAGAATCAGTGTATCCTGGTATATACAACCTGTGATGCTCATAAGCAGGCCGACAACACCCATCTACAGAGCGTACAGTCACTAGAGTGCCGTACACATAAATGTGTGGCAATATCCTGCTTCTGACAGCGGTACTCCACCACACAGTGAGCCTGGCACGGGTGATAGGGCAGGCTCTGGGGCTAGGTGAAGGTGGGTCGACTGCTGGCAGTGGGCCATGCATGCAGCAAGGGTTCTGTACCTGGGCACTCAGAGGTGAACAAGTGGAAGTTGTCAGTTAAACACTGAGTCACCCTCGATGGCTGTGCTCCCATTGGCTATCAGCAACAGGGACAGACAGCCTGAAGGACACACACATGTGTGCACGCATGCACACACACACATGTGCAAGCACGCATCCACACACACAAGAGGGTGCAGACCACAGTTGGTTTTTCCCACTGGTGGCCATGTTAACGTTTTGCATGATTGCAAGAAAATGTGACCATGACAAATTCTAAAGCTTCACATCCACTAGCGTTACATTACCAATGTGTTGTGCAAATTTTCTCAAAATCACACACCACGAACATTTCTTTCAATCATGTCGCCAATGTGCTTACCTTCAAAATTGGCAGTTTTCGCAAAATAATATATATATATATATATATATATATACGCTTACCAGTGTTTTGGGAATGTCACCACCAAAATACATACCGATCTTAAAATCTGCTTCGTACTACATCTCACTGCCTTCTATGTTCGAAATGTCAAACATTCCAAGCTTGCTGGCTGAATAGTTACTTTTTGGCAAATAAAATCACTGATATCGGCTAATTAGCGTATTTTTAGGCACTACATTCATGTGAAAACTTCCGGAAGTCTAAATGCGGGCTGACCCCAGCAAGGGCCTATGTATATGAAAGTTTCTATGAGTTGTGGTACAGAGTTGGCATTTTCTTTCTATGGTAAGTTTGACATAACATTTTAGACTCAATCAATTCAAAGTAGCATTACCAAAATTATATAATTTTCTATGCTGTAAGTTGTAAATATTTATGTGAAGCCATTAAATTACATGGAGTCAGAAGGTACAGATGAGTGGAACTGCAATACCACTAGAATGAGCAAATCAATCAAGTTAATAAATCTAATTCCACATGTCTTAGGCTAAACCTAAGGGAGTCAGAAATCATGGCGCCAGTCTCCAGGTTACTTGGGCCAGAAAACATGGCGCCAGTCTCCAGGTTACTTGGGCCAGAAAACATGGCGTCAGTCTCCAGGCTGGAATCAGAAAATATCTACTGAAGTCAGAACACTTCTACTGGGGTTAGAGAATGTCCACTGTAGTCAGAAAACATCAACTGGAGTCAGAAAATATTTACTGGTCAGAAAATATATAATTACTGGAGTCAAAAAACCTGATACTGAGCATTTCTGTTGGCAAAACACTACCATGTGTACCATATGAAAACTCAAAAGCCACAAAACACAAAAGCCATCTTGAGATTAAGGTTGTCCATATATAATACTCTCACTGATACACTGATACACCTGCCAGTATTTCCTACTGGCAACACAGAGTTGTGTTTATAAATATAAAGCTGCCAGCAACCTGTGCAGATACAAGGCAATCAGCACCACTGTCATGACCTTTGGCTAGGGCAATCACACACCAGACAGTGTTAATGAACATACACACTTCCACAAACAACTTAATTAACATACTGCCCACATGATAGTCAATTTATATAATCAACTCATCATCAGCTGATTAACTGTTGAAAGACGATTACAGGCAGTGTCTGCCCTGTTGTTTAAACTAGCACAAACTGGGCTGGTCTACACTGTACACACTACACTGTCTGACTATGAGTCAGTGTCTATGCCTATGGTAGCACTACTGCACGAGAGCAATGTTTTAAAACACACTGATCCCTGGTTCCCAAAGCAATTCTCCGGCATGGCATAGGCTTAGGGGAACACAGCATTATACAACAGCTTTCTGCCCAAAATAGCTCTACAAAGAAGATTAACCGATTTGCCAAAAACAACCATTTACTATGTTCTGACAACATAAATTCAGTGGCACAGCCTGTCTTTCACAGCACATTATTTCGGCCCTAAATACAGGTGTACGACATGCAACTATATTATACACCTATACTTGACAGGGTAAATGTGCACTGTATTGTTCCTTAACAGTTGGTGAAAAAAATTTATGATAACGGGAAGTCAGAGTTAGACTCTAGATGTCACCCTGTCTATACGGGTGACAGTCACAATTGTACACCCTGTACTATGCTTCTAGATATCACCTGTTCTTGAAGGTGACAGTCCGTGATGTGTGTGGCTTTGGGATGATCTTGAAACTTTTTAAAGACCAAGACAAACATTCAAAAGATGACTTCCACGACAAATTCAATACAAAATAACAAAGAAATTCTGTTCCCAAATCCTCTTGGAGCCATTTACATTTATTTGGTGATCACACTTGACATCACTTGATTAAAGACATTCAGCAGAATACTGTCCCTTCCACCTTCGTTGAAGTATAGCCTGTGGCCTAGATCTAGTTTGGTCAAATCAAATATAATACTTCTATAAATTCACATTTTAAAGACCTTTTAAGGCCTTAAAATGAAAGATCCAATTTTATATATTTTAATACTTGTGCATAAGCACCCTGAAGTCACAGATGTGCTGTGGGTCTAGATGTATTCATGTCTATTGTGGTGGCAATGGTATCAGCTATCAGTTGTACACATATGTACTAGTACACCAGATTGAGGGGGCAGAAACACGTCTGTCTAGTCAGAAATGCAATATGTGAGACACAACATTTAGAACTGCATCTGCCAAATCACAGTGGCACCAATGCAAGACATTTGTGTGCTTCAGCTTCAGAATTCAGCATCATATCTAGTTCAGTTTGATGAGGTAGAACTTGTCCTTGTGACCTATGACCCAGAACTTGCAGTATTTCTATAGAAAACATTTGATTGGGAGAGATTATTACAGAGTATTTATTTTCCATTGCTGATCGTTGGTTCATGTTTCTCAATGTTGTGCACTAAGTCACCCTTTGACATTCAATATTCTGACATTCATATGTTAATAATATTTATCCATATATATGCATACTTTACTGTTGGAATTGCTTTGTCAAATTCTGTAATTTTTCTGTATGAAATATCAACCTCGCAGATGCCTGTACCATTTATATTTGGGGTGTGCTTGCATGATTGCACTCGTGTGCGAAGTGAGTGAGATAAACTATGTGACATTGAATGAAAACCCGGTTCAGTTTTGCCAACTATAAGCGTTTTTGCCCTGTGAACACATGTATGCTGTCTGACAATCCTACTGCATATATATGATAAACTTACCGAGCGAGCAACACCACGTCGACACCTACTCCCTCAATTTCGAGAAAATAAATCTACTCATCATTTGTCTTCAAATGTTGGCAACCGTGCAGGTTATTTGCTAAGTGAACCAGGTTAAAAGACCCACTAGCATGCTACATTTCACTACTTCTGAACGGATGGATTAGTAATGCCATCGTTCATGCCAAAATTAACTTGATTAACCACTAAACAAATTACAACATAGAAGCAGATGTGGATGAAACAGCTGCCTGTTCATGAATCACAACAGCACATACTGTGGTGTTCATATATATTAAAGCTATTCACTGCGGGAAATATATTTAAAGCTCCAACCCCCAATTTACTTAGTCTATCGTGAATTGGGCTCGTTGATGTTCAAATCTGTAGTGCGTGAACAGTTCTTGAAGCAACATGCGCATTCAGTTTAATAGAAGATAACAAAGTTTTGCTAAAATCATTGAAAGAATTAAACTTGATCATTAGATCGCGTAACTTGCAAAAGTGAGACTAGTCTGATGTTACAGCAGTATGTCATGAATTATTTAATAGTTTGTATGATAATTTCATCATAACTAAATAACAAAAGAAATGAAATGATTCTAAGGTTAGAAAAGTGTATAATTAGAATCGAGGACTGAGCTTTAAAGAAACAGCGTATCCAGGAATTACTGAAACGTATTTCTGCATGAAATCCTGTTAGTACTACTCGAGCAGCAAGATCATAAAAACACGCCTGCCCATAAGGACAACACCGCCCACTTATGTGAAGAAACATTTCACATGTCCATGACAAGTAGATGAGCTTTAATACTGAGGCCCACTAAGCAGCACCAAACACTACTTGAGGGTTTGCAAGCAGGGTATGAGGCTCAACAAACATAAGGGGTTGCCTTGAGTAGCTGACAGTCTATGGTCACTAACTCGGGTCAATAGGCCCTCAAACAGTGCCCAAGAATCTGCAAATATCTTGGTATGCAGACAAAGACAAAAGCTGGTTTCCGCCATAGAGAAGGCTGTACTCGCTGATGATAATCTACCCGGATGTACCCATTATATAAATGAAGTGAAGTGTCTACAGTGACACGATATGTCAACAGATGTGCATATAATTAATGGCTACAAGGAAATGATGGCTGTCCTATCACATTGTTTCCTTTGCGTTGCTCACCCCACTGCCACGCTCTATCTTTGATTTATAACAATAACCGGTACCATTTTTACCATTTCATTTTGATCGTCTTAGGTTTGACCATTACATCTTCCCAGCTATTATTTTATTCAAATTTAGCACAATGTTTAGTTTTAATTTCTTCTTAAATTACACACAACTTAAAATATTTTGTAACTGTAAATATAGATATATATTTCTTCGTAAGCCAGATAACCATGATGAGCTGACACAGCCAATATAACTTTGCATTAGGGCTGAGGTTTCATGTCTCGTCTGCCCTTAGCCCCTTACAGGAACTTTAACTTGGTATTTGACTAATGATCTTTCCAGCTTTCCTTCTCCAGTAACTCTACGGTACATTAGCTACAAACACCAAAAATGTCTCCCCAAGTCTGCAAGCAATACAGTACAAGCCATCGGCAGAGCCAGATCCATGTAGGAATAATTACCCTCGAAAAATGAACACTTACCCGCCACTCCACTCGGAGACTTGGCATACTGCGAAAGCAACTTGGATCGTTTCTTCTCAAAGCCCTTTTGTGTTATGTCACCTGCAAAAAAAACAGATACAATAATAACATAATCCAACATACGAGAGAACTTGGTAGACCATCATTGTGCCAAAATCACAAATATTATTTCACTGTTAACGTACGTTGTATTCTAATATTTGAAGGTTCATCAGGTTTTCTGATTTATGATACTTGCAATCACAAATGTACAGTGATGGGTTTCTTCTGGAAGAAACATGTCTCATCCAATCAAATATCAATATAGTACATGAATGGCTACATTCTTCTCTATATATTCTGATCATTTCCCCCCATAAAATCGTGTTATAAGAACTATCTATTCTAACCTAACATCTTCTGCCCAAATTATGTGTTTTAATGACCCATTTAAAAATATATATAATTTGACCGTTACTGTTTTTGCAGCGTTTACGAATATTGAACCTGCATGCAATGTAAATATGATATTGAAATCTAAACATTCAAATTAAGCAGGAAATAGTATAACTATGTGAACAAACTGTGGTTCATTAACACACAATTGTGTAGTCAAGGTGATAGAATATATATAGTTTATACTACATAACATGATTTTACGATATAAAACAATCAGACTTTGTGCCTTCAATGTCCTTGGACCAAGTTCTTGAACAGTCTACATTTTGTAAAACAATTCAAATGATAATTGCTTGGTGGATCACAACATATTTACTTTCTAGACCTCTAGATGCATTATTTAATATGAAGATGTTACAACAGAAAAAAAAACAGATGAGAAATCGTACACTTTTCACTCAACTTCATTTCATACTGATACAATCTTTTGCGCCAGTAATCTGGGATATGCAAAGTATCAAAAGAAAAATGTGGTATGCGTAGGGAGAATGATTTGAATGGAACCTTCAACAGGATATACTTTTTTCTTTCTATTGATGATATATTTACGTGTACCACGAGTGTGGTTAGCGGGTAATGTGTCGCAGGATATATCACTGAACAACGGTTTTGTCAGCGTGGTGACTTTGTATTCAGCTTTGTGGCCTGGGTAAACGGTTCAGGGAAACATTTCTGAATCACGGGTGGTTTATTGGCATGGTGCTTTGGAATACCTGTAACATGTATGTAGCTACTTCAGAGGGGGCCGAGGGGGAGGGGCGGGAGGGTCTGATAAATAGAGTTTCTTATGATCTTGTTTGTTCTCATGTCGCATGGTTGATACCAGTCACTGTTTTGCTAGACATCACATCATTAGGAAAGCGAAATGTGACCTTTGGGATGTTACTACTGGACAGACAGAAGTTAGCCAGTCAGTGGTTACATACAATACCAGTGTCAAGATTCAATACTGCGAATACTTCAATACTGCAAACATGGATATTAACTACCTTACTTGTGGTTGGTAGAGTAATTAGCAGGGTTACTTTTCAACAGATCTGAACTGCAAAATGAACATGAACCTTTGAGAATGCCCCTTGTTGAATGAGAATACTAGATGAGTCACTGTGTGGCATTTCCAGTCTGTGGCGGTTCTATGTTGTTTATATACAGACAATCAAGTCTGTCCACTGTCTGGCCCGGTTTCTCCAGTACCCCATTCCTCCACCCTAAACAAATGTCTTTTTGATTTGATTCCGTGTTAGATTTGACCCAAAAAAACTCTCCCATTATTTCTGTAGTAATTTCATTGTAAAACAGCAGGAGAGAAAGCAGGAGAGAAAGCAGGAGAGAAAGCAGGAGAGAAAGCAGGAGAGAAAGCAGGAGAGAAAGCAGTAGAGAAAGCTGGAGAGAAAGCAGGAGAGAAAGCAGGAGAGATAACCTTCAAACTTAGTACAAATGCTTTGTACAAACAGGAAGTTCCTTCCAAGTATATTCCAGAAGTAACCGACCCAGCAAAACTGTTATGTGCTATTTCTGCCCGTTATAAAATAAAACTAATTTTACATACCACAAACAAAATCAGATGCTTCTGAGAAAGCATGGTAGATGTATGCAGAACTGTATGAATCTGTAAAATCCATTTATCAGAAGAAAAACGTCATACTGCCTACTGCCTGAGGGCGACTGACTGAGCAGATTAGGAATTGACTGCACATGACTTAACATACACACACACCCATCTGCATTTGCGTTGCCAGTCTAGACTATGACAAATAATTGTGACGTTACCGTGGAAATGAAACAGAAATAGCACGTCAATAAAACACAGCCACTGCATGTTCGATGATGGTTACACAGGAAAATCTTCACATGAAAATAACCCAAAAAAATCAAGCATGTGTTTCAAACAATTGTTTGTTGTATAAATGTAAGGGTCTAACTTTATGACATAGTATGTCTTTTGTGTGTTTAATTAATATGACCTACCAACAGTCGGACTAAATCCTGGTTTTTCTCAACTTTATCTGCTTTTTGTACAGAAATGTGGCAAGACCGAATAACCAAAAAGAACATTGCACGGACTCATTGAGCAATTATCATAGGGGTTGACCCCCCGACAGAATTTTTAGACAGACAAATTCCATGAAAATGTAGGATATCTGCTTTCTATCGTGGGAGGTGGGCCATCTGGTTAACAAATTAACTGTTTTACACAGTTTATTTTCTTACCTACATAATATTATACATATTTAACTTATGCAATTTTATATAAAGCATCCAAGAACATTTTATTTTAAGTGGATTCTGGTGCTATAGAAATTGACATATTATTATTATTATAACACACAAATTCCATCGATCATTCTTCTTGAAATTAGCATTTCCTTTTCGGGGTGAACTTTCTTTTTTACACCAGGTTCCACCATGTTAGCTCAATTTCAAGTGCAATCCCACAGTGTGATTTAAACCAACAGTTTCCATTGCAAATGGCAGAAATGCCCGGTAAATCGTTTAAACAGCATTATGTTTTTGAGTGTTCTAACCCAATTGGTTTAGAGCAATAGTCATACCGTAGGGCACACCCGGTCAAGATTGCACACACAGTGGAGTTAAACTTAGTCACTGATGAAAGTTTAGATGGAGGCTGGGCCATGATCAGAGGCTCTGATCATGGAAAGTCTACATCTTCCATTCCAACCATTATCCATGGCTGCCGATTATGTAATTATCCAGTCCTAGAAGGGTATGCTCTCAGGTGATAGCTGCCGATCTAAATGACCATCACGCAGAACAGCACTGACTGCGAACTAACCATATCTCTGCAGCACTACCATCTAATCATAACTGAGTCAGGGGAAACTCAGCACCAACACCTCCGGATCTGCCCAGAGCACATAAAATTATCCATCACAACAAGGTACCTGGCAGATCTGATTGCGATGCCCCAGCGCGACCAGGAATAAATTGGTTTGACTTGCTTGCATCAAACAGATCCTAACATCAAGAGATTATGTGAATGAAGTTGAACATGAGGGCAGTGTACTTGGGGAAGTGATAGGGCTGTCTGACACCTGGGAAGGATCCCTGGGAGACTGGGGGTGGGAGTATAGGGAGGAGGTTATGACATCAGCAAGAGTGCTAAAATGAAACATGGCAATCAGGCACCCATTGGAGAGTTCCAGGAGTTCCACAGGGAACAACCAGGGTTTGCATGTGGGCTCAGTGGGACTGCAGCCTCAGATGTGTTTATTCTGATCAGGCTGCAATAATTATATTACACATGAAAAAACCATAACAATGTCAGTGAGACTCCCATCAATAGTACACGTCGCCAGCAGTGGAACAACCCAACACAAAAAGTCATGCGATATCAACAATATAAGTTGTAAGAATATTGAAATGGTTGATAAACAGGTTCCATAGTCATACATAAATACAACACAATAAAGACACTACAATTGCACTAAAATCCTCTGGAAACCTAAGCTCAGCAGCGCACCAAAACAAAAGGGTTAGGCTATTTCTAATCAGTTAGCCATTCCACTGTTCCAGTCACAAATAGTTGATTAGTATGCTGAACCTGAGGAGCTATAGAGGATAAGCGAGTTTAAACAGGTGGATTTTTTGTAAAAAAAACCAGTCTGCACCCTGACATGACAAAGACATATATCTAGAATGAACAGTAACATTGCTGTCAAGAATTAGACCAACACTTGGCCATTTTACATTGGTAATGACTCCACAACACCAAAAACAGATTGTATATTGTCAGAGTAGACACACTAACAAACTAAACATGGCCACCCCAGGGGTTAACATATATGTCTAGGGGTTAACATATACATCCTGGGGTTAACATATATGTCCAGGGGTTAACATATACATCCAGGGGATAACATATATGTCCAGGGGTTTGTGTGGGACGCGGTAGCATAGCGGTTAGAACATCGGGCTCTCAATCGAGAGAACCCGGGTTCGAATCCTCTTGCCGCTGTTTCAAAGCTTTGGCAATTTTATTCATCCCACGTTGTCACAGTTCACTCAGCTGTATAAATGAGTACCTGGCTACAGATAGAGATGGATATCGGAACGAATAGTCTTCGCACAGTAATTGCAGCATGATTGAATGTTTCCCAGAGAAGTTGAAATGATGTTGGAATGAACAGGTCTATGAAGGGTTGAAGTGTAAAGCACTTTGAACCGTCCCAAGGACTGCATACTGAGCTATATTTTCTTTATCTTTAACATATATGTCCAGGGGTTAACATATACATCCAGGGGTTAACATAAATGTCCAGTGGTTAACATATATACATCCAGGGGATAACATATAATGTCCAGGGATCAGGGGTTAACATACTCATCCAGGGGTTAACATATATACGGCCAGCCTGCTCTTAGTGTTGACAAATTGTTCAAACTCAAAGTGCTCGTTGAGTACTGGAGTAAGTAGGTTGACTTACTACGACTACCAAATGTCTGCATATATTACCCTTACTTGTAGTTGTAGTATACAAACAAAGAATGGAATCTTTATTAATATTAATTAAGTTTAGTTATTACTTGCAGCCTGAGAATGCCAACAAAATCTGACAGTGATAAGACCACAAGAATGTACAGAACACATACCAAAGACCTAGCCGGTACACAGACCATGGACCTAGCTGGCACACAGACAAAGGACCTAGCCGGCACACAGACCAAGTACCTAGCCGGCACACAGACCAAGGAACTAGCTGGCACAAAGACCAAGGACCTAGCTGGCACACAGACCAAGGACCTAGCCAGCACACAGACCTAGGACATGGCAAGCACACAGACCAAGGACCTAGCAGGCACACAGATCAAGGACCTAGCCAGCACAGACCATGAACCTGGCGAGCACACAGACCACTGACCTAGCCAGCACTGACCAAGGACCTAGCCAGCATATAGACCATGGACCTGACAAGCACACAGACCAAGGACCTAGCTAGCACACAGACCAAGGATCTATTAAGCACACAGACCAAGGATCTATTAAGCACACAGACAAAGGACCTGGCCAGCACACAGACCAAGGATCTAGTCAGTACACCAACCAAGGACTTAGCTTGCACACATACCAAGGACCGAGGTTGCACATGGACTAGCCAGCAAATAGACAAAGGACCTAGCCAGCGTGCACACCAAGGACCAAGCCAGTGCACAAATCAAGCCCCAGCCTGCACACAGACCACGGACCTTGTCAGCAAACAGACCAAGGACCCACCCAACACACAAACCATGGACTTATCCAACACAGACTCAAGCATGCTAAAATAATGATGCACAATAACCATAAACAATGCCAGGCCATGTATCACACTGACCAAGAAAAGGAAACAATTAATGTAAAAGGACAAATGTAATCAGAGTACCCAGAGGTATACTGCTAAATCTTGTCATGCTATTCCCTTGATGCGCATGTTGGCTGAGAAGTTGTGTATAATATTATTATGTGCATGATTGCATGTATGTACATTACACAATCACACATGTGTATATGGATATACCACTTGTGATATGAATATTACTCTAGAAAGTAATAAAAACATCTCTCTGAAACTATTATTAATGTGTCTGCACACAGATATTTGGGATGACTTTGATCTTTATTGATTTATTTTTCACTGTGCCTAGAAAGAAGAGGCCTGGCTCTATTAATAACATAACTTCATCAACCGAGCTATGCCAAGGACTACTAATACAATATGTATTATTATTCCAGTGTCCTCAGATGTTGCCCACTGAATGACTTACGTTGACATAATAGTAAATTATTTAAACCATTCGCAAACTGCATAAATACGGAAGGAGAATGACAACAAAAATCTAGGACCAGTGTCGATACTTCAGGAACAAAGAGGAAGAGCAGCAACACTTGAATATCAACAAACCTGATTCTCTAATGGGTAAGTGAATTGAGTAGGGAGTTTTAAACCAGTCCCAGCTTAATGGAGAATATTCTACAGGCTATAGTTTAACCTAGAGCAATAACATTCCACATGTATGATGCACTGCCAGCTCATGACTTGTTCTGATGCTGGACAAAGGTTCCTGCCAATTCCATCTGATAGATTGATCATGTGATAAACGGGCAACAACCAGTAAACATTTCCAGGAACAAACTTTTTACCAGTATCCGATCACATAGTGCTATTACATTAATGCTTCCGTGTCAACTGAAAGGGAAATGTTTGGCCATTAAACTCCCTCCTCAAATGATTTAGCCCATTGCGAATCAGGTTCGTTGATGTTAAAATATGTAGTGTGTGAATAGTGTTAATTACTATGTGCAGTCCGTTTAATAACAGAATGCACACAAATCACCAAAAGAACTGGCTTTTATCGTTAGATTTTGTAACTTACAAAAGTGTTAATAGCCTCATTATATAGTACAAAATTATAGAGGTGGACTACTCTGCCCTTTTCGCAGAATTTTTACCGTATATCTGTCAAAAATAATTTGTTTGATTTCACCAAAACTACACAACACATTTGCACAAACGAATGAGTATGTTGCAGTGGATACTACAAAGGTTTGATTTGTTGCGAGATGATTTTAAAACGAGACGGGCGAACAAAATGTAATTGAGGAATGACCTTTAATTACTGCACAGATATGTCAGAGTATTACCCAGGCAGGAAATAAAGCAGGATGTCAGTTGTACTTATTAGCCTTGGATTCTTTGTCTTTGGCATTACACACATACAGGAATGTCTGAACTAAGGAGAGGAAACACACTGGGAAGTGCCTTGAGGCAAGTTGGGAGGCCGGCAGCCTAGGAGCTGGCAGTGTGAAGCTGTTAATATGTTTCTGTCTAAACAGGTCAGCCAGGCAAATTGTTTATAAGTGAGTAATACCAGTTGTACATTGCTAAACCTTTGGTGCTTGATTGTGCAACTAGCTATGATATTCTGTTCCATGGAGACTGGGTCAGAGTAACAATGTACTACAACGTTGCGGCAACTCGTGTGCGCACCAAACCGATTGTACCATTATTGTCTGGAACTGCATGTGTGCATGACTGAGTTTTGTTGAGAGTTGCAGATCAGCATACTTTGCCTGATTCCGCGTGATGGCATGTCAGACCAGCGCACATTACAAAACGTTTGTTGCCAAGGTTAAATTTTCGAATTGGTTCAGCTGTTGCGCCGTACAAATCAACATGTGACTTGAGTTTTGTGGAGTTGCGGACCAACGTACGATGCACGAATGATCTGTTTTAAGTCGAATAAACACACAATTCGCAACAAATGTTTAGCATTGTACACCTGGCATTAAAGAAATAGTAGATGAAGTAGATCATGCAGCTGTTTGTTAAGAGATATGCTTTATTTGCGTCTTGTTAGCATTTATTTAATGTTTGTATATTAGTGATAAGTGCAATCAGATTGCTGCTAGAATTTAATTATTTATTTCTCAGTTTGTTTTATATCACTGTGTAATTTAAAAAACCAATCATGTTAATTAAAACCAGTTAAATATCTACTAGAACAAGAACAAGAAAGTTTATTTAAAGTTTACTATTTTAGACTGGTCACACACAGGGTGAACATCTTGTCAAGTCTCCTATTTCTGCCAGCCTCTTATGCTTCCGCCATACGAGTAAACAAACTGACTACATTCAGAGCTGACTGTGAACAGGTATTTCCAACATCTTTTTAACTATCGTTCCAAACACCTCGCCATGCCACACAGGCATATATCCCAGTGCCAACCACACATGTATCTACTAAACACTACAAACTGCTGGAGCTTTACTACTTTGGCAGATCTCAAATGTTTCCACTTATGACCTGGCGCTGGTGTCATGAATCCGGCTCCTACCTGTCTGAGTGGGGTGGCTCCACAGGGCTTCATTGAACCACTCTTCACCTGGTCTGATTTATGGGTAACAAGCTCACAGGAGGCAGTAGTGACAATGTCTACAGTGACCCAACTCTGACAGTGTGAGTGTGGCCTTGTGGCTCATCCAAAGCAACAGCTGTAGGAACCGAATTCCACAACTGATATTCAAGAGGCTGTTGCACTGGCATTGATCTATATGTGCAGTGTCGGCAACAAAGCCTCCTGTGCCTGATATGGATCTGAACAGCTCTGCATGACACAGGCACAAGCTTTATGCACTGACCCTCTCTGTGCCTGTGTGCTATCTGAACAACACTGTATTTAACAGCAGTCGGCCTAACAAACTTAAGGGAGCTTTGTACAGTTGGTGCACTTCATCAATGTGATGACTAGTCCTACCGAGATTGCCTCCATGCACAAAGCATTCTTTATGACTTGTAACTTAAAGCTGCTTCATCCAAATAATTTTTTTTACTTATCTCATCTTAAAATCATTTTGTGAAAAACCAAACGTACTTTGTATCCACTATGACATGCTAGCTAGTAGTATTTCTAGTTCTAGTGAAATCATCTGACAAGCCAAAAAAGTATTTTTGGTTGGATCCGGTTAAAATTGTGCAAGAATGGATCAAAAGTTGTCCAGCTCTTCACACTACAATAAAGGCTATCCACACTTTCACAAGTTACTCGATCTACCGATCAACGTAAATTCTTTTGATGATATTAACAAATTCATGCACTCTTTAATTAAACCGATTACGTATCAGTTATTGCAGTTGTACTTTAAAATATTCTGATTTGCGATAAGCTAAATCAAACGAGGAGGGAGGTTTAAGATTGAACTGTGTCATCCATAGTCTTATCCCTTTGAGATGTCTGGTCTACTGGACCTCCTTTGTGAAATCTTCTTGATCATCACTTAAATATTCTGGGTCACAACATCTGTCCGTCATGTTTTACAGTACACTGGAATTTCACTATAAGGACTCCCAATGTAAGCAACCTCCACTTAAAAGGAACTTTTAAATCCCCTTTCTGATCTCTATCCATGGACATAAAGAAACATTGGATATATGGTTTGACCAAGTCCAAGTGGCAGTTCACTGCACATAGTGTGACCATAGATATTATATAGTAATACGAGTTTTATTAGTGCTATATATCTATGGTGTGATAGTCCTCACAAGTGTATCAGGCAAGGCACTAGATAGTATAATCTAAAACATTTCATCCTTGGATATTTCATCTGGAGACATTTGGTTATTCCGACTACAGATGACAGAATTGACATGTTCAATATTAATATAATTTGTAATATGTAAATTTAGTGTTGACAGAGAATTTCCTCAGGGTTTTGTCTTGAAAATAAAATGCTTTAGCTCAATATAAAATTTATGACAACCGAATATTCATGATTATATATTGTGTAATATACAGAAATACTCTGAATGGACTATGTCCAGATATATGGTACTTTATAAATGTACTTATTAATATTATTAAATCACAACTGCAATGACAATAGAAATGCTGAAAAATCACGATTTTCTTCCTTGGTGAAATTTTTTTATTTAGTCATGTGACCGGTGAGAGGATACAGGTCACACCCATGATCGGCATTGACCCACTCAGTGTTCACCATTTTGGATATCCACTATTTTGATCCTAACCAGATTTAACAACTGAAGTAAATTCTTTCGATGATTTGAACAAAAATAGGCATTATTTTATTAAATCAACTGCGGATGTTACATAAACTATTCACACACTATATATTTGGACAAAAATGAACCATAGTTGCGATAGGTTAAATCAGTTGAGGAAGCAGTTTTAACTGATAAAGTCTCTGGTGACAATGTTTCCATGCAGGGACAATCTGGGACAGCCAAGGTGGCAAAAGCTGTGCTGAAAGGGACAATGTGTTCTGCGTCACCTGTAGTAACAAACAATGTACACCTGCATAGCCTGAGGGACTATTTCTTTCAGCAAGGGCACGAGAAAACCAGTTTTCTATTCAGCAGCATACTTTCTATACGACCCCTTCTCCATGACTCACTGGATCTAGCCTGGGGATACAGCCAAAGGAACCAGGAAAACATACCATAGGTAATATTATTAGCAGGTTCATTGCAACTCTAACAGATTACTTTACTGGGCATAGTACAATGATACTGCTTCTAAGAAAATACCTACGTCTGAACATCCAGAGTATCAGTGCAGAATGGGAAGGAGGGTAAATACCCATGTAGTGCATGGATATGACATAACACAGAATTGACAGAACCAGACAGTGTCGGCCAGACATAGATTACTAATTGCAGACACACGTGTCATGTTACATGAAGCTAAATGTTCTGCCTTAGATGGCAAGTCTTTCTAACTCTGATTAAATATGACAGCTTATTATGTCTGTATAACTTCATAAAACTACTAATTGCACACAAAATCACCTGTACTAATGCTGGGTAGAGGCAATATTTTCAATAATTATGGTGTATACACACTGACCTATTAAAGTTGCATTTACAGTTACATGATGTGAGTATTACCCAATTAAACAATACTGTCAGGGGGTTGCAAACTTGCAATTGTCTAATTACATAAGTCATGGTGATGCATTATCTTGAGTAAACCCTTCTTACCTGTATACCACTTCAAATGCGTAGTAAGAATGTCTTATGGCATACATAGTTATTTGTATGCTACCAATAAAATCTCTCATCCTGGATTGGTTGGCTGGTGTCTATCCACAATCAGCTAGATTGAGGCACATCATCCCAGACATGTACACTTGACACTTGGCTAATTATACCAGACGTGTACAGTTGGTATGTTTTGCTTGTACACTTGGCACATTTCATTGATTATACCAGACTTGTATACCCAACACGTTTGGCTGATTACACCAGACTTGTACACTTGGCATGTTTGATCGATTACACCAGACGTGTACATGTTTGGCTGATTACACCAGACTTGTACACTTGGCACATTTGGCTGATTACACCAGATGAGTACATGTTTGGCTGATTACACCAAACTTATACACTTGGCACATTATGCCACACTTGTTGTCAATATTGGACAGTTTCCCCAAGCCACCCGTCATCCACTAACCAACACCGCTGCACTGCACTAAGTATAGAAACAAGACAAAGACCCAAACCAACACCGCACATTCCAACACGCATAGTCTCACTCCCCTCAAACTTGCTCAACTTACTGCCTTCCAACCAGCTGACAGTCTTAATCACCCACAACACCTGATGTTTCCATGACCAACGAGCATAGATCTGTAGCTATCCCACCCCAAGGTGAATCCCAGATCCCAGTCTGACCAACTTGTACCCAGTAGCACCAGGACGAACTAATCTGCCATCAGCAGCATACATCATGGCCTGACTCATTTCTCCACACACACACCCGGCAGCTTGTGGATAAAAACCTGCCTGGTCCACCCTGTATTCCCACAAACAGGTCCTTACCAGCCAACAATCATCCACAGATCAACAACACAGAATAAGTGTACAAGTACACACACAATACCTACAGTTCTACATCCAAATCCACGCTACATTATGTACAGAAGTTTCGTCCCACAATGCAGCAGCAGTGCCGCAATAGACTACACTGCCTGGCAGTGCCATCTAGCAATGCATTCTGCCACAGGAGCACGAGTAGACAGGATGCTCCATGTGAAACAGATACTGTCAGCCTGGCACCCACGCTCCACCGCCCAGCTTCAACCCAACTTATAAATACCTCCGTGCAGTGAGCATTTTTTGGCCGAATATTTGTCTACGCTAGGTCAGGTCGCTGTGGAAACACAAGGGTGTCATAATTTAACTGGTTGCGTGGCTGACTGCGGGGTAGCTGCTTGCATCTGTAAATCGCACACTTAAAAAACCATGTCAGATTGTGCTACTGGAGCTTTGTTTTACATCGGTACATCAAGTTGTGTCAGCTACACTATGACACAACAACCATCCATCAAGAATTTTAGCTACTTATTACCATAGTGTATGTCCTATGTTAATGCACTGTACATACATAAATCAAAATAGGTCTCAGTGAAGTTAACATGTTAGTGCTCTTTGTCAGATTAACCCTTGTTGAATTCTATAAATATCACAAGTTCCCACAAACGTAAATGTGCAACCTAACAGGTAGCAAAGAAACCTACATAAATCATTGTCTGTTTCACTCCTTCATGTATGTACCTCAGACAAATTTGTAATTGAAACCAGTACCCATCAATGCTCCAACTGGGGCAATACACCCATTTTTCTTAGAACTATCAACAAATGTGTGTGTACTACGTTTCATCAATATGCATGAATTGCATTCTGGGGTTCACATTGAAAGTGTTGGGTATACCTGATACAGATGAGGCAATTATATCACAAATATAATCAATCACATTTAATCGTAAAACATATTAGTATGATTACATGTGTGATTACTTATAAAATGTTACTTTTGCATGTAATCGTGATTACAATCATGATAACATTTCACAACATAATTTACATAATGACACAACACAACATTAAAATACAGTCACTGTACATGATTTAGATAAAAAAAATAAGCCTGCCTGCATTGTAGTTGGGACCTAGGCAACAGAAATATGCATAAAAATTGTAATTATGACTGTATTCATGATTACAATTATTTTGGCAATGTAATCAAGTATGATTAGGATAACTTTGCCTTTTTGACCAATGTTGATGAGTATAAACATTCAAACATTAAAAAAAATTACACATAATTATGACTACTGAATATGATTACTCCATCTCTGGTATATGAGCATCAGTTGTTAGACCAATCTTGTTCATGAATATTTAAGAAATTAATAATACTGCATCAGGTGATATATCATAATTATTGTGTTAATCTTGCTATTGCACTGAACTGAGCATCAAACACACACAACAATGTGTTCAGTGTGCTCTTGTTTTGAGCATCAAACACACAACAATGTGTTCAGTGTGCTCTTCCACTGAGCAATCAAACACACAACAATGTGTTCAGCTTGTTTTCGCACTGAGCATCAAACAGTGACAAACACACAACCTGTTCAGCTTGTTCTTCTACTGAGCAATCAAATACATACAATGTATTCAGCTAGTTCTTGCACTGCACATCAAACACATACTCTATATTCTACTTGCTCTTGCACTGAGAATCAAACACACACAACAATGTGTTCATTCTGCTTTTGCACTGAGCATCAAACACATACAATGTGTTCAGCTTGCTTTTGCGCTGAGCATCAAACACATACAATGTGTTCAGCTTGCTCTTGCATTGAGCATCAAATACACAATAATAAAGTCAGGTTGTGTTGTGTGATCTGTTCCAAGAAAACATAGTAAAACAAAATCTAGTGGACGAGCCTAAAAACTGCACAAATACTTATTTCATAACAACATTTTGGTAATAATACCAACAAATTTAGCTTTACTTTGCAAAATCACATGGATTCTTGAAGATGTTCCAGGAAAAAATATTCTTGTTGAAATGTGGCCGATATATTCAAGGAGTTTCTAACCGATATACAGGAACATGTGCATTATCACTGGAGTCGTAACTTGTCAATTTAGTCTGTTTATTCCGTGGTCTATGATGGCAAAATAGCTGATCAGGTTGCATTAATGTAAAAAGCATAAAAATAATCATGACAGTATTATTTCACAGTAACATAATTAATAATTAAACTGACATTCCTGCCATATGGCTTACTTTAAAACTGTTTCGTTTCTTCAAACAGGCATCACAATTCATCTCATCTATAACATCCATATATCAGCACATATCTTTCTGCCTTCGAAATAGGAGAAGTATGATAACTATTTATTTCCCGCTTATTGAATTTAGTTAACTGTCAGTTTGACTCAGACTTTGTCCATGACATTTTTTTAAACAATGTAACTTTTCCACTATTGTTATCAATGCTATTTTTGGAAATATGTAGACACCAAGTACATGTTACATTAAATGTCCATGCTCAAACTGCCTGTCCACTGATTGGTTAGTAAGACTTCATCAAGAGTTGATCAGACAGGATTACTCTCTAAAGTAAGGGGAATGTACGACGATTTATATATATATATATATATATATATATATATATATATATATATATATATATATATATATATATATATATATATATATTATATCATAATATATATTATAATATATACATACATACATACATACATACATACATACATACATACGTTACATACGTTACATATGTTACATACATACATACATACATACATACATATATATAGCTGATGTATATTTATCATCAGAAATTTAATAAATCAGAAATTAAAATAGCATAAAGTACTGGTCTTCACCACTTGCAGATCAATGTGATCTTATTTTAGTTCAAGTGGCAGCTGTTTACAGGACATTGTTTACAGGACATTGCGACACTGAATTTATTAGTATTTTTGACATCTTGGTTTGTTAAAAATAGTATCCATACAAGACGTGTAACTGTCGTCATCTTTCATCTACATATTTGTTCCTATTTGAAAATAAAATAAGCCACTTTTACAACTTACAAAGCTCACTTGATGATAATTATTGACAGACCAACAAATTAATGAATTTACATTTACTTTATAAGACTGGTCAGTATGTACACAAAGAGACAGACAGGTTGGACTGTATGTGTGTTTACACACCAAGGTATCTGATCAATTACAGGGTCAATTATCAGTCCCCCAGGATCACATGGTGCCTCCCTTCCTAGGCTGAAAAAGCAGGGTTGTGACTAAAAACTGGGTCACCATGGGAAGGAGCAGCCCCAGGCATGAGGGTAGTCAGAGCAGGGTGCAAAGGGTAGTCCCAGGGCAGGTGCAACAAATCATAATGACTCATTAGTCATGGGTGCCACTTTCAAGACACCCTGAGGCATTTGTTGCTGGACAAAACTACATATGTTGGTCCCTCTGGGGACAACAGGGACATATTGTTTACTGTTTGTCAACAGAAATTAACTGTTATTTACTCCTACTCCAATACCCCATTATAAAGAATCATCACCAGACCAGAGCTGCTGATAAGACAACTTGTTAGTCAGCTTGCACATAAAGCATAGGACAGCCTTTGATCTTCCCAAAAGTTTACAAATGCATGAACTTTGAATGCAATATATCGCAAATGTGGCATGTAGTTACACATACTGTCACATATTCCTGCAGAGCCCCTGCCAAATGTGGCATGTAGTTACACATACTGTCACATATTCCTGCAGAGCCCCTGCCAAATGTGGCATGTAGTTACACATACTGTCACATATTCCTGCAGAGCCCCTGCCAAATGTGGTATGTAGTTACACATACTGTCACATATTCCTGCAGAGCCCCTGCCAAATACAGGGTTGACTGAATTACTTTTATTTTGTACTTGAGTAAAAGTAAGAGTAATTCACTTTGAAACTACTTGAGTAAAAGTAAAAGTAGCTGGTAAAATAAACTACTTGAGTAAAAAGTAAAAGTACTTTTCAAAAGTACTTGAAGTAAAAGTAAAAAGTATTTTGAAAAATTACATTATCTCTAATGAGAGCTCACATCAAATAAATTCAGTTAAATACAGAACTTAATTAATGATGAGGCACAATCTGCCTTTTTATCGACCTGTTCCACTGGGGTATGGGAGGAGCTAGATTGTACAACAGGATATGTATAGGCAGGTGTGATTGTATCTGAGTAGGTAGAGGGTCAGTGCAGTACTAGTAGTAGCCTCTCAGAGAAACTGGTCAGAGGTAATACAACCTAGCACTGCCCATAGTAAAATTAACAAAGACATTTGATGTCTAGCTGATCAAGCCATCTGGCTTGTGATCCCCACCTTCTCATGTCTTCATGTCTCATCAGCTCACACAAACATTGAAACAACACGCTTTAGCAGCTAGCTGTGTTGGTTACCTGGTACTAGCTGGGGCTAGAATTGATCAGAAGATAGACCAGTGCAACAGAGGAATGCTGTAATTGTAATTAAAAGTGACCTGTCAGGGCCCCTGTCCCTGTCTTTGATATTATTTATGGGTCAGCTTGAATAAGCCATTGCTTGGAATGGATGCTGCCAAATGGCAGAGTATCAATTCTTTACTGTTTAGTTATGTAGAGTAATAATTATTATGAATTTATTAAACATCTCAATATGAATTTTATTCGTGAAAGTAAAATGCTGTTTAATGCTGACATAAGCCGGTAAGGCTGTTGGCGTTGCTGACAATGCCAATGGGCGAAAATCGGTTCACGTTTTCGATCCACGATGCGCGTTCGCTCACGAATATCAGAATTGTGTCAGTGTATGGGGATTATCAATACATTGTCGAAATTGCAAATTGAAATATTTATAATACGTATAGGAAACTTACTGATTAGTAATTTATATGGTGCAACGGAGACATTTGCATCCTGGTTTGAGATGGCGTTCAAGCGTTGTGCGCTCGAAGTGACATTTCATGTCAACGGCCTTGACCTGACCTATGCCAATATTTGGCAGACTTCGTTCACTGGCGATTGAATTATATTAACAGCTTTTGGCCTGGCGACTATGAAAAGTTTTTGAAATGTTGTTGACGGTGGAGCACCGCCGCCGGCAGCAGCGGTTTCGCAAAAAATGTAACGAAAATATATTGCGAAGTAAATAAAAGTAACGGAGTAAAAAGTCGCGTTACTTTAGATAAAACTACTTCGTTACAAATAAAAGTATTTAGTCAAAATTCTACTTCGTTACATGCCAATTACTTGAAATAACTACTCAAGTATTGTAACGAAGTACTTTTACTTCGTTACATGCCAACCCTGGCCAAACATAAGGTATGACAAGAGGGTTAAAACAGAGAATTGGCCAGTTTTGTGCATGGTGCAATATTCAGCACGGTTTACCCGTAACTCTCATATATATGTATATGTATGTATATATATGGGTTTTCTTCAATTTGACGGATATATTCCTTACAGGGATACAGATTTAGAAGTGCATTTTGGACAGGGCTTTTTTGTGCGTTAATTTATGGGATATGGCATGTGTTTGTCAAATGCCATGCGAATAACAGATCACTGGTTCAAAACACGTCTGAATCTGAGTGACTCTCTTGAATATATCAGACGTGCACAGTAGGCGTGCCAAAGTATTGCAAGATCCCATCCGTATGTCCCAGTTTGTTATATCGATGGGTACAAGGGACAATGGGCAACAGTGCAGAATGGGGATTTAAAAGTTGTTACTTTCATTAGGGGTCCATATAACTTGAGGCCACAAATTTCAGTGGACAGTAGACCTTACTTATAAGAAAACTAGCCTGAACCTGCAGACAGCATAACAACGCACCCACCATGACACTATCTCCATAACATGAATCATGTTTCCTATTATTCAATAACCATGGAGACCATCCTCCATTCTGGAGGAAAGTCTTGTGATTCATGACCCAAATGTTGGGTCACTGACTGCGACAATGCTCTCTGAACCCACATCATTTATATATATACCCTGCCCCATACCGTCACAGTGGGGCATGTGACGTCCTTACAGAGAGATAAGGGACATAACAAGTGACTCAGAAAGTGAGTCAAAACATTGTGTTTGCAACAACAAAAAGGTGTACCACATGTGTTGGCCCCAAAAATGCTATAAATAACAACATGTGAAATGTATTTTTACTATTGATTTCTTTACCAAAACATTGTTTACATTTGTCTAATATTTGTCTATTATTTTATCAGTGTTATACATATGTTATGTACAACAGCTCATAATGCACATGTACAACATTTTATATTCTGATTAAAAAAAATTTTTTTTTATATTATCACAATGTCTTATTTATGTTTGAGCAAGGATTTTTAATTATAACACTTTTGCCACATCCCTTTTTTAACATAACAGCTAGACAACATATTTGTGACACACTGATATAGTTTAATTGCAACTGATTTGTAAAAATCAATTATGTACTTTAATGGATACACAATTAGCATTAAAACACATTCCTTTGAACTTTGTTAGTTAAATTAAAATGAAAACATACTGGAAACTGTCCCATCCTTAAGTAAACCTTGACCAAACAATCACAGTTCTGTGAAATGACCTGATGACATTTACCTTGTACATAGAGGAATATACAATCAATACACTGGTCAATTCAAGCATGATTTCTTTTGTCACAATTTTAGGTGACAGCTGGCACAAGCAGTCCCGTGTGCATATATGTTTAGGCAAAGATATCAACAAACCTTTTGCAGGCAAACCCTTTGTTCCAAAGTTAATATATATTTCAAACATGCTTCTGCTTTTTAAAAAACTATTGTGACACATGTATGCATTCAATATTTGTGTCCTATACAATTCCAGACTGAAAATGTAATTTCCTATAATTAGAATCTTTATAAGATACATGGTTAGAATTTGGGATAATATATATATATATATATATATATATATATATATATATATATAGTGTGTGTGTGTGTCGTATGTGTGCGTGACAATGCCGTGAGGGGCACTGCATGGTATATATTGGGGTTTTAGGGAATTAATCTTACTGAGGATAGTTGAATATATTAAATTTCATTTATGTATTTTATCAACGCAATACAAAACATTGTTAGAAAAGTTTAATGCAACCAAGAACAATGTTCACGATACTTTTGAGAAACCATCACAAAGGAGGCAGCTGTGTCATAGCCAACCACAAAAAGTTTGAATCTGATGCAGCAACTTCATCATGAAAAAATAACATCTGGAAAAATTTCAGTCAGTAGCATGCACTGCGTGTTGGAAAATCAGTAGAAGACAATTATTCGAAAAAAACTGTTTCGATTCAATCAATAAAATGCTAGTAACTTATTTACAATATAGCCATAGGCTTTGTATAATATGTTGACATCTCACTGAAATTTAGCTGCCCAGATTGTCACATGAATATCATATTATATTCTCCTTATCCTAGGCTTATCATAGGCATAGCTTGTAATGTATCATGCTTTTGTTACTATGACACAGATAAGAATTTAATATGTGAAACAAAGTTCCCTGAGATTATTTTCTGGTGACAGTGTGACATGATTTGGGTCACGACAAACCGATTGTTGAACGCTTCAATAACCACGCCCACAGGCACAGCTCAGGAAAACATTTGGGAGTCGATATGTTTTAAGTCAGGTCTACGGTACACTGTAAAGCAATTTTTTTTCAAAACAACATAATTTCTGATTACCAAAATGTAGAAGTCGGTTTCGACCAAAACCTGTTTGTGGGTGCAATCGAATTTTAAAAATCATACGTCAGAAAGTCAGACTGAGACGACATCCCCGATTGAAATGAAAAACATTTCGATTCTTATACAGCCTTTCCATGACCGAGAACAAATTATACGAACAGAAACATTCACTCAAATGTAATGCGTAGTTCTGCATAAACATATCTTTATAAAATAAATTTATAATAGATGTCTTGCTTGTTTTCGAAATCTAGTCACGACCGCCAGTGAACGGTGATGGCCATCTTCATTTTCGGTCACTGTCCAAATGTAACAAAAGCTATCACGTTCTAAGATGCAACTAACCTTCAGAGAGTTCGAGGTCCAATTCTGCAAGTTTCGTCTTTACCTCCAGCGGTAAATTGGCCACATCAATATTTGAATTCGCCATGATCGATGGAAATGTTTGTAGCCTATCTTCTTGTTACGGAGCGATAACCAGTCGCCATATTGGTGATGATCAAATTTAGTAACAGCCTAAATCACCATAGACTCGATCACCCAGTCCTTCCTTACACTTAATTTTCAAGATTTAACTGCTTCACGCCCCACAATGTGGCGCCACCTGTTTTTACCAGACGCCAGATGGCACCACAATTGTTACACGTAGACCTTGCGTCTGGAGAAAGCATTTCCATAGATCTGTTTTCGTCTTTTCATAACGTGTTATTTTACGGTTCGCCACTTTAGTGTGCCGTTCTCGTTGGCGGTGAACGCACGCGCTTGAGCCCAAATAAATGCGCCTACAATGACATCGTGTGCAACAACTATATCAATTTTACCGTGATTTTTTTTTTAAAGCTGTACATTTCGTCCAAATCAGGAAACCGGGTCCAAATAAGAAAAGCGGTATTTCTCACCAGAAAGCGGTAATGCTGACATCTAAGTTTCTAACGACTGACAGTGAACACCGCAATAGGCTGGACTACACCTACTGTATGTTTTTCAAACTTGAGGAAAATACAAAATACACCACACGAAGATGCCTTAGTAAATATACGATGTTATTATGTCTTCTTTCTGTATACAGAAGGAAGACCCACACTGACCAGTATTGCCACATGAATATCAGATAATCTCCTAGTCGTAGGCTTATCATACGCATAGCTTGTAATATATCATGCTCTATCTACAACCACCCTACTTGGCTAGTCTCCAACTTATTGTGCCTAAAGAAACTTAACTTGGGCAAACGTGCTTTCTCTGTCGCTGTGCCGAGGGTCTGGAATGAGTTCCACATCACTTTGAAAACACCTGAAACTATAGCTATCTTAAAAAAAAAAAAACTCAAGAATTTTTTTTTCAGATTGCATTTCCACCATAAATCTACGGTGGTCCATCGTTCTGATAATGACCCGTCCCTGTTCACGATTATGCTTAATTATTCTGTTTTGTTGCGCCTCTGAGCTCAGGTTCCTGATGATATAGGCGCCATAGAAGTTTATTATTGTTATTATTTTAATTTCGCGTCCCAGCACCCCAGATACCAAAACTTAAGAGTAGGCATAGCCCCGATGAACAGGCGTAAAGCGATAACGGAAGGGGACAAGAAGGAAAGGAAGAAACCCTTAGAAGGAACCCTTAGAAGGTGTGGCTATCCGTCATGGGCCTTGAAAAAGATGACAAATAAATAAATAACATGACGGGGATTATTGACCAATCGACGCCGCCCCGCGCAGTCCCGGCTGCCTAGCAACTGGTGGCCTCGCCCAGGCATATCACCCCATCCATTCATATATTATACATCAAAGCAAACAAAGCAAACAGAACAAAGAAATTCAAAAGAAACAATGCACTTATTCACAGGCCTACCGCCTGCATGACTTCTGACAATCTTCCCTCATTCAATCGATCGTTTTTATATTGCTGAGTTTCCCGGATTAGGCGATCGATTACGCAACTAATCATCGATATTTGAACACATCAACTGTCAAATCATGGCACCTGGGTGATTGTGCAATCGGATGATTTTATAGATAAGCACGATTCGCGAATAATAATAAAACGGAAAACGATAAACATTTCTTTGCAAATGTGTTGTCCGTTGAACATCAAATGACAGGAGATTTCGAAAACGTATTAGTTCTCAAGTCTCAAGTAGTTATACTCCAAACAGCCCAATCTTGAGCTAACGCAGGAGTTTGGACCAACGGCTTTTAATGTCTCTTCCGAAAGACACGGGCAAAGTGGGGTGAACGAAATTGCCCAAGCTTCGAAACGGCGGAGGTGGAATCGAACCACCGTCCTCTCGATCGACAGACGGGTGCTCCAACCATTAGACTACCGCTCCCATTAGACCACCACTGTCATATGGTTCTCGGTGGTTATTTGGTCCGTGACTGCGGACTTGTTCATAGTGGACTGCGACCGCTTCTTTCTGCCTATAGTATAGGTTCAATCAGTTAATACATACAAATGATGCAATACATCGAATGCATTTAAAATGCGGACGTTATTGGTCGAATAATTAGTAATAATAGATTCAGGCACTCAAAAGTATTGCACACAAAGGAATAGGCCTTCGAAGACTAAACATGTTCCCTCATGTTGGACTCTCGATAAGCGAATGGCTTCCTTGTCCACTTGCCATCTGGAAATTGTTGTTTGGGATGGCAATCTGGTTAAATCTTGTTAAATCTCTCGATCGGTTGTTGCCATCCAGCATTCGCTTCATGGCAACCACAAGTAAACATTGCATCAAGCAACTCTGCACAGTTATCTGACGCACGAAGCTCATAAGCAACAGTAGAGAGGTGGTTCACTTTGAGCCGCAGTCGTCTTATCTTTTCCTTTTCGATTCTTATCTTCTTACGCATACCGCTCAGTAACGAAATTGTATAATCCACAAACAACGGGGCGATCGCGACACATAGTAAGCGTTGTCAGCAGAGCCTAGTGTAGCGGGACTAGGCGTGATGACAACAGACCCTGACTTAGCGGGATGACAGCAGGACCTAGTGTAGTGGGGTCAGGTGTGATGACAGCAGACCCTGAGGTAGCGGGACCAGGCGTGTTGACAGCAGACCAGCAGAAGAGTTACGTAGATGTACGTGTAGATGTACTTATAGAGGTACGTGTAGATGTACGTGTAGATGTACATGTAGATGTACTCATAGAGGTACTTGTAGATATACTTGTAGAGGTACGTGTACATGTACGTGTGGAGTTACGTGTAGAAGTACGTGCGGAAGTACGCGTAGATATACAGAGGTACATACAGAAGTACACACAGAAGTATCATACAGAGTTACATACAGAAGACATACAGAGGTATCAAACAAAGGTACATGCACACGTTTCATACAGAGGCACGTACAGAGCTGTCATACATTGGTACATACATATGTTTCATACAGAAGAACATATATACGTTTCATACAGAAGTACATACAGAGGTTTCATACAGAAGTACATACAGAGGTTTCATACATATCTTCAAGTCTTCAAGTATATAATGCTAAAAAGTAATAATTTACTATCCTGCAGTTTGCATAGTCAACTCCCAAGGTGGGGTGAACTAAAACGTTAGGATGTACAGTAAAATTGTGCAGTTCAGGGTTAAAAATTCAGGCTTCCACGATGACTTGAAAACTTCGAGGGCGGCTTTCTGGCATGCTTTTGCCGTTGGTGCCGTGACTGCTTCCTGAGAGTGACAGAGGATTCATATAGATAAACAGACAGACAGTGACAGGGTGACAGAAAGACAGACGGAGAACGTTATGTTTGCGCTTCCCAGAACTGCTAAGAAATGCATAAATTGGAATTAATCATTTCTTCGGCTCATGGTAGTAGTACTATAACAGTAAATGTTATGATCGATATTGCAATAGCATAACTATATAAAATATGCACAATCTAGGACATCAGCTATATAACTATATAACTATATAAAATAGGCACAATCTAGGACATTAGCTATAACGTACGTTTATTATGATTCACAACAGTGTCAACAACAACAATGCCAACGGCGTATTTCTTTAAAACATTGACGTTAAATTAATATGTTAATTACAGACCTAGCTAAGTTCGGGTATATCACAGAACACTAACGATGTTTGAAACATGATTACTATATAGTATAAGGGGTTATGCCAAGTAGAAGTTAAACTAAAAAAAAAAACAGGATTTGTAATCGTCCACGTGCGTTCAACTGCAAAACTTGTGTTTGGGGCAAGTTGTCACGATTGTATTGGGACAAGTTGTTACAACTGTAACAACGCTGGGGCGGTTCGCACCGATGGCTCAGCCAGCGAGTTGTGTGCTGACAATGACTGGAAGAACAAAACGTATTTAACCACGACATGTGAACGCTTTATTTCACATGAAGCTTGTGAAGCCTTGCGTAATGGTTTATGACTAGCAGCGTCAAACAAAATTAACAAGTATCTCACAAGTACACATATATGAAAAATGGATGGATTCTCGATAAGCCAATGGTTTCCTTGTCCGGAGAATCAGTCCCCTTTGGTAACATGAAGCTGTGAACACTTACATTATTATGCACACCCTAACCACACGTTCTGTGCTGTAACAACGTGCCCCGTATGATGTAACAACTTGCCCCGCTTACGGGGCTACTTGTTACAGTCGACCGCCCCTGGGAAACTTCACATATCTATATCTGGAATATCAATGGTATGGTACAGTTTATTAACACGAATATTAAACTTAATGTATACGTTAACATAGATAATGCATCTAACATATTGTGCACAAAAAGTGACTTTAACTGAAAATTGTAACAACTAGTCCCAGTCTCCTCTACTTATCAGCTTCGACTTTCTTCTGAGAAAGACGGGTAAATTCGCGTTCAATAAACGTTATCAATGTAACGTCACGCAAAGCTCCTTCGCGACGGAACTAAAACGAGGCGAGAACATCGACAGTTCTGCCGAATGTCGACAAGTACTGCGTTTTTAGCGTAATCTGCATTGCCTGCTAATATTTGGTTCAGCACAAACATTTCATATTCGTACAAGTGGCTGTATTTAAATAGTCGTATGTCTTATGTGCATATACCACTAGTATTGTAACAGTTATCGGGCGCTGTATTGCATTCATCCGAGCGGAATTTATCAAAGGTGTTTTTTAACACATAAACGTGTGTTTTTTAAGTCAGCCACCTGTGGTTACCTGACGAAACGGCATGATTAGGTAAAGAGCTCCACCAGAAACATGCCACAGCGGGTGGTCCTAAGGGAAGACACGTCAGACTTACAGTTTCATATTCACATATGTTGGTATTTATTCTCCGGTGGAAGTACGGGATGCTTCCGACAATAAGAAGTTGCAGGAAGACCTTGTCAGCATCACCAGGAATGTTCTTCTGACAATATTCGGAAAAGTCTGCCGTCGGACGTGTCTTGGACTGATGATCTGTTACTCGCTGCCATTTGACAAACACGGGGCTTATCCCGTGATACAAAACAAACCGTGTTCGAAATGCATAGACCCCGGGGGGTCTACAACCGTAAGGAATGCTTCCTGTGCACGTGTGACGTAACCAAATAATACAAGATTTAACAAGATTTGCCATCCAAGCCAAAGGCCCAGATGGCAAGTGGACAAGGAAGCCATTGGCTTATCGAGAGTCCATCAGTGTTCGTCTACATGTAACCCGCCCTCCTCAGATATGTGTCCAACTCGTTTTTAATGCAAATAACATATTGGCGTTAGTCGTCTATAGTTCTTTATTGGGGTCTTATCTTTTAAACCGAAATAAAAATCTGCAACACGCACATGTTAACAGAGTGTGTCAGTAGTACAGTATCACTCACTAATACAAACATGGAAACAAGATGGCGCGAAGACACACTCCACGGCATGCACAAGTAAATAAATGTAAAGTATTTAAAGAAATATATAATGTTATACAATATACCATGAATATAAAAATAAATAAAAAAACAAACACAAGTCTAGATACGTCCAATGGATGCAATGATTATACAATATCCACCCGGACCCGTCCTCGGGGTTTTGAAAAGGGGGGTTCGAGCGTACAGAATCAACCGGGGAATTTCGGGACGATTTCTGAAAATGTTACAGTTCAACACAATTCTCTCGAAAAGGTGGGCTCATTCGAACACACGACCCCCCATCCCCTCCCACCCCACCTCACCTCACCCCCGAGGACGGGCATTGCAATCTATGTATCAAAACTGCCAATTTTCGCTTCTCTGCCTTTGCCGTGGCCACCGACGCACACCCTTGTTGCGCTCTTCTCAGTAAATGTTAACTGCAGTTCAGATTCACAGAGTGGTGAACCGTCGCAGAAGTTTTTTTAGAAAGCAAATACTGGGCAATGGTCACCGCCATCGACTACAACCACGTCTCTGTAAATAATTCTTTGCATCCTTCGAGAGCCTTTCTTGTGTTTTGCTTGTTTGTTTTGATGGATTAGACGTGCGGTGGTGGAGCGATCGGTCGGGCATGTTCGATGCGGCCGTGAACGCGGCAGCCGGGTCTTCACCTCGGTCATTTTGATCACGAAAGGTTGACATGTATGATATTAGCGACTGGATTGTCGGTTTACTCAACACAACTGTGGCAGACAGTCGAGTCTGTAGATGTATTAGTTTGATGATAATACTATTATTGTACTGTTCTGATATTGTATTTACAATCGTGGTTTTGTCGCACTGTAACGCACGTGACACCATGACAAACTCTTATTTAAAAATGCCGAAATGTGAAAACAAGATGAAGCATTGATTTTAGTGAGATGGAGCCTTCTAAAACGCAGGAGTTGAACAATCCGGTACACATTTTTGTTTTTGACATGAATTCAACCTACTGGTCACCAATTCTGGAGAACTATTCGCTCGCGTTTATATTCAAAACATAGGGCTAATTGATGCACCAACAATATTACTAGGATGTGCTTGCAAGCTGTTATGATGAGTAAGCTTTTAGTAGTTTACTCATCTTTTGTCTGAGAAACCCATCAGCGGTCGTATTTCAATGAGTAGGACTGTAAACCAGAACTGAGATAACTTAGTTATGAAAAGCGCGTAATAAATTGTAGTCCGACAACAGTGTAGAGATTGAGAGGACACTAAACAAAAGTGTCAATAATTTAATATTGAATGGCTATGAACATAATATTAATAGAAATATTTTCTTCAAAGTTAAGGAAGGCAGTTGGTCCTTCTTATATATGCGAACATGTATTTTAATGTTTCTTCTCCAATAACTGAGGTTGAATAATACAATAATAATAACAACGCGTTCGTGTGTGAATCATATCATTGTTATTACTTTATCTTCCGTTACTGGAGAAGAAACATCAACATACATGTTCGTTTGTACTCTCGATAAAACAATGGCTTCAACGTCCACTTGCTGGAAGCTTAGTAGCTTTCGCTTGTTATGTTGTTAAATCTATAAAAAAAAATATTATTTTACGCCGGCAAGTGTCACTTGGTATCTTAGGTTCCTGGTTGAACGTTGTGTTTCCCAGTGTCGTGTGTCAGGTCCCGGCCGCATCAACGTCACGCGCCTAAGTTCCGGGTTACAACAGTAGTACGAAAAGCAAAGTCCAACCATTAGTTAGCCTGCTGCCATGTAGACCAGCTCAGTTGTTCGTGTCAGTTGTTGTAAGACAGACACATTGAACTACTACTCAGGGTTGTATTTTGAGTGTGAGTGCAGACAATCGTTGTTGCATCAGCTACAGTAATATTGTTTTACGGCTGTCTTCATCCCCGACTTAGCGTTGAAGGGTGCATCTAAAGGTATAGTACATTTCGTTTGTTTTTGAGGGAAGTGCTCATATATGCATTTGTGCCCTGCGCGGGCCTAAAATTTGAGCCAAAGCCCGGCCCACAATTAGCAGTTAGAGTCCAGGCCCGGCCCAGGCCCGCAGCAATTTTTCAAGCCCGGCCCGGCCCAGGCCCGCAAACTAGAATTTAGGCCCAGGCCCGACCCAGACTGTGAATGTTTGACCCAGGCCCGGCCTGGCCCGGCCCGCAAGTTTCAGGCCCATACCGGCGGGCAAAAGACGGGTAAGCCCGCGGCCCGCTAAGTTTAGAGAAGATAAAACTATAATCTTATAAGAAATACGAAACACAAATAAACTTAAAAACAGACTTATTGTTTTAATGAATAAAAAAGGGTACATTCATGCTAAAAATATGCGGTTTACAGAGTCTAGACATCACGGATTAAGGGATAGGAAGTTAAGTTTGAGCTGAAGAAGAATGATGGGAAACATGCCTTAACTGTGATGAAGCCAGTGAAACAAGTGCCACGTACTACTCCAGTCACAGCGTCTTGGAAAGCCAATACATGTTTAAAGAATTACAATACAAAGATATGGGCATGCGACTATGCATATATTTTATATGAAATGTCTGTATTAAAAGAATGCACATTATTAAAATGATACCATAGGAAGTCCCATTGTTGAAAAGAGGTTAAACTGCATTCCAATGTATAAAGCACTAGTGTCATTTATAATTCCACGCAAGGTCTCAATTTGCAACTATATAATACTAAAGAAATAATTTTAAGCATTCATTAACCGGAATTACAATTTATAATCAGTTTTTATTAATAATAAAATTAATAATCTGGGTTTTTGTATGAATATTTTTATTATGTCCAGGCCCAGCCCAAGCCCGGCCCGGCCCGGCCCGGCCTGCTCACACTAGGCCCAGGCCCGGTCCAAACCCGATGGGTTAAAAAAAATTTCAGGCCGGGCCCGCAATATGTAGACCCGGCCCGCGAAATTATGTAGAGGCCCGGGCCGGGCTTGGACTCAAAGCCCGGCCCGCGCAGGGCACTACCGTATATATGTTGCGGTTACTAGAATTTGATGGTCTCACCTTCAACTGGTCAGCCTTTTATAGAACATTATTGCAAAGGCCGACATTTCTATGGTGACACTGATCGAAGATGGTTACTTATTCCAGAATGGGAGACCTTAGTTATGAAGAACGCGAGATCCAATTATGAAATAATATGGATATAACAATATTGATAGAAATATTGTTTCTCACTTGAGAAAGATAGTAGAACTGGAGGACACGAAGTGACATTAATGAAGGAACAGTTTAGATTGGATATTACAAAGTACTCTTTCTCACAGAGGACTATAAATGAATGGAACATGATGTTTACAGATTGTGTAAAAGCTAACAGCGTGAATATGTTTAAAACAAAATTGACAAATATCTCAGAATGGCGGGCTACACATAGATGAACTGTTTTTCGAATCTAGATAAACCAATGGCTTCCTTGTTCATCTGGAATCCGGGCCTTTCTTGCCTTGGATGGAAATGTTGCGCAATCTTGTTAAATGCCCAATTGACGAGATGGAACAGACATTAACATGTTCATCCGAGTCAGTTGGATACTTAGTGGGATGCGCAGTGGAATATGCAGTGGGATACGCAGTGGGATAAACAGTGGGATACACAGTTTCAATGTTGAGCCACCAAACATTCTGTTCCCCCCCCCTCCCCTACAGCGTGTACACACACCACGACGTGTTTATGCACTGCCGACGAATGCCGTCTTCAGACGGTTTTCACACCAGCTGACACATGACGACTCACTGCCAGTTCCTGGCATACAGCATTTAGGAAATCAACAAACAACATTGATGACGCATACATTGATGACGCATACATTGATGACGCATACATTGTGTTTTTGTTGTTTACGCATGTTCTGTCAGTACATGTCAACATATTGATGGTATACGGAAAACACTGAAATGTAATGTAGAATGCTCATATAATATTATAGACATACATGCATGCACGCATACATACATACATACATACATACGTACAAACATCGAGTTGTACACGTTGGCCTATGTTACACACGTAGTCATATGCATTACACAAACTGTATATTGCTACTGTCGCCGTGAAGCTTAAATGTACAACATCTGGTTGATTTGTATCGGAGAATCTTGTTATATAATATAAATTATATATATATATATATATATATATATATATATATATATATATATATATATATATATATATATATATATATATATGTATATATGTATATATGTATATATGTATATGTATATGTATATGTATATATATATATATATATATATATATATATATATATATATATATATATATATATATATATATATATATATATATGTATATATGTATATATGTATATGTATATGTATATATATATATATATATATATATATATATATATATATATATATATATATATATATATATATATATATATATATATTTTCTAACATATTGAGAGCCCAAGTGTCTTTCTGTGAAACACAATTACAAAATATAATTGACCGCGATTTGTTTACGAATATTGACCTTGCTGTTCAGCACACAGTGTAAACATGATATTCGAGACGAAACATTCATATTAAACATATAACCGTCAAATTGTATGAAACAATGTTTTGTGGTTCATTAAAACACAATTGAGCAGTAACAAAATTATAATAGATATACTTTATACTAACTAATTAAAATATATATATATATATATATATATATATATATATATATATATATATATATATATATATATATATATATATATATATATATATATATAGTTTATACTAATTACTTATAATATAGTTTATACTAACTAATATATATATATATATATATATATATATATATATATATATATATATATATATATATATTGAACTAAACACTCATAAGCGCTACCATCAGTTGTCAAACAATTTCAAAACCATGTCGTATATAATACATAGTGTTGTCCACATTATGGCCGTCCGTCACACGTTGTGCAATGTATTGATATAATTTCAAACTCTAGTTTGAAACTGCACTGACCTATAGTAGACATATCACATTTAGCAGGTAAAAGCCGGTTTAGGGGGTCAACAAACTATCGTGATACTCTTATTACGTGTGCTAAGGGATAAGACGCACATTCGGAGTCATATGAACTACTCCTGATAAATAAGATTAATCATGTGGCATAACGGCCTACAATGCATATAGGCGTTATTGTAATAGAGGCTCCTCAAAATGTGCTGACCCATGTAGGTGGGTTTGTCTTCTGGGTTTTCCTTCCCCTGTCTCGCTGCCCGCAAGACTAAAGTCCCTTTATACGAACGACTATTTCCACGTCGGCCGATATGGTGTCGCGCGGTGTCGTGGTGCAAAAATCGGTCGGTTCAACACCCACGCGAGACAGAGTAACGAGGCCAATACTATACAGCTACAGTTGTGTCGTTCGAGCTGGTGCTAGGTTCGAGCGACATGTGCCCCAGTGAGTCGCAATTTTGAGTCAGCGGCCAATCAGTGACCACCGCGACCGACAGCTGGTGTACCTATTGAATTGCCGAGAGTCAATCGGCCGCGCTCTCCGTGTCTAGACACGTCACTCGTCTAAACGCAATAATTAGCTGCGCGTAGTCATCCGACACGATGACGCCCAACCAATTGGGGCACATATCGCTCGTGTAAACTGGGTTTTATCTGCCAAAAGTTTGGAATATAAAAGTTATCCGCTACCTAGATCAACTGCCTTCCAATACTGGCTTATAAAAAATACGAACGATTGTTGCCCCAATCCCAATTTGTCAGACGAAACGGTGTCGCGCGACAACGCGCTGCAAGCGTCGGCCGTGTAAACATTACATGATCTATACCATTGAGCTAACAGTTGACACAGATGTTCAAGCAGTGACGAATCTGTGACCTTTCATCACGATTTTCCATATCCAACAATGATGAACTTTTCGTTGTGCTAGAAATTGGGGGAACATTTCAACAGTGTCCACGGGAGGTCATGGTACCCTTGTTTGTAGTTAAGCTACACGTACCATTTGGGTGACTTACGTCTCTGTTCATCCCCATACACGGAGCTAGATGGAGGATGTGGCTTAAAACCAGAGCGTACAGTGCAAGAACAACACTAAATGCACCAGACAGACGACATTTCCCATAGAAACGCCGCCCGGCAACTCACTGTTTTTTTGTTTATTGGCAGATACGTCTACACCGATTTGAAAGCTTGTTATCATTTGACCTCTGGCCGATTAAACAGCGACTGCTGCCGGCAGAGCAGTATGTGATTTATTGTGCAGCCAGCACACACTAGTTTGCGAATGTTCAGAAACTGTTTCTTGCACTAGTCAAGCAGTCAGATAACACTTAGATATCCGACACGCCAATATTTCTAACGAAAACTATTTAAACCGTCGCGTCATTAAAAGGTGACCTACGTCACAAAGTTAATGTTGATTTTAAAAGCTGCTAATATGCCTGAACTAATGATAATGATTAATTAACTATGTTTAATTTAATATTTATTCGATAGAGCATTCGGTATAGTCATTAACTGCAGCACATATTCAAAATCTTAATACCCGTAATATAATGGTTAAATATGCGTGGCCGGATAAGATAAGGGGTCAGTAGTAAATAATTACTTTGTGCACACAACAACTGCCGTTAGTTGACCCAGTTGTTCGCCCGTGCGTGACCAGTTCCCACAGCCTGCAGACTTGAGCCTGTTGTTGGTAACGGTTGGTAGGTTTTCTATTTTATTGAATCGATGATCACGCGAATAAAATACTGTCATGCATACTTGCGTGACTGTGAAATATCAGTGTCGCTGCTATACAAGCGAATGTAATTGTCATATAAAGGATTGTTATTGTGGAAACGATCGTTGTTTTCACACATGCGAAAATAGTTTTCACGAGCCCGATAGGTGGTGTCGTGCATTGAAGTGTAACTATGCACCCAAGTGTGGTTGTGAAACGTACGCGTACGTGTGCGTGTGGGTATATCTGTACGTTATATATCAGCCCAACGTGTTAGTAAACCTATCAGCATGAGACGCAAGTAGTTCATAACTTCACCACCTTAACGACTTAAGATTTCTAGTAACCACCAACGTGTTTATCAACAACATCGTATGCTGCGTCTATACTGCGAGAGACAACGCAATATAGACGCAGCATTCTCCATTCGAAAGCATTCGCTTACAACATTTTACAATGGGAGTTACTTACCCAGCCAAAGGGGAGCACTGACGGTCGGGTTGATGATAGTCCATGCAAAGAAAAGAAAGACATAATTTATGTCCACGACCCAGGAAAATACCGTTGCCCAGCCATGTTCTCAGTGTGATAGAGAGCATTTTGGATGGAATGATAAGGAGGATAGTGGGGTGTGAAATTGGAGAACAACAGGGTTTCAGAAGAGGAAGAGGTATGGCGGAAAGGATGTTCGCTCTGAAACAATTGGTGTAAAATAGATTGAAGGGACAGTAGAATATGGCACTTAGGGTGATGGAAGGCTCACATGAAGAAGCAAATAGTAGGGGAAGGCAGTGTTAGTTGAACCATTGTTTATTTATTTTTTGATGTCTAGGGCGCAATCATAGTCATAAGTCAACACTTTTTTACTCTCATAAACTATCATTATTAGTAGATCATTTTATATCAAAATAATATACCTAGCATGCATAGATAATTATATGTAACTGATTCAAATAGGGTTGGTAAGCTGGCTCAACTAACACTTGGTGTGAGATAAGTTGAGCCACAGTGTAGCGTAAGTTGCGTAAATGTTTTATTTGTGTAATTTACGTAGGCACTGTACACAGAGTTCATATTAACTCAGCCAGCTCATCTACCCAATGGGTACAACACGTCTCTGACAAGTCTACTCGCTTAATTAACTAGTCGACACATTTAATTAATATAGACTTATAGGCCAATCGCAACCAGTGTAACTAACTGCTAATATGTTGCCTTGTAGCTATCCGATGTCCCAGTTTGCTAAGAAAATTTAATTCCTCTATGTAATTTGGGGTAATTAAAGAATACTCGTTTTCGTTCTTGAACCGCTGCTCAACTAACCCTCCCTTGGGCCTTGGGTGGCTCAACTAGCCCCGTTTCGACAATTAAACTGTTTTAATTAACTTCTCATTAATGCGCGAAGTGATGCAAATAGTCTTCTCTGTGCAAAGTTAAGCCATTTGTAAGTGCATAATTAATAAAGTCTGGTCACGTGCGTTGATAGTTTACGCACCACAGACATTAATCACAATTACCAAAAGTTTCAAAAAACATAAAAAACATACTTTTAGCTCACATGTTCTGGCCGTTGTGACAAATGTAATCTATTGTACGCCTTCCCCTAGAGTGGGTTGAACCACATAAATCATGTATCAGTCTCTCTCGATCAAGAAGAACTGGAAGCCACTGATACCTCCACATGCCGGGGAAACATAGTTTGAAAAGCGAGAGGAGTCGATATTGACATAAAACGAATAAGGCCAGAGGAGCATTTTACAAACTAAGACCTGTGTGGATATCGACCATATACCCAAGAAGAACGAAGCTGAGGCTATCTCAGAGTTGCTTTCTGTCCACTCTGCTATATGGTTCAGAATGCTGGCGCATAGCTGAAAAAGATTTGAGACAACGGTAAAATTTCCATACAAGATGCCTTCGAAACAGCGTGCGAATATTCTGGCTACAAAAGATCTGCAACAAAGAACTTCTTAAAATAACTAAACAAATTAAGTATAGCCAAAACAGCCTTGAGGTGGACGGAAAATTAAAACGAGAACGACCAAGAACAACATGGAGGGGAACTGTGGAGGGGGAATTACGCGAAATGCATATCAGTTGGGGTCAGGCTGCCAAACAGGCTGCAGACCGATGGAAGTGGATATGTCTTGTTTCTGCCTTTTGCGCCAGTAAACACGGAGAGGATTAAGTAAGTAAGTCAGTAATATACAGACACCTAGATGTAACATATACTGCCACCTGGCGAAAAGTATTTACACCTAATGTGCACTGCAGACCAGAGAAAAGTTGGTCGACACGCATCAGAGCCCACACATAAAAGAACCTTTCGCACAGGCTTTTACCTGCAGAAACAGCTCAAGTTGGTGATCTTGTTTGTTGACCCCTTTAATCGCTCAACCGTTAAAAACCTTCCTGGTTGCACCTGTGAGTTCCACTCGTGTTAGAAGTGACAGAGGGGCGTCTACAGGTAAATGTGTTTGCTCATTTTATACCACCGATAAAGTATGGTTCTTATACAAAAGTTGACATGTGTTTGGTGATTGTGTTAGTATGAAACGAGGAAGCAGTCAACGTCGCTAGAGTTGGATCAGGTTCATGCTTTGGGTTTGTGCATGTTACTTACAAACTGACATACGTGAAAACGAGGTCACATGTCATGGTTGTCGTTGGCTTCTGGTTAGCACTGAGAGGGGAAGGGGCCGAATCGAGGGGGGGGACGACGCATGTGTTGTTCTACTTAGGGTTAATATTAACCGACTGCTAATATTACTATTATCAGGGTTAATATTAACCGACTGCTAATATTTCAGTCTTTACATCGACACTAGTTCCGATGTAGGCCTACATGCGTTGTCATTTACAGTAATATTTGCCACGGACACAGGGGGGTCTAAGACCCCCTACATGGCCTTAGTTAGTGGGTTGGGTCTTGAGACCCCCTGGATCAGCTGCTGATTTTAAAGGTCTTGGTCTTAAAACCGCACCGAGAGTGTCTATTCTGGTGGGATTTGTATTGTGTTTCGTTATATTTTACAATGCAACGCGTTATATAAATATAAAAAGACGTAATTTGAGTATTGATCAATATATAAGTGTTTCTCTGTGTTCACACTATGCGAAGGAAATTCAATACGACCAGTCTAACTCATAGGTTGCGTTCAACTAACTGCGATTGTTGAATTTAAGGAATCGTTTGCACGTTGGCCACTCAAAAACAAATTGTCGTTTGTGTTTTTTCCATACCATGCCTATGTGTGCGTAATATAACAATCTGGTAGTACTGTCACGTTAAAACGTTGTCGCATTATTATATATATGGTGGTAATTAAAGCCGGGGTTAAAAATAGCGCAGCCAACGTAAGATCTCTGGAAAAACATATTTACCAAATTTTTTGACATTAAAAACACTGTATTTCAATTGAAGTAATAAATTCAACATAGTTTTAACGAGGATGGTTTTAAGCTGAATAAACTGATCGACATTAATCGTAAAAAGTGCTGCTACTTAAGTCTTAACGGAGATTACTGGTACCGACTCTAGGCTGGACGCTAGGCGCACTCGGTAGGCCTCCTTCTGGCAGTTTTTATTAGGTTTTAATAAGTTCAGGAATAAAGCATCGACCGGTTTGTTTATACGGCAATTAACTAAATCAACAACATGGCTACATTGACATTGTTCCAAATGAAGCTACGTGAGTTTTTCATATCCTGTTAAAGAACTGCCGATACAGTCCCGAGTGCGCGTCATAACCAGAACAGTGGCGCCATACGGCGGAAACTGGCCAAGTTAATATTTAACTACTACATGGAGAGAGAGAGAGAGAGAGAGAGAAAAATCAAGAAATGTAGGGTCACCAAGAGAGAATTATTGAACAATTGATCTAACATCTATAAGTGTAAGGTAAGCTTGGGCGGAACGTTTTCATTGGGAAATTTCCTCTTCGATGAAAGAGAAAATTATCAGGTTTAATTGGGGCACAAAGAGAGAAAATTTACATTTTTTCTTTGGACAGAGAGAGAAAAATGGGCAAAAACGGGCATTTGCACGGCACATACATGTATACCTCAGTATAGGGATGTACCCCCCCGGGTGAGATGGTAGGTTGAGATCCCTGACATACCCCTTCATTCCTTTATGCAGGAGATGTGTACACATAGCCAGGGGAAAACTTGGAGACTAACATCAATATGAGACCAAATAGAAGTTAATAAAGTATTGAATGGTTATGAAGGTGTTGATAGAAATATTTTCGTACTTAAAGAAGGCAGTTGAACCGGAGGAGCTAACTAAAATAACTGCATAGTATGTCTATAAATAATTAACATATAAATATTATTCAGCGGTTAATAATTTATTATGTGTAATGTTAAAGGTCAGTGTCTTTGTATGATTACATGAAATAACTTTGTTATACTGTATTGTATTTCATAAGTTATCTCATTGGCAGACTTGCTGACTCGGGTTGCACTTTTTCATTACTTATTGTGACTTGACTTGACTTGCTCTGCATCCAGTTTGTGACTTGCCAACTGGTCTGGTGGCTTGAAAATGTATGCAAAATGAGACTGTGTTGTTATAACTAGCCACATCAAATACAATGATTATTAAGTACTGATTATTGGCTAATGTTGTGGCGGGCAGCGTGTGACAACATTTTCCACTAAAAAACTGCAGACAAACCACATCAGTCATGGTGATTGGTGAAACTTGGTTACTTGGGACTTAGGCTTAGAAGTCATTCACTTGGTGACTTGAGACCTGACTTGCTAGTTTGTGACTTGTAACATGTCTGCTCATTGGTACTATACTAATACTACTATTTATCCTATTCTATAGCTGGTTGTTAGTAAATATTATGTTAGACCTTTATACAAATGGTGTTGCTAAGCATCTGTAAAATATGTGTGTTCTTTTCTGTAGGAGCAACAACAGAAAACGTTGAATTGGAGTCGCGCACAATGACTCCCTATTTAACAGCATTGCTGTTGCTACTGGCAACAGTCACACGTGTGAACAGTGCAACAGCACCAGGCAAGTTCATCAAAACCATTTCCAAAAAAAATTTGCAAATTATTTTCCAAAATAATTTCCAAACTGTTTTCCATACTATTTTAGACACTGATCAATTCAAATATTTCCAGCACTAAGTTGATGTATCTTGTAGGTTTTCCAAATGCATGCACATTTTCTCGACGATATACTAGCTACTAGCTAGTTGAATGGTTTCTAAAGGTTTCCCATGGACTGGATATCATGCTATGTGAGACTTACCTTTACCTTTATCCTCTTTTGTGTATTTGGATAACTAAAAATATTATTGATTTCAGTCAGTGTAATGAATGTATAGTAAGTATTCATTCTTTTATTTCAGACGGATTGTTCCTGTCAAATGGGACACACATCCTGTTTTCTGCGAAAGCCAACTCCCTCACTTCCACTGTCTCTGTCTTTTCCCAGGTAAGAATCTTGAGTAAAAAGTACCACTCCCCCACAATTCATTTAGCCCATCATGAATCAAACTTGAGTTAAAAGTAACACTCCCCCACAATTAATTTAGCCCATCACAAATCAAACTTGAGTTAAAAGTAACACTCCCCCACAATTCATTTAGCCCATCACGAATCAAACTTGAGTTAAAAGTAACACTGCCCCACAATTTATTTAGCCCATCATGAATCAAAATTGTATTAAAAGTAACACTCCCCCACAATTCATTTAGCCCATCACAAATCAAACTTGAATTAAAAGTAACACTCCTCCCACAATTCATTTAGGCCATCATGAATCAAACTTGAGTTAAACACCCCCCCACAATTCATTTAGCCCATCATGAATCAAACTTGCGTTAAAAGTAACACTCCCCCCACAATTAATTAGGCCATCATGAATCGAACTTGAGTTAATGAATAGTTAAATATAAAATCGAATAAAAAACTGATAGCAGTTGAAGAGCAACTACTTTTGATGCAAGGCTGATTTCCGATTAAACCTAGTATTTTTCGCAGCCCGAAACTTGGGTATACTGTAAACTCGATCGTTTCCGACAGAACCTAACTTATTTTCTTGATGTAGGTATACTTCATAGCCACAGATGGGAACACTCGATCAGAATAGGAATTATATAGACATGTTATGTTATGGACTGATATGGCTTTATACTGAATTTCAAGTCGCAAATATGGATTTTAACCAGTAGAATGTGACAGGCCTGTAACTACCATTTCTATCTCACACATACTGCTCTTATCACATATTCCTTCCTGTCAGATTCAATAGTCGCTACTAGGAATGCCATGGTATTGATCACTAGATGGCACATGTGTATAATTGGAACACATCATGGGATCGATTGTCAACCACCTGTACTGCAAATTAGAGTCAGAAAAAAGTTGTTTCAGCAAAGAATACAACATACCAACAATAACGCTTACTGATATTAAACAGAAATCACGACGCAAGCATTAGAACAGCTGATCTGACATTTGAATAATGCAATTGAGCATGTGGTGGCATAGATATATGATTGTTTCATCGCCCGGCAAAAGATTCACGCCAATTATCTGTTGTATTCTGTTGAAAAATTCATGTGATGTCATCTTTATGTTAGTGTTATATTATGCACCAGAGGAGCCACTGGTTATTCCGGGTAGCATCTATTCTTTGTTTCTGTAGTGACCAAGTTGTATACTACAGAAGGACTTTGTCTGTTTCAGGAGGAAGGCCGCATCGTTGGGCTGGCGGTAGACATCTCGCGGGGTATCATCTTCTGGTCAGATGTAAGTGTGTCGAAGAAAGGCATTTGGCGGGGCGATGTGAATGGAGCGAACGCCCTGCAGAACCCACAGCACATTGTCGACTCAGGTAAGCCTTGTCAAATCAGGTGGATCTTGCAGACTCTGACATCAAGTGTCGCCAGGTAGGCTTTATCCAAGGTGGTGTAGTCAATTAGGTCGTAGTAATTTTATTTTATTTAGCGGCTGGTTCCCATTTTAATACTGTGGGAATAGAGAATGATTAAGTCCCACCCAATATATTTGATTCTACATAAACATACTTACCAGCACAGAAGGAGAACTACCGAAGAGGTAGCAGAAAAATGGGATGGATTGACATCAAACATTAGACAGATGGTGGACTTGAGGTGGCTAGAGAAATTGCAAGGAGATGCCAACGGCCTAACTGAGGCAATGGCTACATAGACCTGATTCTTATCTGACAGGATACAGATGTGGATACATTAACAAGTTTAAATTACCACTAAAATCACATTTCACCAGTAGCACATATGACACTGGGGACGTTTAAAAAACTATGAGATGTTAAGAAATGCACAATGAACAATTTTGTTAAAAATGATTACAGACGGAACACAAATCCAGCATCCTTGGATGGCCAACCCTTGAACGAAGACATATTATTAAACAAGCCACAACCTTCTACAAAATTCGAAATAACATTATTGAGACCACCCCCCCTCCAGGCCCCCAGGTGTCGTATAAATGCAATGGTCTTTTCATTTTATCCCCGAGCCATTCGCATATGGAATATGATTCCACCAAAAATTACCAGCATAAAAAACCTAAAATCATTTCAAGAATCACCACACCTCCTCACCTAAACTGCCTTTAAAACACAGTGCTCAGCGTAAACTTATCCATGGTGTGGGTATGGAGACTATCTATGTGGCAAGACAGCGACAGTATTCATACAAATAACCAACCTATTAAAATTTTTCATCTAACATCCTATACATACAATAAATAAAACTATCAAATAGTCTATCAAACAGTCCACCACAAACTTCTGCGTTAGCCCAAGTTTGGGCTGTTTGGAGTATAACCACTTGAGATTTGCAATTAGTGTGTAGTTATTTGCTTGTAGACATGTTCGAGGTGAACGGATTGACGGTCGATTGGGTTTCAAGTCACATCTACTGGACGGACGGAAGGAAGAAAACGATTGAAGTTTCAAGTTACGATGGCTCCAACCATCACATCCTGTCCATTGGGGGACTGCAAACACCCCGTGGCATTGTGGTTGACCCAATAAAAAGGTCAGTCAGTACCTGGTTTCATATGTTGTACGATTTACCATTTGTATTGGACATCGGTGGAGTGTTGCAAGCCAAATAAGGCATTCGACCAGTGAAGTGAAGAGGTTAATTTATAGATGTGATCTCATTCACTATCATCTTTGTGTTACTTAGTTTTGGTAATATCACCGGACAAACTAATTAGTTTACTAGTCCCTAATGTTGTGCATGAATAGGATTCATCTGGGTTTAGCGTATGTTTTATTTTCACATAAAAATTACAGAGAATAGTGACTTTTACCAGTGTTTAAATCATGTACATCTTCAACCATGTCCATTTCATTTGGCAGAACCAAATCAAATGTATATGTACTGGCTGATTTGTTCAGCATGTTGGTAAAACATCTCCACAAATAAATAAACAATGTTTATTGATCAGTCGTTATGACTGCAATAATTTGATAACTGAAATCACATGTATTAGATATGTGGACATATTGGTTGTCCAGAAACATATCAAAGCTGTCCTTCAAAGTTGTTTCAGCACTCTGCTATTTGCAAACAATGTACACACCATTATTGACTTCTTGCATGTCTATGGGTCAAATAACCACTTAGTTAATCTTGATGGTGGTTCAGTGGTGTTTTATTTGTAGCTATCTGTACTGGAACGACCAAGGCAGTAGGAAGATTGAGCGATCTCGTCTGGATGGTTCAGACAGAAAGACCATTTATACGGTAGATTCTGCACATCGCCACCCCAACCAGATGGCAGTGCATGGCTCGTAAGTGCATATATAACATCATGAGACTTGGGACATTTTTATTATACGAAATCCCCAGCTAGCTCCGTGTGAGGTAACCCCCAGCTAGCTCCATGTGAGGTAACCCCTAGCTAGCTCCATGTGAGGTAACCCCCAGCTAACTCCATGTGAGGTAACCCCCAGCTAGCTCTGTGTGAGGTAACCCCCAGCTAGCTCCATGTGAGGTAACCCCCAGCTAGCTCCGTGTGAGGTAACCTCCAGCTAGCTCCGTGTGAGGTAACCCCCAGCTAGCACCGTGTGAGGTAATCAATGAAAATCATTGTAGATTGCCTTTGACCTGTGTTTGTTTTGTGCGTCCCTGTGACAGGAATCTCTACTGGGTAGATGCGTACAGCAAGGAACTGTGGCAGTGTAAGTCGGATGGCACCGACTCGAAGATGGTTGCAGAACTGAAAGACAAGGCTGAAGACAACAATGTATTTGGCCTGGCCATCACCAGTTCCGGGCAGTCAATCGTGTCTGTGTGGCGTATTGCAAGTATCTTCACAGTTGATAGCAGCGAAGTGAAGAAGTCCGGTCTGACGTTACTTGGCACAGATGCTGTCTTCAGTCTCGCCTACAGCGAGACGGATCTACAACCGTCTGGCAAGTTTCTTTAGCAGATACAGTGAAATGAGATGAGCAGTGAATCTGTCCTCTCACTCACTCACTCACTCACTCACTCACTCACACACTCATTCACACACTCACTCACTCACTCAATCACTCACTCACTCACACACTCACTCACTGCACGTTCTGCCTCCTACTTGTGTGTCTGGTCCTCCTTCTACTTGTAGATCTGATTCTCCTCCTACCTGTGTGTCTGGTCCTTCTACTTCTAAATCTGGTCCTCCTACTTGTAGATCTGGTCCTCCTCCTACTTGTGTGTCTGGTCCTTCTACTTCTAAATCTGGTCCTCCTACTTGTAGATCTGATTCTCCTCCTACCTGTGTGTCTGGTCCTTCTACTTCTAAATATGGTCCTCCTACTTGTAGATCTGGTCCTCCTCCTACTTGTGTGTCTGGTCCTTCTACTTCTAAATCTGGTCCTCCTACTTGTAGATCTGGTCCTCCTCCTACTTGTGTGTCTGGTCCTTCTACTTCTCAAGTCTCAAGTAGTTATACTCCAAACAGCCCAATCTTGAGCTAATGCAGGAGTTTGGACCAACGGCTTTTAATGTCTCTTCCGAAAGACATAGGCAAAGTGGGGTGAACGAAATTTCCCAAGCTTCGAAACGGCGGAGGTGGAATCGAACCACCGTCCTCTCGATCGACAGGCGGGTGCTCTAACCATTATACCACCGCTCCCCACAAAATCTGGTCCTTCTCCTACTTGGGTGTCTGGACGACCTACTTGTGTCAGAAGAATCTTCCCAAGTTGCCCCTCCCAAGCCACACAACTCTTCCCAAGTAACAAGTTCTAGACATTTTACGTTGGGTTTCAGGAAGCAGCGGCTGTTCATCTAGCAATGGCGGCTGTTCCCACGTCTGTCTTCCGACTGACACGACGTCTTCACGATGCACCTGTCCAAGCTTTGGAGGCCTCGCACTCGAGGACAAGAATTGTCGCAGTAAGTTGATTGAAAATTGAAGAAATGGCTTTTGCTTATAGCATGTATCTTGCAATGTTGAATACATTATTGTGTGGCATTTTGAAGGTCAAGGTTGTTTGGGAAGCATTTGCTCTTCATGTTTGTGTAAATCTTTAGTTGTAGCTAAATCAAAATGCACACATCTACAGTATGCTGGTGGGTTCTGTTAGAACCCACCAGCATACTGTTGGCATAAAGTACCCTCTCCTGTCACTTTCAGAACCTGCCAGTATGCTGTTGTCATACAGTGACCTCTCCTGTCACTTTCAGAACCCATCAGTATGCTGGTGTCACAAAGTACCCTCTCCTGTCACTTTCAGAACCCATCAGTGTGCTGGTGTCATACAGTACCCTCTCCTGTCACTTTCAGAACCCACCAGCATACTGTTGTCATACAGTACCCTCTCCTGTCACTTTCAGAACCTGCCGGTATGCTGTTGTCGTACAGTACCCTCTCCTGTCACTTTCAGAACCCATCAGTATGCTGGTGTCATACAGTACCCTCTCCTGTCACTTTCAGAACCCACCAGCATACTGTTGGCATAAAGTACCCTCTCCTGTCACTTTCAGAACCTACCGGTATGCTGTTGTCGTACAGTACCCTCTCCTGTCACTTTCAGAACCCATCAGTATGCTGGTGTCATACAATACCCTCTCCTGTCACTTTCAGAACCCACCAGCATACTGTTGTCATACAGTACCCTCTCCTGTCACTTTCAGAACCCACCGGCATACTGTTGTCATACAGTACCATCTCCTGTCACTTTCAGAACCCACCAGCATACTGTTGTCATACAGTACCCTCTCCTGTCACTTTCAGAACCCACCAGCATACTGTTGTCATACAGTACCCTCTACTGTCACTTTCAGAACCCACCAGTGTGCTGGTGTCATACAGTACCCTCTACTGTCACTTTCAGAACCCACCAGTATGCTGTTGGCATAAAGTACCCTCTACTGTCACTTTCAGAACCTGCCGGTATGCTGTTGTCATACAGTACCCTCTCCTGTCACTTTCAGAACCCACCAGCATACTGTTGTCATACAGTACCCTCTCCTGTCACTTTCAGAACCCACCGGCATACTGTTGTCATACAGTACCATCTCCTGTCACTTTCAGAACCCACCAGCATACTGTTGTCATACAGTACCCTCTCCTGTCACTTTCAGAACCCACCAGCATACTGTTGTCATACAGTACCCTCTCCTGTCACTTTCAGAACCCACCAGCATACTGTTGTCATACAGTACCCTCTCCTGTCACTTTCAGAACCCACCAGCATACTGTTGTCATACAGTACCATCTCCTGTCACTTTCAGAACCCACCAGCATACTGTTGTCATACAGTACCCTCTCCTGTCACTTTCAGAACCCACCAGCATACTGTTGTCATACAGTACCATCTCCTGTCACTTTCAGAACCCACCAGCATACTGTTGTCATACAGTACCCTCTCCTGTCACTTTCAGAACCCACCAGCATACTGTTGTCATACAGTACCCTCTCCTGTCACTTTCAGAACCCACCAGCATACTGTTGTCATACAGTACCCTCTCCTGTCACTTTCAGAACCCACCAGCATACTGTTGTCATACAGTACCCTCTCCTGTCACTTTCAGAACCCACCAGCATACTGTTGTCATACAGTACCCTCTCCTGTCACTTTCAGAACCCACCAGCATACTGTTGTCATACAGTACCCTCTCCTGTCACTTTCAGAACCCACCAGCATACTGTTGTCATACAGTACCATCTCCTGTCACTTTCAGAACCCACCAGCATACTGTTGTCATACAGTACCCTCTCCTGTCACTTTCAGAACCCACCAGCATACTGTTGTCATACAGTACCATCTCCTGTCACTTTCAGAACCCACCAGCATACTGTTGTCATACAGTACCCTCTCCTGTCACTTTCAGAACCCACCAGCATACTGTTGTCATACAGTACCCTCTCCTGTCACTTTCAGAACCCACCAGCATACTGTTGTCATACAGTACCCTCTCCTGTCACTTTCAGAACCCACCGGCATACTGTTGTCATACAGTACCATCTCCTGTCACTTTCAGAACTCACCAGCATACTGTTGTCATACAGTACCCTCTCCTGTCACTTTCAGAACCCACCAGCATACTTTTGTCATACAGTACCCTCTCCTGTCACTTTCAGAACCCACCAGCATACTGTTGTCATACAGTACCCTCTCCTGTCACTTTCAGAACCCACCAGCATACTTTTGTCATACAGTACCCTCTACTGTCACTTTCAGAACCCACCAGTGTGCTGGTGTCATACAGTACCCTCTACTGTCACTTTCAGAACCCACCAGTATGCTGTTGGCATAAAGTACCCTCTACTGTCACTTTCAGAACCCACCAGTATGCTGTTGTACGCCCTCGCTGATGAAGGTGTCGTTGGGTTCATTGACCCAAGTGGTACCTCAACAAACGACCGCTTCCTAATTGGCCGTAGCCTGAGGCCAGTGGCTGTGGCTTATGATCCTGTTAACGAGGTCAGTAATCATGTGACCCCATTAACAAAGTCAGGTCTTTATACATCATGAATTTTCTTGCACAGACATGCAGTTTAATGTTTAACTTTACATTTTAACTTTAACCTTTGAATCTGTATAACGCCGTATAAATATGTAAGTAACAATTTTTGTTAAGGCCCAACTACTGAGTTTATTTACTCTCAACATTCGTTTCAGTTGCCAAACTCAATAATTCTAGTTTGAAGAAATTCGTTACTCATGTATATGTATATATATATACTAAAATTAAAATTTTTATGTATAATTAATATGTATAACCATTTTCATTGGCTGTTTAACCGATGAATTTATTTAGACATATTCACCAAGTATCGCCATGTGTCTAAATATACCTACATCAAATGAAATACACTACATTTCACCAGAAATCTGCTTAACGATTTTACATAAATTTGAAGCAAACCCATACAAATCTGTATTCCTCCCAAATCCTAAAATCTGTATTAAATATGGATAATTCATATGAAATGGCTTGTATGTCTGCTTGTGTTTTGAAAGAAATAGATTCAGTGATTGCTATCTATTATATATTTTAAATAAATGCAGTGAAAGAGGATCTTAGGTAATCTTTTATCGGATATGTTAAATGGAAATATATACATATATACAGTCACAGGAAAAAACATTGAAATTACAGAAAGTCACAGAATATTGTCAAAACAATAATTATGCGCATACAATCACTTGAAACAATCTGAAAATTAAAGCTAAATTGTATTATTTCTAGTTCTTTTAAGTCTTTGTTGTGAAATCTATTGCCGTCTCTTCCAGGTTGTGTATTGGAGTGATGTCTATGAACACACGGTACATCAGGCGAACTTTGACGGCTCCAACCACAAGATCTTCCTCAGGTCTTCCACGCATTCTATTGGCATTGTAGATGGTATGTGTACACATCCGCAGTTTAGAGGAAGCACATGATAAGGAAATATTGTGGTAACTGTTTCCACAATTAACTTAACCCATGATGCATCAGGGTCGTTCAGGTTCAAATATGTATTGTGTGAATAGTTTAAGTAATATGCGCACAGTCAGTTTAATATAAGAATTTATACTTTCGTTAAAATCATTGAAATAATTGACTTTGATCGTTAGATAGGTTAACTTAGCGAAAGTGTGAATAGACTTATAGTATAGTATATAATAGCAGAGCCAGTTTAGTCATTGCTGAATTTCAACTGAGCCCATGGCAGTCGAAAATAAGCTAATAATTTGTCCAATGATTTCGCCAGAACTAAATAACACATTGGCACAAATAAGCTAAAGTGCCACAGTGGATACTAGATAGGTTTGTTTTTTACAAAATTATTGTATAATGAGATGTGCAATTTTTTTATTTATTAAGTCCTTCTTTTTGCCACGCCATTATGCAAATAGAGACATAGAAAAGACATAGATGTTTGTTAACATCGCATCGATGTATGTGATATCTTTAAATCCAAACGATGATACACTTTATTTTATACATAACATTCTGTAATTACACTTTTTTGTCAAATTCATTCAGGCAAGAACATATTAACAAATATGCTTTTTATAATTACTTAGCCATAAAATTGAAGCTGCACACTATACTTGTTGTAGGATTTCCACTTACTCGCTGTTTCTTTAATTGAGAGAATTGATAGAAGTTTGTTGATTTCTTCACAAGTTTTAATTGCTTCCACAATCGGACATAAATTATTGTGTAAGCATACATACATATTAATTTATTTTAATATGAATTACAAATATCCTTACCCATCTGCGAGGTTTCATTTATTCATTTTAAGCAACAAGCTAGCCACATCTGTCTTGTCAAATCAGAGGGAAAATTACCAAATGTGGACAAATTTCAACTTTTATTTTCACTTCAGCTGATATGACCTGACACAACGTTTTAAAATATAACCAACAGTTTTAATGAGTATATATTGCAGTAGCAGCAGAGATTTTATAATAAATTCACTTGACTTGCAACCTATGCCCAGGTCTGAGTGTGGATGCGAAACATGGACGTCTCTACTACTCAAACATGGGCACTACTCATGTCAGTAATAAGCTCTACACTTGGCACCGTATCGAAACGATCAAGTTTGATGGCACTGGTCTGAGAACGGTTGTTACACGGGCGGAGAAGCCGAGAGCCTTGTGGATCGACACAGATAATAAGTACGTTACTTCTGTTGCAATAAACATCACTAGGTGGCAGCACATGTATGCTCATAACGACCAAGAAAGTTTCTAATTTTTAGCAAAATCTAGAATGATTGTCATGTCCAAATGTAGGTAAATTCCATATGACAAGTTCACAAGTAAAGAAATAAACAAGGAAGGACATTCATAACATTCGAGGTGCTTTGTCACTTTTAACAAAATGGTTGCCATCCAAATGCAGGTCGGCTCCATATGGCTAGTAAACAAATAAACAAGGAAGTCATTGGCTTATCGAGTTTCCATTTGTCACCTGTGTATGCATCTATTTTCATAGCTCGTTCTTATACCCAATTTACACAGAGCTTTTACCAATGCTATTGTGTGCCCGCTACTTTACATAGGCATTAACAAAAAAGTATTTCCATTAATGTTTTATCAAAAATAATAAGTACTTTATAAATCAATTCAACTAATTTGATATTGTAGTTTTATGTCACAGTTAGACCGGATGTAATGTTAGTTTGGCTGACTTATGGAAAAGCAACACACATACATACATTGGAATTGGCATGTGCATATGTACAATATGCACACACAAGCACATACATGCACACACATGCATGCACACATGCACACACGCACGCATGCACGTACACATGCACACACACACACACACACACACACACTACAGATACGTATAAAAATGAAACATCCAACTATATGTACATATACTCACAGTGTCTGTTAAATCTGATATTATATCATAGTTAAACAATGTTGCCTCGTTCACAAGACACTGATGTCCGCCCCATTACTTGCAGTCATCTCTACTACACGAGCTGGGGTCCACAGGCATCCGTCGTGCGAACCAACCTCGATGGAACTGAACCGAGCGTCGTCCTCCAAAACATGGACAACCCAAATGGGCTGGCAATAGGCCCTGCTGATGGCAAGCTGTATGTGGTCGACTCGCATGATAAGACGAACAGGGGAACTAGAGAAAATAAAGATGCTGCATTATATGAGAGTAAGACAGATGGACAAGAGATAAAGGAAGTGTCTGGTGTCTCACTTGAGGTAGGCCTAACTAAGGCTGCTCCGGTTACCATCTTGTAGATCATTTGTCTTCGTCTTGCAGGAACATCGCAATCAACCTCCGCACATGCGTGAGAACTTGTCATATCAACCCTGCCACAACTTGTCATATCAACCCTGCGACAACTTGTCATATCACCCCTACCACAACTTGTCATATCACCCCTGCCACAACTTGTCATATCACCCCTGCCACAACTTGCCTTTATGTGCAGATTTTGCACATCTTTATTTCGTTTGATAAACTCCTAATGTACGTCAAGAAATCTCTTGATTTCAATTGGATACAATTGTGGATAGTAGTTTGTATTGAAATTTGACTAGAAACACCATAACGTTCATTCTTGTCTGAAACTATTTTACGTCTCTCCAGGCCTTTAGCAGGAAATAAAATTTTTGCCAGTCTTGAACTTTCTAAAAATTGTAACCTGAAGTGTTTGTGACTATGACAGACATTATTGGTCTTTTATTTTACCCGTCTTCATCAGACATTTGCGGGTCTGTGGCAAGGGCCGGCATCTCTCAAGTGCACAAATGCTATTACGTAACAAGTTGTAAACAACAAAGGTGCCGCCCAGCCTCCCAGACGTTTATGCCACTATGCCAACTGTCCATTTTGAATTTATAATCAAGTTGTGGCAGTTGTGATATGGTTGTGGCACCACTTTTGGAGAGTGCATCATAACACACACACTGTGTATGTTGGAGCCATTTGTGATGCTTACAGATACATCTTTCCTGTCACTTCCTGTGTATATTGATCAGGGTAACATCGTGTTGCTTTCAGTCATGGTCTGTCTGGTGAAATGAAACTATTTCTTCTCCTTCCCCTTAACACCACATCACAACACCACATCACAACACCACATCACAACACCACATCACAACACCACATCACAACACCACATCACAACACCACATCACAACACCACATCACAACACCACATCACAACACCACATCACAACACCACATCACAACACCACATCACAACACCACATCACAACACCACATCACAACACCACATCACAACACCACACCACAACACCACATCACAACACCACATCACAACACCACATCACAACATCTTTCCTGCCTTCTTGATGTCTTACTATATCTCTCTTGTTCTTCTGCCATTTTCTCCATGTAGCAGACAAAATGACACACCAATATGGAATGTAATGAAATGGGACTATTTCACTTACATCTCTAAAGAAATATATGATTCTGGTAGTTTAATGATTTACTCATTATGATAATTTGTTCTTTCTGTTGGTAGGCTTCACCTTTCTGTTCTGTTTGCCAGTCTGTGTAAATCTATCCATCTCTCTGTCTCATTGTTTGTCTCTCTCTGTCTCACTGTTTGTCTCTCTCTGTCTCATTGTTTGTCTCTCTATGTTTCTATGTCTCTTTCATATATCTTTCTTGTGTCTTTCTCATGTCTCTTTCTCATATCTCTTTCTCACGTCCAATTATCCTTTTCTCTTTTTCATGTCTCTATCATGCATCTTTATTTTTGTGTCTCTCTTTCTATCCCATATCTCCCTATGTTCCACATCCTCGCTGATTCCCTCCCTCCCACGCCATCCCTCCACCCTCCCCCCTTACCTCGCTCCCCTTCTCTCTGTTGGTTGACTAAAACAAGGAAGGTTTGCTAGGCATGTAGTTTGTTATGATATTTGATTCCGTATTTGGCTGACCATGTGTGCATCTGTCTTTCAGCTGCCTTTTGGACTTGCAGTGTCCAGTGACACATTTTACATCAGTGACTGGACGAAAAATGCCATCTTATCAGTGAGCATATCTGGACATATAACGACCACTCTGATGTCTGATGTCACTACGCCAATGGCCTTGTTCTTTACCCTCGTGACGAAGTCAATCAGTGAGTCTCGATCAGACAGTGGCTCACTTATGGAAATAATTGTAGAAATCTGAAAATTAATGTTGTTACTACTACAAATATGCCAGGTATTTGCTTTGTAACAAGTAATCACAGATTTTTTCATTTGTGAATATTGAGTTGAAGGAGAGTGAAAGGTACAAAGTGTGATTGTTTTTATCAAAACTACATTGGGAAATCACTATATTCGTTTAGGAACATTACTGATGCTTTCCAGAATGTAACCTGTAAATGGATCTTCCTGCAGGTAGCGACACCTGTGATACTAGCGGCTGCGGGGACATCTGTCTGGCTACCCCAGGAGATGGCACCACATGCACTTGTAACTCTTACAAGCCGAAGGTTCTCCAGAAGACGGATTTGAAAACTTGTAGCAGTATGTAACGTGTAATCCGTTATCATAGTACTGTAACTACCCGGTACTTATTGTGTAAGCAACATTAACAGTGTAATGGGTCATAATGCGTAACCAACTACTAACAATGTAATGATATATAGTAATTAACCACCTGTTAACAGTAATTGTAACATTTAATCAGACTACCTATATAACTTTATATTGTTATCACAAGAATTGTACACATTAATAAGTATTGTCTAGAGAAATAAATTTTGGTGTATGCTTATAAGAACAGATTCCTTGGCATATTCCCATGGCCCAATTTTTTTCAAGCGTACTGTACGCTTATTACAAACAAGCTAGCATGTCATGGATACTAGGTAGGTTTGAATTTTCATGAAATGCTTATGAAATGAGACAAGCGAAAAATTGAATTGAGATAGGAGCTTTAATCTGAAAATTATAAATGTGATGCAAGTGTGAGGTTATGTACTTTCTACAGTTCCAAGCAAGTTTCTGCTCTTTGCGGACATGGGAAGTATCAAGATGATTGGACTTGATGGAACTACGGACCAGGCTGTATATACTGTGGTTCAGGGCAATGGCTATTTCTCCAATTTTGTGGCCATTGCTTATAATCCAACCACCAAGATTGTGTACTACAGCGGAGTTGATAGGTGAGATCAACAGATTGAAGATATTCATTATATCACAATATTAAAATATTAACTTTAAAAGGCCCACAACCAAGTTAATCTAAATATATTGAGCTGATATTCAAACATGTGACAGTTAGTCTTTTGTCTAGGGTTGGTGGGTATTATTAGTCGTAGGTAGCATATATTGGAACTGTTTATGTTTAATATATAAACATAAACATGTTTAATATTTGAATGATGTTCTTGTTAATGGCATTGCTTTGCATGAATTACTGTTTCACATTATCCATTAGAAACATGCTTTCATATTTGTTCTATTCACATGTTTTATTATCAAATAAACCATTTCTTTGCAACATGTTAGATCTGAGACATGTATTTTCATCTGTTGCCTTCATATTCCTTATTGTTGTCCAACAAATCCTTACCAGAAATTTCCTTGTGACAGGGGCAGGATTTACTCAGTCCCGTTGGACGGGAGCACCAAGCCAACAGTGTTTTATCAAACGGGACACGTCATTGACGGCCTGGCGCTGGACAACACCAACTCGAAACTGTACTGGTCAGACTTCAACACCGGGGCCATCGCCTCCATGGATCTCAGTGGGAACAACAGTACCTACTCCGAGATACTGGCTGGAGGAGACACAGAGAGGAAACCGCGAGCAGTTGATGTGCATGCTGGGTAAGAATCTACTTCATGAATACATATCTAAAACAATACAAGATGCACCGGTCCCCCAATGAAAACTGCCGGCGTGCAAATAAAGCATATCTTGTGCTGGGTTAGCTGTTTTGTATATCATCATATGTTGATGTATTTTTCATTTCGATGTAGCATTCGTTTAGCCTCCTGTACTATTATTATCGCTTTGAACTTTTAGGTTATTTAGCTTCATTTTTGTAATGTGTTGATAGAAGAATTTAGTGCATGCATTGTATGAAGTTATTGTACTGTTTCCTAGTATATAATAATTATGTTTTTACCCAACTCCATCCTCATAGCGCCTGTCATTTCTGTCTATTGCAACGGTGTGCACAACATTTCTGTTTATGTTACCAGCCAGTATAGAGCAATGAATATGCATGCTAGTTTTTCATAAGCTTTTCGTAAACTACATACTACCATAATATGTATCTGTTCAAAGTTTCAGGGATATTATATATTGTGTTAATTAATGATAGATATTCTGTGCATTTGGAATCATTTCTATACAGGGTTTCACTAATTCTTTTAGGTGAATTCATGCATTCCTGCTGCCACGACTGGGTTCAGTTACAGATTCAATTACACAGTTACTAAAAACTCATTTACAATTACATTGTTGTAAAAACAAATTATGACTACAATGTAATTGTAATTAATTACAAATGATGCAAATACAATTGAATCCAACCCTGGTGATGTGGCATTGATTGTTGCAGTTATGTCTACTGGACAGAATGGGGAACCCACGCACGTGTAGCTCGACGAACGATTTCCTCAGGCACTGTTGATCCAGTTCTTTCAGCCTCAACTACTGCAGGGCTGGACAAGATCAATGCTTTGGCAATTGATGCAAGCACCAATAAACTGTATGTTGGTGACGCCTCGGGCACCGTGATAGAGAGCAGCTTAGATGGTAGGTTTACAGATAGGGCTAAATATACAAAGCCTAAAGGTTTTCATTTTAACATCATGTTATATACAGTAGCATAAACAATATCTATTGTAAAAAAATTTATGTGATTCATTAAAACTGTGTTTTAATGAATCACATAAAAAATTTTTTTTTACTGTTTTCTGTTGGTGAATATTAACCAGACATTCAGTGCAGTCCCGAGAAGCTGTCGACAGTTTCCAATACCTGCATGGACCAAGTTTATTGGGGTCACACATTTAACAAGATTTAACAGTTTAAGGGATTACATGATGGGTATATCATTAACATGCAAAATTATGTTCCCCACTGCATACAATGTAAGTGTGATATTCGCTCTGAAACAGTCAAATTAAACAGTTCTTAGAACTCGGTCAACCAACCAACTGCTGTGACATATTAAAGGCTGTCGGTATATGCACACGCATGCATGCGCACGCACGCACGCACGCACGCACGCACGCACGCACGCACGCACGCACGCATGCACACACAAGTAACGAAAACTCCTCAATCAAATGCGCTGCTGTCAGAGAGGGACTAGTTTAATAAACAAAGGCCAAAACATGTTGCATAAGTTGAGTTTGGACGCAAACAGCATGGCCATTTTTTATTGGCAAGTATAGGGTTGGGTGTTTACAAATTGATTTTCATTTGGTGAATGACTATTGCCAGAATACCACACACATGACGTAGGGTTATTTAACAGTATGACACGGCCCATGAATTTAAGATGCTGTGTGTTCAACAAGGTTTTCCTCATAAACCACTGGCGTGATATTCTTAATTGTACTTGCAAATGGTTATGTTTTACTCGCTCTGCATAGGCTGAAAAACATGACTTTTGTTTCCCTTTAACATGATTTTACAGTGACAACATAATCACAAGCACACGCACACGCACGCATGAACGCAGTGCACACAATCATGCATGCAAGCACAAACACGCATGTAATCATGCATGCACCCACACTGTCTATCCCACTAATTACATTGACTCGCCCACTGAATAGAACAATAGAAATTAGGATCCCAGGAAATACATAATTCTTGCTTAGTGATATTCTTTATCCTTGCCCCAAATGAATGGAACAAATTATCTACAGATTGTGTAACTGCTAGCAGCATGAATATGTTTAAAAAAGGTTGACACATCTCAGGAGGGCGGGTTACACATAGATGAAAAATTTTGGACTCTCGATAAGCCAATGGCTTCTTTGTCCACTTGCCATCTGGGCCTTTGTCTTGGATGGCAATCTTGTTAAATCTTGTTAAAGGCTCATCAGCGAAATGGTTGAGATACATTTCTGCAACACACATCTACTCCCTGTATGCGGCTCATGACTTCCTGTGGTACACTGACTGGAATGCACATTCGCTTTCTCGTGTTAACGTGAAAACTGGATACATCGAAGTACTCGCCACTGGACTCATGCGCCCTTCCCAGATCGTAGTTCACTACGACGGAAGTGTGCCGGCAGGTATGCGATCATGTTCTTTCTGCTGCCTCTAGCCATATGTTCATGTCTTGAGTTTCTGTACTCCACACAGTTCCTTCTAACATAGGAGTTTGTGGTTTGCATGAAAAGGTGCGTATGAACATGAAACATTATTTTAAAACAAAATTGTGCAAATAATGTGTGGTTCAAATCAGACCCTCCCCCACAGTCCATAGAAGGAATATGCATATTTATATGTGCTCATATATATATATATATATATAATATTTAATGGGATTACTGTTTGGGTATGTGTGCAAGGGACTATGAGATGTGGCAGAAAAATGTTGAGGAGGTTTTGTTTTATATTGTAGAAGAAAGTGAGTTGGTGTTGTATGATGTAATATGCGATAATAATGACACGTTTTAAAACTATTTTACTGCAGTATCAGTTGACTACTATTTGCCAGCATTCAAATTTGTAAAATGTTGTTGTATTTATATTCATTATCCTTACTGTTACAGTGTCTCTGTGAACATGATAACTGTTGGTGACATCTGTACACATGACATGGTATTTTAATGTAAAAATATAATTTATTTTGACAGTATTCATGACATTGCTATTTGTAACAGTTATGTAATGGTGATTTTCAGACTGCCCTATGAACAGTGGCTGTACTGATGACTGCGATGCAGCTCCAGGTGGTTTCGAATGTCGCTGTCCTGATGGCAAGATGCTCTCACTAGACAAAGCCCAATGCGAAACTGGTGAGGCCATTTATTACTAAATACAGTGGTCATGCTGGTCCTTTATTTTAAAGGCAATTCCTTTATATTCAATAATTTGATCCCATTCCTTAAAATTCTTTTATATTCCTTTATTTTGATCCCATTCCATAAAATTCCTTTATTTTTGCAAAAATATTCCTTTAAATTCATTTTTTTAAGATGAAAAAAATACCCTGAAGCGCGCCGGATTCCAATATTTCCACCAAGCAAATTGCAAAATGTTTCTAAATTGTGTGAACATATATATATATAATTTATATATATATAATATAATCAGCTGTGTTTTGTTAGAAGTCGACATGTTATGATGATTGTTTTTACAGCACTGAGTGTCTAGTTAGAAGTTGGCGTGTTGTGATGATTGTGCTTGCAATCTTGTTTGAAGTTGACGTGTTATGATGCTTGTATTTACAGTAGTGAGCAAGTATGTGGAAGTTGACGCCAGACACTGTGCAGGTGTCATTCCGGGTCTCAAAACAAATCAGGTGTGTGGTCGCAAGATCGGCTCTACTGATGTGGAGGCTGTGTGCAAGGCTGGTCACGGAGGGACCAACTGTGATGGTATGTCGCAATATATACATTGGAATATTAAAAAGGCTTCCTCAACTGATTTAGCCTATCGCAAATCCGATTCATTGGTGTTAAGATATGTAGTGTGTGAATAGTTTATGTAACATCCGCAGTCGATTTAATAAAAAAATGCATATTTTTGTTATCATCAAAAAAAAATTAAATCATTAGATCTGGTAAGGATCAAAATAGTGGCTATCCAAAATGGTAGACACATGTGTGGGTCAATGCTGATCATGGTCGTGACCTCCATCCTCTCGCTGAACACATGACAAAGTTACAAAATTTCACCAAGGAAGAAAATCAAGCATTAGCTAATTTAATAGTTTGTCTGATGATTTCACAAAAACTACATTAAAAAATTGCACAAACGAGCTAGCATGTTGCAGCGGATACTAGGTAGCTTTGGATTTTTGCAAAATTAATTTGAAATGAGACTAGCAAAAAATAAAATTATTTAAGCACCTTTAATAATTATTAATTAGAGAAAACATTTGTCTATTCATTTAATGATCACTTGATCCAAGAACTGTGAGACACTTGCCTACAAGAATACAGTTTTACAACACTAGGACTAGAAGATTATGAGAAGACTAAATTTCCACAAAGTTTTTAAATATTGAACAGTTACATAAATGTTGACAGAAATATTTTTTTCAAGTTTACATGTCCCTCCACAATTTGAATTTTTGTTCAACTGGTTTCCGACTCTTGACAAAATATTTAACCCATCTAGTATCCCCTACGACATGCTAGCTTGTTTGTACAAATTTGTTATTTAGTTTTGATGAAATCATTGAATAAACTATTTAATTCATACTTTCTCAATTAAATTCTTCCAGTGATTTTAACAAAAGTTCCCATTCTTATTAAGCCAACTGTGTACATTACTTATTCAGACACTACACATTTGAGCATCAACAAACCTGATTCGCAGTGGGCTGAACCAGTGGAGGAAGGAGTTTTAACAGAACAGAATTGATATACATCTGACATACATAGGACTGATCTCACATGGATAAACAAACATTGGCCAGGAAATATAATAAAATTTTGCAGTAAACTGTAAACCTACGTGTTTAATCTCTCCTCCATAGCTCCTCAGCGCACCTGTTTACAACTTGAATCACTAATCGATTAGAAACCGGCTTTAACCTGCTTTGTTTTGGTGCACAGCCGAGTTTGGGTCTCCCAAGGATTTTAGAACAATAGAAGTCTTTTATATTTTATTGTATTGTTTACATATCCATATTTTCGATGGCAATCTTGTTAAAAGAATAAATATCCGATCATATTGGTACGTTGTGTTACGTTGCAGCATGCCCTGAGAATAAGTTCAGTGCTGGTGTTGGAAAAGTTTGCAAGTCTTGTCCTGCTGGCTCTCAGGCCTCTGGAACCGGCAACACGAGATGCGTGTGCTCGGACAAGAACAAAGTGTGGGACTGGAAGCTGAATCAGTGCGGTAGGTACCACAGTAGGACTTCTGGGCAGACTTGTGTCAATTACAATATATCAAGTCCAATTAATTCGGCGGGGGAAATTCTTAGTTACTTAAACATATTTGACTGTGTTTGTCTCCAATGACAATTTACTTCCTACTGGTGGCACAGAGGAACAAGCGATGTGATTGACTATAATATTTACCAAGATGTTCATTTCATTAATATGCAGTGTTTCAATGAACTTTGAAATGATCATTATGAGTCGAAAGTGGCACCAATTTTCACCATGTGAACAATCAAATGATCCCATATTGAATTAAAATGGCCTTGGTGCCTTTTTAACCACAGTCATATTGGTCTTGGTGCCCTTCAAAATGGATGTTACTTAAAGGCCACTTTGGCCATGCTCTTTCTGTTCCTTATTTCGAGGACTGAAATGCATTTCAATGATAAAACCCTCCCTGGAACAACACTGTTTCCATCAAAATAAATCCACCATATCATCTATCACTTGTGTCCTGTCTTCAGACAAACTGTGTTTGTTTTGTTGTTAATATGGACTACTTACAAGACATTCATAATTTACTGCAAGTACCTATATCGGAAACGTCTTCTTTTCAGAAACAACAACTCCAGGGCAGTGCCCTGTTATACAGATGCGTGATGACAACATCTGTTCAAGCAGTATTTGCAGTGAAGAGTCAGAATGTCCTATGCTGGGACAGAAGTGTTGCTCCGTGGCTGGCTGTGGGTCTGCTAAGCACTGTGTGAATCCTGTTGGGCTGACAGAGTGTGTTCATGGTGGAGCCATCTACCAAGTTGGTGAGTGAATAATTTAGCTAATGTTACAAAACCAGAGCAAGGCAGGGTTAGTTCATTACAGAGGCCCATTTACACAAGAAATTTGTGTCTGATCTTGATCCGATTATACCGTCCGACACAGTGTCACATGTCTAGACACTGCTAGTGTGACTTATTAATTGGTGCTAATCCCCACTTGAGTTTTGTTGAAAGGTCTCGTTGAATCCTGCACCTGTCGATAGCGGCAGTCGCTGATTGGCTACTGCTTCAAAAATAGGACCAGACTTGGAACTGGTTCCAATTCTATGACACAATCGTAGCCACAAATTGGCCCCGCTAGTCAGTCTCGTGAAGAAATTTACACAAGCGATTTTGGTCCGATTGTATTGTATGACATGGTGTCATCTTTGATATAAAGTAGTTTGTGACTATATCTGTCTGATCTCTCATACCTCTGTCAGTTTCACATGTATGGCGGCTGACATTTTATAGGTGTGCCCAGAGGCCCGTGGTAGTGGTTCGTACATTAAAAAATATTTGAAATTCCCTGGAGTGGTGGGGTATTATGTCAAAGGAACCAGTGTTGACGTAAATGACATAACTCAGAACAATAGTTTTTAACGCTGCTATGCGTGTTTCAGCCATTGTTACGTAATCTACGCCAAACGTCCACCGAAGGCTTCATGAAATCAGCAGTTGTACGTGATTTTTGGAGTAAAAAGTTGCCGCCATTGGCATTGCACTAACAAAACTTGACTGGGCGGTGCAAGGAGTCACACGCTCTTGCAGTGGCTGCCTTTTTTAGGGTGCGTATGGGGAATGGAAATCCTTGAATAGCATGAAATTTCATTAGTTCAAAATCAAGGCCTTGAAAGCTTGAATTTTTTTAATGGCATGGAAAAACCTGGAATTCTAAGTTTTCAAAAATAAAATGGTGGATTTCCATTGTGCCTCTATCCACCAGGTGCTGTCATGTGTTTTCATGCCTGGTGGTTATAGACAGAACCAGCATAGGTCATGAACTGACAACATCAAACCCATTATCTTTGTGCTGTTGTCTTCTTTATGAACACCCCCTCGGCAAATATTTAAACATACCAGTGATAGCCGGCATGATGTCCATTCCACCAACAGTGAGGCATTTTATTAGAAAAACAGCCGACTGTCTCCGTTTCTGTTCAAAGTTGTCTGTTGTGTTCTAAAAGTTTCAAAGTAATGGGTATAATTACACATGGTTGAGTAATTATTGTGTGAAAGGGCACTAATTATGGGGCAATCATGCTTTCAAAATCATTGGCTGCAACAACCAGAGTTTAGTGGCTGTGTACAGAGAGATTCAAACAATGTATTTAGTGCATACTGTCATGTTTGTAAACACAATTTTGATGTGAAAAACAAGGGAGAAGGAACCATCAAAAGTCACGGCACCGGCACCAAACACATCACCAATTATGTTGATAACAATGGAAAATGCCGATGCTTAATAAGGCTTGATTTTTTTTTATAAAAATGTTGTTTTCACTACAATATTATACATATATTATTAATAATATATGTCATTTATATTGTATCTGTTTTGCTCAAATTTAAGTCACTTTTGGCATGGATTTTTTTAAAGAAGCCATGAAAAGCCTGGAAAAGGCATGGAATTTGATAGTTACTGAGGTGTTCAAACCCTGCTTTTTGTCCCGTGCAATGCCGATCATCTTGGCTATTATGACATAATTGGATAAAAATCAGGCCAGAATCGCTTGTATACATGAGCTTTAGTCACTATTGGTGCTTGAAGTCCATACTTGTTCTGAAAATGTTTGTAATACTACGATCGTATTGGGTTTGTATGCAGGCATTTGTGCATGCGTGCATGTGTGTTTGCGTGCATGCGTGTGCATTCAGACAACATTACCTTTACTCCTATTGTTTTTCATTATCCCTCTAGGCATGACTTTTTCGCCCAATCCCTGCACGAAATGTCGGTGTGACTTTGACAAAACGTTTGGTGACCATCGCTATGGAAATGCTGTGTGTTCCGTCACTGACTGTCCTACTCTGAAATGCACCTCGGGCCAATCAGAGACAAAGCCTGGTCAGTGTTGTCCAGTCTGTAAGACGCCCACTGCATGTCCATCTTTGGACACTGTTGAAATCAATCTCACAGAAAGCGAAAAATGTAAATCTCACACACTGGAACCTTGGAGCAGCAAACCGATATTGGTCTGCTGGAAAGATCAAGTGCAAACGGCAACATTCATCCTGAAGGGTACCAGCTTGAAGTGTGAGATCAAGGTCAAAGTGATTGGTAAGTATAAGGTCAGAGTCAGAATGGTTGATAAGGTCAAGGTCAGAATGGTTGGTTAGTCTATGATCAAGGTCAGGGTTGTAGGAAATCTGTTGTTGATCATGTTGATGATTAATTTATATCAGATGAATGAGTTAATGCAACCAAATATTACAAGATTGTGACAAGCTTATGAGAATCTGGAAGTTGACACTTCCTAAGACACTGAAACAGTATCTTTTCACATCAACGGTTGAGTCTGTGCTGATGTGTGGCTGTGAAGCCTGGACTATGGACCTTGGCTTCGACATTAGAAAAGCAATTATATGGTTGCTACACCAAAATGATCAGGATGGTATTAAACAGACACTTGAACCAGCAAGTTAGAAACAGTGGAGGGGAGTTGCCAATTAAAACTCTCGAATAAGACCAGAGAGTGAAGTATACACTCCTCAGGCCACTGCTACAAGAGAACGAAGTATATGCTCTGCAGGCCACTTCAACAAGAGAGTGAAATATATGCTCTGCAGGCCACTGCTACAAGAGAGTGAAGTATATGCTCTGCAGGCCACTGCTACAAGAGAGTGAAGTATATGCTCTGCAGGCCACTGCTACAAGAGAGCAAAGTATATGCTCTGCAGGCCACTTCAACAAGAGAGTGAAATATATGCTCTGCAGGCCACTGCTACAAGAGAGCAAAGTATATGCTCTGCAGGCCACTGCTACAAGAGAGTGAAGTATATGCTCTGCAGGCCACTGCTACAAGAGAGTGAAGTATATGCTCTGCAGGCCACTGCTGCAAGAGAGTGAAGTATATGCTCTGCAGGCCACTGCTACAAGAGAGTGAAATATATGCTCTGCAGGCCACTGCTACAAGAGAGCAAAGTATATGCTCTGCAGGCCACTGCTACAAGAGAGTGAAGTATATGCTCTGCAGGCCACTGCTACAAGAGAGTGAAGTATATGCTCTGCAGGCCACTGCTGCAAGAGAGTGAAGTATATGCTCTGCAGGCCACTGCTACAAGAGAGTGAAATATATGCTCTGCAGGCCACTGCTACAAGAGAGCAAAGTATATGCTCTGCAGGCCACTGCTACAAGAGAGTGAAGTATATGCTCTGCATGCCACTGCTACAAGAGAGTGAAGTATATGCTCTGCAGGCCACTGCTGCAAGAGAGTGAAGTATATGCTCTGCAGGCCACTGCTACAAGAGAGTGAAGTATATGCTCTGCAGGCCACTGCTGCAAGAGAGTGAAGTATATGCTCTGCAGGCCACTGCTACAAGAGAGTGAAGTATATGCTCTGCAGGTCACTGCTACAAGAGAGTGAAGTATATGCTCTGCAGGCCACTGCTACAAGAGAGTGAAGTATATGCTCTGCAGGTCACTGCTACAAGAGAGTGAAGTATATGCTCTGCAGGCCACTGCTGCAAGAGAGTGAAGTATATGCTCTGCAGGCCACTGCTACAAGAGAGTGAAGTATATGCTCTGCAGGCCACTGATACAAGAGCTAGAATGAGCTACTGTAAAATATTGTGCAGTATAGATTTGACATGCGATGGACACTTTTCCTAAATAAGACCCCCTCTTGGGACTATTGATAATGAACCTGCAGTGCAAGAAGCACATCTTGGTTATGTTATAATAATAGTAATACTAATCCTCAGAATCCTTAGCTCGGAGGCACATCAATGCATAAAGGTTATGCAATCGATAAATATTTGTTTTAAAGTTGTACACTATGGAGCTAAGGAGGGAAAGCAGAGTTAAAAAGATAAGTCTTCAGATTATGGCAAAATTGTATTATGTCCGCTATTGACCTAACTGTAACGTGGAGTGAATTCAAAAGAGTTGGTGCAACAACTAAGAAATGCAACAAATGCAACAACTAAGAAAGGCCTAGTTCCAATGTTTACATATGTTTCAACTCTGGGGAACAAACAGTAGATTGAACCAGATAATAAAACTGTCTAGGCTTTTTTGCAAGAGTGAACAGTGAATGTATATATGTCATTTGCTTACATGAAATTGTCTGATAGACAATAGCACAGATCTGAAAAATAATGCGATGTCAGACTGGAAGGCAATGCAGAGATTTCAGAAGTGGCAGTGAGTGTTGCCAAGCAATATGGGTTACAAGAAATAGTTTAGTCGATAAGCAGCTGATTGTTCTCAGTTTGCTGTGCCATGGGCTGTTCTTGAGCATCCTGTTAAAATGTCATATTTGACTGACATCCTACGTCTCCTAGTTGTTGTCTTCATTCTTTCTCACTGCATTTGATTTTTCCACAACAGACAACATTAGTCCAAACATCACTTGTGGACCTGATCAGACATTGTGGACAAATGGAGAAGACAGCCGTGTCATTCTCGCAAATCCTACGGTAAGTGTATTGTGGTAGTTTTTGGCATTATATTACTCACAGTCACACACAACCCACACATACAGTTTCATTCATCACTCACAGTCACACTAACACACAATCACTCACAGTCACACTAACACAACATCACTCACAGTCACACTAACACAACATCACTCACATACACACTAACATAACATCAGTCACATCAACACAACACCACTCACAGTCACATCAACACAACATCACTCAGTCATATCAACACAACATCACTCACAGTCACTAACACAACATCACTCACAGTCACATCAACACAACATCACTCACAGTGACTAACACAACATCACTCACAGTCACACTAACACATCACTCACAGTCACATCAACACAACATCACTCACAGTCACTAACACAACATCACATACAGTCACACCAACACAACATCACTCACATTCACTAACACAACATCACTCACAGTCACATCAACACAACACCACTCACAGTCACATTAATACAACATTACTCATGGTCACATCAACACAACATCACTCACAGTCACATTAATACAACATTACTCATGGTCACATCAACACAACACCACTCACAGTCACACTAACACAACATCACTCACAGTCACGCTAACACAACCTCACTCACAGTCACACTAATACAACATTACTCACAGTCACACACAATATCACTCACTCTAACAACATCAATCAGTCACACAAGATCAGTCACAGTCACACTTACATCACATTACTCAGTCACACACATCACGCACAGTCACACAACATTTCTCATACACACAAGGCCAATCCCAGTCACACTTACTCACAATCGTCATGTTCATAACAGCAACACCAAGGTGAACCAGGAAGTATACACAGTGTCTCTGGTATTATATGAAATTCTCTTCAGTTAGTTATTGCTAGAGTTAGTGCAGTACAACAGTGTCTGGTACACAGAGTTACCAATCAACGATGGTGGGCTCACAGAGTACTGGAATAAACACATCAAAATGTTTTAATACAGTGGTTAAGCTGAGTCCAATGTATTAATATATTTATGGAGTATCCAAATACAAATGTCAGTATTTTAGGAAGTACTTGAATAGGAATACCAAGGGAAAATCTGACACTATTCAAATGTGAATTTCCCCAAAACAGTATTCAAATACACAGGCCCTATTGCAATACAAGTTATCAGTGACCCAAGTCTGGTAAATACTGGGTCACCATAAACCAGTATAGAAGAATAAACCATTCTTCACTGTGATGTTGCATATATATTATAAATATATATATTATAAATACAGGGTTGTATATTATATGTATATTATATACAGGTGTATAACTAAACTGATTTAGCTGCATATATGTTGTGGTGTTTTATAAAAATGGAAGATTATATTAGTCATAAATATAATAATATAATTGTCCAGCAGAGGTAGCTGCCTTGCAACAATGGATTATTTGTTGACAGGCCACAGATAATGTGGACATATCACCGAAAATCACGAAGACAGGTGGGACAACTTTTCCCATTGGAAAAACAACAGTTGTCAACTACACGGCGATGGACAAGGCTGGAAACACAGCAACATGCAGTGTGAGAGTGACTGTGAAGAAACAAGGTAACAAACCAGCTATGTCGTGTGTACTGCTAGATCTGACAGGTTTTTTTGGTCTGCCCCTTTCCCTTCTGGGGTTCAAGTCAACACTGATTTCAGTGGTAGGTCACAGGTCATTATGAAGACATGTCTAAACCATTTCCATTTTCTCCTTTTCAGGATAATGTAAATGATCTCTTGTTTTGTTGTTCGATGGAGTCTGGTGGTGCATGGAGATGGTCTCAAGCCAATACCCTTGCAGCAACTTCCTTGATCAGGTGTTGTGGAAACTGATAAGTCTGTTAATATCTTACTGTGCCATGCACCAGCACTATGAGCCATAGAGGAGCATTGGTCTGGTAGATTTTGAGTCTTTCTGGAGCACACTGAGAACCTCTGTAGGGGTTGGAGCTTTGCAAATGCAGATTTGACTTCAATCATGTTCTGATGTCCTCTTCTGACATACTCATGTTTATTGTTAATCATGATGGGCTGCTGTGGTAAGGTGCTCTTTGTCAACACTTGTCTTCTTCGCATTAACGTTAACTTGAGCAACAAGCCTGTTCCATTGGCTGCTTGTTTCCCTCTGTACCTTGTCTTGAGTGTGAGATGGCAAGGCATCATCATCTGTGTAGATTATATCTTTGACTGAAGAGAAAACGGTCCATCTGATGGCAGTGGTGTCATAATGAAGTAAAAGTACTTTGTTACAATACTTGAGTAATTATTTCAAGTAATTAATTGGCATGTAATGAAGTAGAATTTTGACTAAATACTTTGACGATGTAGTTTTATTTCAAGTGACGCGACTTTTTACTTTGTTACTTTTATTTACTTCGTGATATATTTTCGTTACATTTCTTTGCGAAACCACTGCTCCTGGTGCCACTCCAGATTTCATAAACTCTGCCAAGTCACCAGGGGGGTCCCGTCACCAGGCCAAAAACTGTTAAAGGGAATAACAACAACGATTGCTTGAAATCATATTATATTACACCTTGTATATTTCCACAACACCGAAAAATTCATTAGAATTCCATTAATTAATAATTCCAAATAATACTCTGTTCTACCGGCCTGCCTCGATTATGCATATTTTTCCTGCGCTTATCAGCAACTGATGATAAGGAAGTGCTACAAGACTGGGACTTTCCATTCATTCGCTGTACTGTTGTTGACAGCGATTGTGGTTGTTTAGAACCGAGTGTCAGAATGGTTTATTGTGTGGCATTTTATGGTAATTCAAACAGTAGTAAGAATAAAGTAACATGTTAGTTGTTGGTTTAAGTTCCCTACGGAGCCAACTTTGTTTAAAAAAGCAAACTTCAAGCCGACGAAGTACAGCCGGCTTTGCTCACTTTGAGAAAACTTGTTTCGACCGCGATCTAGACCAGAGAGGGTGCAGCCCTGAATTATCCTGGTGCTAAAATCTCTTTGAAAGAGGATGATATGCCCACATTATTCCCAGTAGTGGAAGCTATGTTGATGCCACCAGTCCATAGAATACTGGCAGCGACATGGGCGTCAACGACCACGTTCCACCTAGGATCGAATCGAGCTGTCAGCAAGCTATCAGCACAGATACAGGTGATGTCGGCTCATGGTGAATTCAGACAGCATTCTTTGGAGAGTTTGGGCCACAACTCTGGTAACTTCTGCCTCAGAGCACAACAGGCATTGTGATTTTGGCCCAAACGATTGTGTGGTGTGCACATGAAGTTTAATGTGTGTCTTTCTGAGAATAAAGCATTCTATTTATTCTCTCATTTAGTAATTGATTTATTTCCACATTTACCCGAAATTGCTACTTTGTAACTGCTTTTATAGCTTTAGCTTCCTTTTGCATTAAATACGGTGCTTGTTTTTTCCATTTTAATATGCAGTCAACAAGACGATCATTACAACTTATAAAATTTGTTGTATCCTTAAAATTCATATCATATAATATATTACACCAAAAACTGTAATATTATATACAGTTGAATAATTTTAATAAATTAATTTACAATTATCATAATGTCTTGTTTTTTATTTTAGATTTTCATTCATTTCCCCTCATCAGGGGAAATTCTCCCCAGTTTATGTTTTTAGTTAAATCAAATAAAGAGCAATGACAGTGATAAGCAATTATTGTATTCTGAATACTATGGAGCCACTTACATATGGTCTTTGATCTATACAGTGTTTTTCGTCAGATCATTTTGAATGTGAAGCATGGTCTTTTATTCACACCTGCTCACTGTACGAAACAGACAAAGCATTGTACTTCAACAGTATCTAGTTAAACTTAGCATCCCTTTTTATGACAAGTACAGGAATAACAAACCCTTAAAGTGAAGGTTAATCCATTACTAGCTAGAACTGAGTAGATCTTGCATGTCACATAGTCACCAAAATCACCAAGCCGAAACAACATGACAGTTGGGCTGAATTCTCCGAGGGCTGAAATCACCACCAACTTTCAGCATTACTCCTGCTATTGCGATGTTTACTTTCTGACCTAACCAAGAAAACGACCACCTAGAGCTGCCAAACTTCTCATATATTTACCATACATATACACATGTTATGTGGTCAAGCATTACTCTTACTTCCATGTAACGATAAAAAAATACAAAAACAAAAGCTAGCTGTATCTTCTATACCTAGCTCTGCGAAGCTAGGCATAGGAGATAGCAAGGTTTTATTTATTTTGATCTTATTTGGAAGTAAGCGTAATGTTTGACCACGTCACATGTCTATACGTTTGGTAGATATATGAGGAGAAGATTGGCAGCTCTGTGCAGTTGTTTTCATGGTACAGTCAGAAAGTAAATAAATTCGAAGTCAAAGGCTACTGGCATTGCTAAACTGCTCTGAAAGAGCCGAATTCGAAGATGATTCTGCGGTATCTGTAGCCGCTAACGGTTCAAAATCATTATGTTATACGTTTCACTCTGGAAAATTTACACCGCCATCACTTGCTATAGTAACATCACTTGGAGCACACAATGCCTGAACGCCATCTCAAACCATGGTGCAAATGTCTTTGATGCACCACTGAAATGTATTAATCAGTAAGTTTCCGATACATATTATAAAAAAAAATTCAGATTTTTACATTGTATTGATAATCCCCATACACTGATACAATTCTGATATTCGTGAGCGAACGCGCACTGTGGATCGAGAACTGCACCGATTTTTGCCCATTGTCAACAATGACCTTACTGGCTTATGTCAGCATTAAACTTTCACGAATAAAATTCATCCAGGTAACCAACCCAGCTACCTGCTCAAGCGTGTTGTTTCAATGTTTGTGTGAGCTGATAAGACATGTCTGGGAAGACAGATGGCTTCACCAGCTAGGCATCAAATGTCTTAATTTTACTATGGACAGTGCTAGCAGAAGAGTATCACCCCTGACCAATTTCCCTGAGAGGCTACTACTACTACTGGACTGACTCTCTAGCTACTCAGGTACAATCACACCTGCGTATATCTATCGTGTTCTATAATGTAGTTCCTCCCATACCCCAGTGGAAAAGGTCGATAAAAATACAGGTTGTGCCTCATCATTCATTTAGTTCTGTATTTAACTTACATTATTTAATGTTGTGGGCTCTCATTAATGATTATGTAATTTTCCATGCATCCCATTGAGCACCATGTTCAAGGGTGGCAGACCGATTGTGTTGTCAGATGCAAGCTGTGTAATTTATATAATATTACTCATGATTTTATTATTATTTCTAAGCATTGTACTTTTACCTCTACTTTTATTTCAAGTACTTTTGAAAAATAGTGCTACTTTTTACTCAAATACTTTTTACAAAATACTTTTACTCAAGTAGTTTTTAGTTGAATTATTTTAAAGTAATTCAGTCGCCACTGTCTGATGGTGCCTGTCTGCTGTTGGTTGGTCATATTCTCCATTGCACAGTCAATTAGCTGATGAGAAAAGCTGACATGACGCATCTTTGTCAAATGTTGAATTTTGCTGTGAATTTGATGGTGAAGTTTTCGACGCTGCAGAACTTTCTGTAAAAGATCTGCACAAGTTTCACCAGCTTTTCTGGGATTCCATAATGCCTCAGAATTTTCCATTGGTTCTCCCAAAGCATGCTCTCAAATGCTTTAAAAAATCTATGAAGTTAACATATTTTTCCCTGCCAATTGCATTGCTCTAGAATGTTCCGCTAAGTGAAGATGTGTTCACTTGTTCCTCTCCCTTTTCTGAATGCTGCTTGTTCTGGGCGGAGAAGCCCATCTTTTGTTGAATTCATCCGCATCATGATGATCTTGGAGAACATTTTGCTTGGTATTGAGAGAATCTGAGGGTAACTTTCCCTTTCTTTGTATTCTCCTGTCCATGTGTCCAGTCACTAAGCATTTCTTCCTTGTTCCATATCACCACAAAGAGGGGGTATTGGATCTCAGCTGCATGTCTAGGTCAGCTTTGAGAACTTTTGCACATAACAAGTCAGTGCCTGGTGCTTTGTTGTTTGCCAGAGTGGATATTGCTGCTTCAATCTCTGGTTTTGTTTGTGGGGACGTTTTAATCTCCAAGTCTGTCAGCAGGCTGGATATCTGCACATCTTTGAAGTGCTTCGTTCTTGCTCCATTCGCCTGTCCCCTTTCTTCTTTGTCCATGACTGAGGGCTTTATATTGTGGTTGGTGTTTCCACAAACCCATTTGGTAATCTTGTATACAGTGCTCATCTCTTGCCTGGAAGTGGCTGTCTCAGCTTTGTTTGCAAGGTCTTCCAAATGCTTCTCTTTGTCACGTCTAGCTGACTTCTGTATTCGGAGTCTCTCTTTCAATCTTTCAGATTTTTGTGCACCATTGTATGTTTTTATGTACATTGTATGTATTGTATATTGCATGTTTTGTTGCATTATTGTTTCGCTGATGATATCTGTGTGATACAATAATAATTCCACTGTGCAATATAGACGCTGCTGTCCAGGAGTGCAAAGTGCCCAACCCGACTCATGCGTCTCTTAAATGTACACAAGACGGGAGCAAAATGAGCTGTCGTTTGGAGTGCGAGTCGCACTATGTCCCCGGCCCGGGAAGCGGTGAAAGTAGCACCTTTGAATGCACCGCAGGAACATGGACTCCTGCTTTCCATGACACGTTTACCAACCTTGCCTGCGTCTGTAAGTTTGTCTATTGTCAGATATTCTGATTTAATATCAAATAAACTATTTGTTTACTGAACTTGAAACTTGCACACGGACATGAACACAGTAAAAATTATAAGTTTGAGAAATATATAAATGATAAGTTTGAGAAATATATATATATATTTGTAATTAATTACAACTACAGTGTAATTGTTTGTTTTGGAACAAAGTAACTGTAATTGGGTTTTTGTGAGGCTGTGTAATTGATCATTGTAATTGAACACAATAATGTATGAATTCACATAAAAACCTGTATAAAAATGAGCAATAATGATGCATGTAATCTTCCTTTACAAAAAACTATTACAATTGACCCTTTATATCGCATTGTAATTGATTTTCATTTTTTGTGTTGTAATTGTAATTTACTTTTTTTGATGTACTTGTAATAATTTTTTTAAGTGTTGTAATTGAGTTTTTTATGCTGTGTAACAGTAACTGACAATTGACGTGTAATTGAACCTAACCATGTAAATTGTTCTACAATGTCCGTTTCAGTGAAACAGCCTCAAGTGGTCACCGTGTCGGTCACTCTTCAACTGACCGTTGATGCTGACCAGGTGGTCTTCCTGAAGGCAAGCCTTGAGGACTACATCTATCATAACATCATCTCTGGGTCAAAGTACAGGGACCGTATCAAACAGATCATTGTGATCAAGGGGCAGGACCGACGCACCAGGCGGACAAAGCGAGCCACAAGAGACATGGATGTTAAAATGGAGTTATACATCACGCTGAAGTAAGTAACACAGCCAGGCCTGTTAACTTGGCCTCCCGTTTCTAACAGGAGATTCCCGTGTTTGGTACCCATCTCCCGTTATCATGGGCATGAGATTAAGTCTGCCAAGTTCTAGGCGTCCTCCTACTTTTAAAAAATCTCAGAAATAAAAAACAATTTATTAATGTTTTGAATGATACGATTTGTAATGAATCTTTTAAAAATAATGCTTTTGATGCATTTTTTTTTATAGAATGGAGTGTAATTTGATACTTGTGGAAAACTGTAAACTTCGATTTATCAGAACTTGAAGTTTTGGAGTGGGTCATTTCAACCACCCATAACTTCGCCCACAATTGAGGTAGATGGTTGACATTGGTAACAATGTAAAGTTGAAATGTTGCCATCTAGCACGGACTGCAGGGTGCCCATAACTCCGTAATGCAAAATGGATTTTTGGTAGGTATATGGCCACATCCCGTTTTAAGTACATATTTCTTGTGTTCCTTACACAAGTATAAAATCGAATGACAAATTTAGAGGTCGAACAGCAAATATGCCATATTTCTTCTGAAATACTTTTAATGCTTGCCAATAGAAAATGTTATATGGATTTGTGTGGCTTTATACAGAATTTTAAGTCCAAAATATGAATTTCAACAAAAAAATATTGCAGGTGCGTACTATTAACTAAATTCTGAAACCAAATATTTGCACTGAATGAGGACGAGTCCATGAATGGTGCTTCTTCAGAGATGGGGACAACAAGGAAGATATGAAGAGCGAACTGGGCAGTCTTTCAGGAAACCTTAACGACAAGTTGCGTGGGGACATCGAGAGTAACAAAGTGAAACTGGTTGCGGACGGGGATAACAGCGCCGTGAAAGTGAGACATGTCCAGTCTACACAAGCAGCACTGGGCTGTCTACCCGGAGAGCAGCAAATAAATGACTACTGTGGTGAGTATTTGTCCCTGTGCAGATGGTTTGTGCTGCTTGGCTGTCTTGCAGGAGTGAGCAGTGAATGTATATAGGTTTGTTGCTTCCATGAAAGTGCCCGATAGATAACTGTACAGATCTTGAATGACAATCATGACTGTGCAATGATATGTCACTGTTATGTCACAGTTGTGTGCCCCGTTGGAACGTTCTACAAGAGCGACCAGAAGAAATGTGTTCTGTGTAAAAAGGACACCTTCCAGGAGCTGGAGGGACAGACTCAGTGTCGCAGTTGTCCAGCCAACACCCGGGCTGAAAGCGGCTCCTACGTACAGGCCCAGTGTGAGTTTTTCCTCAATAAATCTGCCTTCTGGGACTACCTCCCATTTTTAACTAACTATATTTCTAATTTATGCAATTTTGTGTCAAATGTAACGCACCCGAGAGTATTTAATTTTAAGTGGACTCATGCATTGTGTAAATTCCTACTGTTACTAGACATTGTCTGTGTCGTGCCTGGTCGATCGTCATGTCCAATATTTGCTGCATGCAGGTATCGCTGAACCCACAAAAGCACCAAAAACATCATCATTGCCTCTCACGGTCATCATCGGAGCCGCTATTGGGGCTCTGGTATTGATCATCATTGTCGTCATCATCATCGTCGTTTGCAAGAGACGGAACAGCTCGCAGGACGACGAGGCGGCGCAGACACGCGGTGTCGGAGAGGCACATACGAATGAGGCCTACTACATGCAGCCGGTGAAGTCGGATGAGGACATCAACGAATATGACGACATCCCTGCCGACCATGCTCCTGAACCACCGAAAAATGAAAACCAGTACATGGGCCTGGGAGGGTCGCAGAAGGAACCGAATGTCTACGACAGAGTCAAGACCTAATAATGCACTGATAGACAAAGGGGTGGGAATCCTCAGACCTGCTGCAAATTTCCCATATACAATACGGATGTTGGGATACAGATTTGCTTGAAATGGAAAAATCGGGATAAATACATACATGTTCATCACATAAGAATAATATCGAATGACAAATATATAGCAGTCGTAGAGCAAACACATTTGTTGCAAGGCAGATTTCCGATGAAACCAAGCAGATTTTATTTCATGTAGACATATTTCCCAGCCTGGTAAATAGCGACACTCGATCGCAACAGGAATGCTATTGCCCGGTTAACCAATGAAAATACACGGATCTATTTGGCCCTATACATAATTTCAAGTAAAATATGCAGATTTAAACCGAAAAAATGCAGCAGGTCTGAATGATCTCAACGACAAAGACCAGCGCTAATGCTGCACTGTATACACTTGGATGTGTCGGTGTGAATCGTCTCACTCCTGTATTGTTGGTAGTTAACAGCTTGTCTCATTCCTCATAGACAACTAATAGCTTGGATAATTGCACTGCTAATGTTTCAGGGTTGACAGCCAAGTAACAATAATGATGGACTGCACCATTGGTGTAGAGAACTAATATTCTATATGGATCACGTCACTCTTGATAATGTTTCTCGGACAATACAATTACAATGCAGACATTCCTAATACTATAGACAACTATATTGTCTTATGGACGACCAGACTACAAATGTCTGAGGGTACAGAGCTTAATAATAATATGGATTATCTGACTCCTAATACAACAGACAACTAAATGTCAGTCTGCATGTATTTTACACACAGACGCACACACTACAGGTCTAACTTGCACACCTACTCCTTTTGAAAACAAACCATTTAAAATCTGTATTTGACTGATAACCATTGCATATTTTATATTATCACATTTTGCATTGTAGCGAGCTTTAATATATACTAAAACTCTTCAGTTTGTACCATCACTGAAGACAGGCATCTGCACTGGATAGTTTCAAAGATATCTCAGTTCATAGCGTCTCTATTTACCCAGTATTTTCAAAGTCATATCCCATTGGCTAAGGTTCTGACAAAGCATGATAGAACTGCATCATTGTGTTGAAATTACTTTTGAATTTTCACTACAAAATTTGTACGAGTCTAATCTCAAGAATACTGTACAGTGATTTACACTGTTGTTTTCACATCAAGTAAGAAACATATATTTCTGTATCTTTAAAAACACCTATTGGCTTATGTTCATTACTTCAATAAGTAATGTCCTAGACTAAGCTACCATGTATGTTTATGTTGTACATAACAAGGTCTACACATTGTGCTTTTACATGTTTTCATAACAGAATAGTAAGAGATATTTGTGTATTACAAGAAACAATATTTACTCATGATTTTCAAGACTTGTTCTGGTGGAAAGTAATATATTACACCTGTTGTTGTTACTGCAGCTAAGAGAATACAATAGGCTGATATAAATATGGCGAGACCCAGGATGAACATGTAAGTGTGAAATAGCACAAACCAGTGTAGTACGGGAAAATGTCTGCAATGTAAATTAGCAACCATATGGCACAATCCTTCACAGAGAATGAATAGGCAATTTATGACGAACATTTTGTTTTCTATGTAAAAGTGCATGTTTTGTTAATTATTTGAATGCACAATGATGTTGATAAAATGTTTACTTATTTCATGGTTTGGGTAAATATTTGTAGACTGTTAAGCCACAGCAATGTAGCAACATGAAATAACAGCACAGCATTTGCCTATGTTCCAGGTGACAGTTTATTATCTACCAGTCTTGGCAGTCTGATGTACACTTGGCAGTCTGATGTACACATGTTTGATGTGTTCATTACGTTCATTACATAAAGAAGCACTTGGGCTTGGTTGCAGGATTCATGTGTTTGTTATAATTTGTACGTAGTATGTGTACATGGAACACACAGCCTCAATCACTGTTTCTTGAGCAAGAGTCGAACATTTAAAGGGAATGTACAAAGATTTCATTGGTTAAGTGATCGACTGTTTTTACAGGACTTGAAAAAATATATATACATAATACAGCAATAAAGATGAAAACAAAGTATAATATTGTTAATTTAGATGAACTTTGAGATCAAATAATTCAGAGAACTGGAACATTTTAGTTATGCGGAAACAAATTTCATTTAGCCAACGAAAATTGTACATTCCCTTTAAATACAGATTCAAGTGTCAACGTTTTTGAACAGTTCTTAAGCAGAGTATATGTTGCGCTAACAGCAATGTAACAAATTCAATTGTAACAGAACAACCTGGCCAACAACACAGATAGTGGATCCACTGGTTGGGAGATGTCAAAACACTTTACTTTTGCAAAACAAATGATATATTCCTGACACATTCCTCGAGCACACTTGGTTATTGTTATGAACGCTAGTGTCAACTTTGCAACCTGTCAGTATCTGATGCAGTAATCAGAGAGCAGACAAATTGTACAAATACAGCAGTCATCATCCCAAGTTATCACTGACCACATGATACACTCCAGTAGTATTACACAAGATATTTCAGGACAGTAATGACTTACATTAGCGGTAACTGTGGTTACATGGTACGTACAGTGTATCATGGACAGAGCTAGTAACCATGGCTACAAAACCAGTTGCTGTGTGTCACAAAAACGGCTAATAACCATGGCTACAAACAGTTGCTGTGTGTCACAGAAACTGCTTGTAACCATGGCTACAAAACCAACTGCTGTGTGATGGACACAGCTGCTAACTGTGCATTATGCATTTCAAATGCAGACATCATTTGATGTCTGGTCACCATGGCTACATAGTACACATGTCTGGTCACCATGGCTACATAGTACACATGTCTGGTCACCATGGCCACAAAGTACACAATATGGTAAACCATATATTACAAATCAGAAACAAGGCATACATAGTTTACAATGGCAGACTGCATTAGAATGTAGGTAATACAAATGCTTTATATTCAATATAAAGAAAATAAACCTTACACATTGTCTGTAATATTTATTACAAATTGCAGCCATACAGACAATGTGGCCTCTACAAGAAATGCATTTGCATAGCATTCCGATTTCTAACTAAATAGCATAGTATAATGTCTGCCTGTAATTGTAACACAAGCGATGGTATCAAGGGTTTGTGCCAACAGTAATTAATAGGTTCAGAACCGTGGATAATCGCACTATTATTTCCCTGTGTTATATACAGTTGTGTGATTCACATTGTCTACGTGATTAAAGCATCGAGATCGTCACCACCGATCACTCCTTGTACCATATTAACATCCCTAGAAAATATGAAACTGACACGGAAGGAAGACTTAGGAAATGTTTACGGAAAGAGTACAAAATGAAGACACACACAATTACTACCATAAAGTTGCAGGCATTTACGCTAAAAGTTGCAGCTAAGGACACTGTCAACAAGAAGTCACTACAAGCCAGCCAAAAGAAAAATAACCTTTACATGCACTTTATTGTACCACGACAGCACCAGTGGATGTCGCATTAGACACAAGTCAATGATCCATGTTATTATTATTACTGTACCTTCAGAATGTTTACAGTAGGTCGTTCCATTTCAACAATGTCAAACCTCTGTCAAGGCCATTGCAGCCAAGTTAATACCATTTAAAGATGGTACAACAGATTGTGATAATTTCATTGGTAACAAATGCCTTGTTGAAATCATCTGTCAGTGGCACCCATTGTTGGAAATGCATAATGCAGATGACTGCATGTATGTATAGATATATACATACACAGACATGGAGAGTGTAGAGGTGAAATGTGCGTGCATTCACTGACAGATGAAATGTTCACCCCCCCCCACGGGCCGCCTGTACACATGTCATTGTTAAGTTCTTGGAGCACATGCGATACACATTTCTACAAGTACAAATAGCTAATATTTCTGATTAACTGCTTCCCTACTGTGTGTATATACAACACATGCATGTGCATCTCACACGAGTACATATGTTCAGAACTGCTGGAAAAATATATGCTCTTGACAGACTGCGGTCACGAGCCTGGTACCCCGTCAGCGGCTCACGATGACGTTGCCATGGTGACAACTGCTGGACCCCTTATGTCATTGCCCCAAACACAGGGTTATGTCTGCAGATTGACGGGCCATGTTCATCGTAATCGGCCTTCGTGTGACACACCTGGTAAAATTCCGGCTGGAAAAGAAGCACACAGTGACAAAATGTAATGAACGGCACATGCGAGGACAAACATGCATATGATAGTACATCTACTGTCAGTAGGGGTCAGTGCAATCTCTCCACATATCGGCCTGCCAGTGTCGCTGAAATCTTTCAGACACATTTCAACAGGATGTCGATAAACTGCAGTCTTGGTTGACAGTGACAGTAAAACACAAAATTTGTGGCGGAAAAGCCAACAAATGGAGAGATTGCAGCTACACTCTAAGAACAGACAAGTCAAGGAATGGACATCAAACAATGGTGAACTTGCACAACCCACCATGCATGCTTGTAGTTCCTACTCATTCTCGCTAGGGGGCAAGCCTCTTTCTATTTAACAGACTCACTTTCAACGTGAATTCTGGGAGGTGTAAATTATATATTCCCAACCATAGCTCAATGTTGCAATTTAAAACTCCATCCGCAACTGATTTAGGCTATCGCAAATCTGGTTCATTGGTGTCCAGATATATAGTGTGTGACTAGTTTATGTAACATCTGCAGTCGATTTAATAAAAAAGCCAATTTTTTTCAAATCATTGAAAGAATTTACTTTAGTAGTTAGATCGGGTAAGGTTCAAAACAGTGGATATCCAAAATAGCAAACACTGCAGGTGACTGCTGATCACGGGCGTGATTTCCATCCTCATGCCGATCACATGACAAAGTTACAACATTTCACCGAGTTTTTAGCATTTCCATTTTCATTTCACTTAATGTTTGACCAAACATTAAGTAATTTAATAGTTTGCCTGATGATTTTACAAAAATTACATACAAAAGTTACACAAACGTGTTGCAGTAAATACTACTAGGTAGGCTTGGTTTTTTTGCAAAATGAATTTGAAATGAGATTAACAAAAATTTAATCGAGGAGGGACCATTAAACACACAGGTTTTTACCAGAATTTCTCACCACTGATAAACTGTTCACCATCAACTGAGTTGAATTTGCAAGAGATTTTTCAACATCACCACATGATATCAATGTGACACTTGTTAATCCCAGGCCATGCATTTGCTTCCAACAATTCACGTGAAAAGCAGTCTGTTTAACAATGGAACACACAGGAATAACGAACAGGTCAAGAAAGCAACATTACTACTAATGTCCAATGCATGCACATATGTCCGTGGGTGAAACTAGGGAGACTACAACACAGTCGCACATTCACACAAGAGCAGAAAAACAGACATTTACTAGGAATCCAATTTCTTTTGAAGAGACAAATTGACCAAAAATGTTGGATATATATTTACAAGGACTGATTAAACTGTTGATTCACTTGAAAAACCATTACAGCTTTAGTATAAAAATAAAGAAAAAAAACATGACAGACTACAACAACAACAACATGCGGAATGTAAAAAAAGACTTATATACACGTTTTAGAAGTCTGTGTTAAATAACAGTCTTCAGGTTATAATTATATTTGTCTTCATTTGAATGACAGTTTTAAATGTAGTTTTAAATGTCTTGGAACAACTAAAAGAAAAGGTACAGTTTTAGCCATGAGGAACTGTGAATTACGAACACATAAATGACAAAAACAAAATGCTAAAAGACAACAATATAACAATACCAATGTCTAACCTAATTTTGCCTCCAAAATTAGGTTTGCATAGGTTATAGTAACAGTAACAATTACCTAACTTAAACTATTTATTAACAATGGATTGTAAGACTCCATTTGCAAATGACCTTCCAAGGTGGCATGAGTAATTTTACATATAAACAGCAATACTGATTTTGAGCAGAAATCACTGACTAACACCAAGAATATAAATTCACACGAACAGCATTGTTTGACTTTGCTGTAGTTTGCATCATCATTTCTTAAAGAAGACTAGACAGAGAAACCTAGCTACGACCGACTAGACATCATGTCATTAGACCGAACATTGGGTTGTGTCTAAAGATTGACGGTCCGTGTTCGTCGTAATGTTTCTTTGTATGGCACACTTGGTAGAACTCGGACTGCAAGCAAGAGGCAGATAGAAGCAAATAGGGAGAGGATGTGTTAGTAGCAGGCGGCCAGCCCGTTCCAAACCTGGCGCACACTCCATGCCAACTGTTCTCAAGCCTCGTCCAAAGTCCCTTCATTTAACTCAAATCAGGTTTGATGTCTAAATCTGTAGCGTGTGAATTGTTTAAACTCCTTCCTCAATTGATTTTGTCTACCACAGATCAGGTTTCTTGATGTCCAAATATGTAGTGTGTGAAATAGTCTAAGGTAGCTTGGGTGGCTGTTCTATGCTTGTTATGAATTGAGTAGTTTCAGTAGAAATCCTTAAGATAAACCAACCATTTCGTCACAAGTTGTAGTTGAAATACTAAATAATACTCCAGATTAATAAAACTTATAGTTGTTCATTTATTTAGTGATGTTTAATGATGTTAAAACATTTTTGTAAATATGAAAAAATACTTCTACCATTCGTTCCATGACAACAGTGGATCCAGGGGGGTCTTAGGTGTCTCAAGACCCCCCTAAGCCATGGAGGGGGTTTTTAGACCCCCATGTGTCCGTGGCAAATATTACGGTAAAGGAACACATATGTAGGCCTACATCGGATTTAGTGTCAATGTAGACTGAAGTATTAGCAGCCGGCTAATGTTAAGCCTTATTTAAGTAGAACGACACGTGTTGCCCCCCCCCCCAGTTCGTAAGTAGAATGACTACAACTGACTGAGACCCCCTTGCCAACAAGCCTAGATCCGCCCCTGCATGATCCCGTGTGATTTTGCTCAAGGATACGTTCATTTCATATGCAGTATTTCAGCGTCGTAAGTGTTGTAGGTTTTTTTTTATAAAACAAATGAATTAGGTAACGTTTCCTGGTTGTTAGGGATAACAGAAATGTCAATATCATGCATATCATGCGTATCATGCTTAAATGTGACGTTTTTTCACTGGTTTTTTTACGTATTGTTGACACAGCATAATGGCCATTTCTAATCATTGACCTGTCCCCTTAATTTGCCGCCCTCGAATCTGTATTTGTAACATTCTGTCGTTTACAATATCAGGTTAAGCCAGCCATCTGACACACATGTGGCAGGGGTGTTGACGATCATTTTGATTGGCCCGTTATATGGCGGGGTCACCAGGTCACATCTACTCGCTCATTACTATGGAAACATTGTCAGCATTTCCAAGAAGTCAGGATTTCCAAAATGACTGGTCTTTTAAAGGATGGATTGGCGAAATACGACATTAGTGCCAGGTGATTATTTGTGGTGTTGATGTTCAGTTCAATATTTCCTAGCTTGTTATGAGGAAAAACATCAACTGACACTTTAGCCGCCCCAGCTACCCTAAACTCCCTCCTCAACTGATTTTGTCTACCACGGACCGGGTTTCTTGATGTCCAAATCTGTAGTGTGTGAATAGTTTAAGTAATATGCACATTGGTTTATTAAAAACATGCATACTTTTGTTACAATCAAAGAAAGAATTGACTTTAATTGTTAGAAACCATCTCAAATTGAACTTATGAAAGAGTCAATATTCTTATATTACAGTATATAGAGCTGGACCACTTTTGCCCTTTCTGGCAAATTTTGACCAGCCTGGTTAAAATAATGTAACAGTTTATCTGAAGAGTTCACCAAAACTAACTAACAGATTTGTATAAATGAGCTACCCTAGTTGAAATACTAGAAAAGTTCAATTTGTGAAATGAATTTGACACAAGTGGAGCAAAAAAATCAAATTGACTTGATGACATGAACAAAACCATGATTTCATTACCTTAAGAAACTTTGCACATTCATATATAAGTAACAGGCCCATTCAACAGAGACATGGCTATGTAGCATGCTGGTGTATACTGAATTTCAGCTTGTTTATTCCATATTGTTTATAAAATGTACTGGATTGCATCTAAATAAAGGTTCAACTACTAGAAAGATGGTAGATATCAATATCACAAGTATTTAAAAATTTCCAAATCCTTTAGATATTTCACTAAATGGACGTGTAATAAACTGTCAAAGAGAAGAGAAATGGCTTCTGAGAGAGACAAAGCATGGTCGTGAATCAGCCAGGTTTGCAACAGGCCAGGATGGTTAGACATTGTTAGTGAAGCGAGACTTTTATTGCACCTTAGTCACATTACTATACTCATCTAGATTTAGACAGGCGACAACACACGGCAACAAGTAACTGGTTCGCTGCCGTGTGCACGGTGTTGAAAGTGGACACCTAGATCCGACAACCCAGCTTACAAACATAGATCAGGGGGTGTGCGGCTTATAAACATAGATCAGGGGGTGTGTGGCTATACTTTAAAATACTTTTTCCATGATAAATTCACTACAAAATAATTTTTTTCTCCATCCAAACATCCTCCAGGAGCCATTTATATGGTCATCAAACTATATCATTTTATTAAATAAGCATATGGTTCTGCATACTCGCAGTCCATTCCACTAATGTCAAATTATAGCCTAAGGCCTCGGCCTAATTTGGTGAAATTAAACTTATGACCTTTCTGAAACTTTTCTTTGAAAATTCTAATTTAAAAAATCTTTTCAAGGCCTTAAAAACCAAGATCCAATTAAAAAAATTTGCACACCCTGTTAGATCTGGAGTAACGAATGCTCCGGTGTCCACTTTAGAAAGGCCAGTGTCCACATTAAAGAGGTTGCTGTGCTGTGCAGCAACAGGACCACGCAATAGGACTACACAATATAAGGACCAGTGCCAAAGCAAGTGTTGTCATTAAGTATGTGTTTGTCTCTGAGAAACTAAAGAAGTTCCAGTGACAAGGTGACAGAACAATACCCCCCGGACAATATTCTCCACTTTATTTACGAAAATGTTCAATTTGGGAATTGAATGATTATAAAAGTTTCTTCTTGACACAACAAGGTCACAAGTAAACTTCACAGTTGTGTCAAGAAGACATTTGTATAATATCCTCCACTTCTGTTACAATGTATTTAAAAGGTTCAAATATACAGACAAGTGCATTGACTATGCACAATTACTTATATACAGTATTTGATTTTGAGATTCTCTAATCTTTTCATCTTGACGAGTCTCTGTGGATTTTGGTACAGCACAAGAGGATATTGGTACAATAGATGTTTTTGTGTTGTATTATCAAGTACAGACTGTGGCTACTAAATAAGCACAGATGTACATAATTTAGGCACACGCAGAGTAACATTATGCACTCTGTGGCTATACTCTGTTTAAATCACTTGAGTTGTCCTTAGCTAGGCTATGCTTGAGAATATTGTCCTGGGGAATAGTCCAGGAGATACTGCCCAAAGGGTGTTTCCCTAGAACCCAGTAACAAACACCCCATCCAGGTCATTGTCCAATACAGCATATGGTTAAGGCTGGTGTACATAAGCAATTTTTGTCTGATTTGTCGGCTCACATGGCATCATGTTATATATCGCTGTGAAGGAATCGATTGAAGAATCGGCCAATATGGGAATTGGGTCAGGGCCCAATTTGACCAACAGTTGGTCACAATTTTGAAGCAGTAGCCAATTAGCGACCACTGCAGCCGACAGCAGGTGTGCCTGTCATGACCTTTTATCAAAGCTCAATTCGGGATTGGCATGAGTCAATATACCACTCGCAGTCTCTAGACATATCGTTCGTCTCAATGCACACATAGCATAGCTGTGCAGTGCAGGCCTGGCGAATTGTCAAGAGACACGATGTCGCCCGATCAACTAGGGCACAAATCGCTTGTGTAAACCAGTCTTCAGAGACATGCCTTCATTGATCATTGTGTTATTTCAGTGACACAGTGGCACGCTGGTATGATGGTACTCACCGTTGATGCTAGCATACTGCCTCCGAACCACACAGCGTAACGCTGCATTGAGTGAGAGATCACTTGCACCTCTATGGGCTTCGGCTGTGGCAACACAAAGAAACATTACCAGGGCTTAATGTTAAGCTGTTTTTGGCACTTTCCTATACAGCAAGTAATCCTCAGGTTGTACTTGCAAGCCCAGCTACAATATTACAATAGAAAACCAGGACTAAAATGAGTACTTATTTGCACATATTCATGCGTGTGCGAGTGTTTTTTAATAGCAAAACAGTTAATTTCAAAGCTGTATTCCATATCAGATGTATACAGATGGTTTCATGTTTGCAGTGATGCTAACAGCCACCTAAACTTCTAACGTTTCTGTACCTTTTGCTTTCTAACTGTGAATCGCCCCTTTTCAGGTCATACATTGAATCACCCTCCATGTAATTCTTACCTTTAATCGTCCCCCGCTCAGTTCTTCACTGATCTTGAGTCTTGCGTCAACTGACCTCTTCAAGTCTCGCTGCATACGTCGGCCAAAGTCACGGAACATGGTTGACCCTCCAGACAGGACCACATTCTGCCGACAAAACACAGCTGCCACTGTAGAGCCTCTGTAAAGGCCCGTTTACACAAGCGAGTTTTGTCTGATTGTTTTGTAGGACACCGTGTCATACAACATAATCGCTCATATCGCTCATGTAAACACTCCCGTGAGAACGATTAACAAGGCCAATTCGCAGCTATGATTGTGTCATGTAATTGGAAAAATTCCAGAATGTAGCATAAGAACTAAAATTGCAGTAGAATAAGAACTGATACTTGTAATGTGAATATTCGTGAAACAATTCATGATACTTACAAGTGTGAGAACTAACATAACAGTAAAGATACGTCCTTACATAGTGCTACTTCCAGTCCTTCGAACTGTTCAAAGCGCTTTACACGTCACCCATGTCTGTCTGTAGCCATGAAGGTACTCATTTATCCAGCCAAGTGAACTGAGGCAATGTGGGGTGAGCAAAATTGCCAAAGCATTAAAATGGCAGCAAGAGGATTCGAACCCGGGTTCTCTCGATTGAGAGTCCGACGTTCTAACTGCTACCCCACTGCACCCCACGAAATGACCCATGGTGGTTGCAATTGCACAAACTAATACCGCAGCAACATGAATCGAGAAATGACTTACAATACTTACAAGTTTAAAGTATTTCCATGAGTGGTTAATAAAGATAAGTGTTCAGAACAAACCTTGTAAAGCCCACGCCGGACATCAATTGGACAGTTCTGGATGACGCTGTCAACAGTCTCAGAGATGGGTACCGTGAAGTCTGGGTTTGCAAACTGAAACAGTAGTTTACTTGAGTAACATGGGCATTCCTAAAGTATTGCCATTTCTTGTGCTCTGGTTACCAGTGTATCTTTTATATGAAGTTTGTCTAGTTAAATGTTGTCAAGTTATATCAGAAAGCAGAAACAGAGCAGGGCCTTGTGTTATTCAATGAGCAAAAAATGTGGATACACTTGAAATGAATATCAAATGTCACATTGTTGGTTTTAATATACATGGAAAATATATTCGCAAGATGAACTGAATAATTGCACAATTTAAAATGTAATTGAACCAATTCATACTGTTTTATTAAAATGACTGTCACTGAATCAACCTATATATAAATATTAAAATTTTTATAAATGTAATTATGTTGGCCAGTTCAAGCAAGTGTAATTAAACATGTAACTGCCATTGAGCTAACTTTGACTATTGTAAAAAAAATGTAAATACTCATTGTAACTGACCCACATGTCTGCCTTCACCGGAATGAATAAACGTACCTCGGGATGGAAGAATATCTCTGGTCCAAGAAAGCGTTCATAACCAACATCCACTTGGAATGGTTGCTTAGTGATGGAGTTGACACCTTCATACTTCTTAATCCATTTCCCGAGATCATTGTCATATTTGTTGAATTCCTTTACTATGTCTGGACAAACGTAGGAGAATTTTTCCTGTTGAGGGGAAAGACGCACATAAGTACTGCACTTCACTGCATGAAAGGGTATCTAACCGTTTCTTCTCCCAACAGCAAAGTTGTCTTCTCTCCACTAACTGTAACCACATTCACGACATACTTGTTAGCCCACGATGACAGGACATTATTAGTAAAATGTGTGGAAATGTTGTATGTACATACGTGTGGATGTATGTATACATATATACATACATATATATATATATATTATATATATATATATATATATATATATATATATATATAACTTGTAGCAAGGATGATGGAAACCATAATATTATTTGTAAAGGGGGCGAGATATCCTAGGGTATCTTGAGGGGAGAAAGACTTCAATTTTCCTGGGAGTCCGAGACTCCTCGTTTAATCCTTTGTACTCCTAATACAGCCCTTGGTAGGAGTTCGTGTGACTCCCTACTTTAGAAGACAATAAATCAAGTGTTAAATTGGCCGATTTCAATGCCAACAACGATCTGTCAACACGCATGTACACTGCCATCTTGAATCAGTTCCAGGTTGTAGCGAGCGGTCATACTTGCTTGTGTTTGCTCGAACATACTCACGAGCACGGCATATGAGATACATGGGTGCCATCTTAGATTATGGGGCAGGAAGTGGCGCCAATTGGTGGACTGATTGTCGTTGAAAATCTGTCTGCAAACTCCAAAACATGAGCATAGTTGGAGTCTGCTGGACTCCTACCAATTTCCCATGAAAATCAATGCCTGGGAAAGATGTGTTTACAAATTGAAATCGTCATTGTGTATCAGGATTTCCCGCTGAAAATGATCACGCAATGAACCAAGTGAACTGTGGGACACGTCCACTGACCTTTATTGCCTTTGCTGTCTCGAGGGACTGCTCTGGGGGAATACCAACTTCTCGCTCCCGCAACAATTGTTGAATGAAGTAGGTGACGTCACGGCCCGCAATTGGAATGTGCTTTATACAACTGCCTATGACGTAGCCCTCAGCCTGAAACATCAATAGAATCTGAAACGTTTTGTAGGTGTTTTAGCAATGTTTGCATTATTGTCCCATTACAGAGCTCTTTATAAATTTGTCCTTGATGTCTTGTTGTTGTCAATCATAAAATATTCTACAAAGATCCACAAGAAGTCATTTTCACACAGATAGGTGTAAATGTCAAACCATAATATTACATTACTACAAGCACTAGTTTATGACTACAAACACAAGTTTATTACTACAAACACCCATGATACAGTTGAGCCTCGTTATAACGCGGTGGTCGGGGTCCACGACTTCGGACTGTGCTGTACGCGAGTCGCGTTAGGTGTTCTTATATCTGCCACCAGGGAGCTACTAAACAACAACGATCACCGCCCGCTGTTCCATGTCCATGAACGCTGTCGAAGCCCTGTGTGCTTGCAGCACTGTTTTATACGCCAACATGCAGTTTATGGAACTTATTAAACTTATTATACTAGCATCAACGTGCATTATTTTTAAATGTCACACCCTGTTGATTCTTGAACTGAATAAAACACATGTATGTATACCGTTATGGAACAGATCTACTACGATGATGATGTACTTGGCCAATAGGCCTACGAATCGAAAATAATAACCTGGATCTGAACAGCTGAAAACGTATATGATTTGACAATCGTAGTATGTAAGCTGATAAAACACAGAAAACGACAATAGGTAAAATTAATAATTGTTTCACTTTGTCTTTCAACCGATCTCGACCGAAGCATAAATTTATTACGCACCACTTAACATCGATTCATCGCTTCATATGCAGATGACGAATTTGTATTTTCGCGCACTTGTAGAGCCTTGGGTTAGGAATTTGGCATGTTGGTATCGTGTTGCGAAAACGATTAAATTTACGATGTAATTTCATCCCAGTGTTATATTGGTATTGCATACTAAATGCATTTAAAACTGTTTATCTGATTCTTACGCGAGGCGTATTTGTGAATCTCAATTGCAATTTATAAACCGTCGAAGCGAAGCCAGCGATTGATGTCAGCGACAGCGCAAAACAAACAACATGTTGCTACTCGTTCATTGACATTGTTCGCCTAATGTTTCTTGAGAATTGTTAAAGCAATTCTAAGTAGTTTTAAGCAGGCTCATTTGGCATTTTCCCCTGGCGGCAGAAAGTCGTAAATATAAAACATATAAATAAAAAAATTGTAAGTTATGAATGACCACTTTTTAAAAATTGTTTTGGCTTGAATATTGCAATATTGATCAGTGTGGCAAGTGTGACACTATGAAAAATGGAAAAAAACATACTGACCCATTATGAAATAGCAGTGAAAAATAAAATACTAGAAAGGAGTCCAAAAGGGCAATTTAAGGGAGGCAAGTTTTACTTTTATGAAACTCCTTGGTGTTAGTTTTGCATTTTCGTTACACTCGTGAGTCGGCGCACTTAAGTTTGGCTTGATTTTTCTCATTTAATTAAAAAAAAACAATACTGAAAAACTAAATTAGACACTTTGCGAGACGTCCATTGACTACTAACCACGGGTACGACGTGAGTGACACCATCTCCCGAGTCGATGACCGTGCCGGTCAGTGTCCGGTCCCCAACTTGTCTTGACGTCCACGAGGCTGCTAGAGCAAGAACTGCCTACAACACAGAGACACATACAGTCTGAATGTCTACCTTGGCACAGGGATCATTTTGGGAAAAGATAGGGCTGTGTCCCCCTAATATCATGATACCTTTTAAAAGGTATATATAGCATGGAGCCAAGAAGATATGCCAATCAATGCCGGCCGTTATAAATAATGTTACAAATAACTGGGCAAATGAGTACCTTAGCCACAATAACAAGTGATTTTGGTCTTAATTTTCAATATAAATATTCTAAGCCTTTAATTAGTATTTTTTTAGAAATGAGCAAACCTGACATTACGGCTATTTATTGATGATGTGTCAGGTCGTAATTTTGTATATCTGCAGTTGCTTTGCACTTAAAGTAGAGTTTAACATAAATATGTACAACTAAGTTATTATTCTCGTCAACACATTTCGTAGGAATAACACTAAACATGTGCTGGCACCTACCTGCACAGCGATGTAAAGCCCTGGCACGTTAAATGACTCAAACATGATCTCCGCTGTGTATTCCCGATTCTCTGGTGTATTCAGTGGTGGTTCCGTCTGGAAGGGCCAAGGAAACACATTCAAAGCATAATGCATAGATAGCAACAGCAGTAATTCTCTGGTGTATTCAGTGGTGGTTCCGTCTGGAAGGGCCAAGGAAACACATTCAAAGCATAATGCATAGATAGCAACAGCAGTAATTCTCTGGTGTATTCAGTGGTGGTTCCGTCTGGAAGGGCCAAGGAAACACATTCAAAGCATAATGCATAGATAGCAACAGCAGTAATTCTCTGGTGTATTCAGTGGTGGTTCCGTCTGGAAGGGCCAAGGAAACACATTCAAAGCACAATGCATAGATAGCAACAGCAGTAATTCTCTGGTGTATTCAGTGGTGGTTCCGTCTGGAAGGGCCAAGGAAACACATTCAAAGCACAATGCATAGATAGCAACAGCAGTAATTCTCTGGTGTATTCAGTGGTGGTTCCGTCTGGAAGGGCCAAGGAAACACATTCAAAGCACAATGCAACAGCAGTAATTTGGAGCACAGTCACATTCAAAGCAATATGATATAATATATAAATTCTCTTGCGCTAAACTACTCGGGAGACCCATGCTCCGAAGAGTGCATCAAAACAAAAGAGGTTAAGCAGGAGGGGAGAGCAATATTATGATAAAGGGAATTGCAATAATCAAGTCTACTGCTAACAAGAGCAGTTGCAATAGTTTTTGATCACAGATGGCACCTGCAGTAATCTGAAGCACATTTCACATGAGCATAGTTATCATGTGTGTAAATAACTGACCAGGAGGAAGTAGTGGTCCTCAGGTTCTGCCCGCAAGTACTTGAAGATCGCCTGTTCCCAGAATCTCTCCATCAGGTCCCAGTCCTCCACAACGCCGTGTCTGATTGGCCACTGTTCAAACACAACTAATGTCAACTGTGTCTGTGACACAAGTATCACATAAAGCAGATGACAAACGCATGGTTATCACACCTCACATTGGGATTGCTTCCAGTTAAAACTCCATCCTCAACTGATTTAGCTTATCGCAAATCCAATTTGTTGATGTCCAAATATGTAGTGTGTGAATAGTTCATGTAACACAGTCAATTTAATAAAAAATGCCTATTTTTTCAAATCATCGAAAGAATTTACTTTAGTCATTAGATATGGAAAGGCTCAAAATTGTGGATATCCAAAATGGCAAACACTATGCGAGTCTATGCCAATCTTGGCAGTGACTTCCATCCTCTTGCTAATCACATGAAAACGTTAAGAAATTTCACCAAGGGTGAAATTTGTGAGTTATCAGCGTTTCCATTTTCACTTTTGTCTGATGATTTCATAAAAACTACATACAAAAGTTGCACAAATGAACTAGCATGTTACAGTGGATACTATATAGGTTTGATTTTTCACAAAATCCGATGACTTTTTACACAGTTACTCTTTCTATCCCGACTACGACTTTTTGTGTAGTTATAGTGTAGGCCTATTGAATTACTTTAAGTACACGTACACATGTTCCTATGATGTCACAAAATGTGTGTATGTGTACTGGCCCCAGACATTTCCAGTTTTTATATGCTGTTCTGTTTAAATCTTCTACTGCGATTCTGAGTATAATAAATTACTAATTAAAGTGTTGATTTTCGTTGTTATCGCAAAATGGCTGATGCCATTCACATCGTGCATGATGGCAACGATGTCGATTCGTTCTCAGATGATTCAGATGTTATTTTAAATAGTAATCAAGCGGTTTTTGAACCAATCGATCGGCACCAGTGACAACTGGATGCAACTTTGGCTAGTAGAGGATTCAGAAACCGACTGATTTTGAGGGTTTCCACGGAGGATGGGTTTTTGAAATTTTTTTGCATATGTGTGGTATGGATGGCGGTCCAAGACTAACTGCTTTCTAGGTGTGTTTTGTTACCTGAAAAATAAACAGTGGACATAGTGAAGAAAAAATGGTGACACGTTTTGTGATTTTTGGTCATTACCTTATTTGATAAGATATACCATAACTTTGTGATGGATCATTTTTTAATGCTTTTCTCGCCATTTGAATCAGAACTTAAGGTTAATTTGACACTGATACTGTCATTATGGCATCCGAAGTCGAATGTAGTTATAAATAATATTTTTTAATGAACTCAGACATAAAAAAATGTATGGTAATGTTAAAATGAACCTACATTTATAATATTCACACCAAACAAAATATAATTTAATTAGCTTTCATTTCATATATAGTTTATGATACTTGCTGACACATAAAGCATAACAAATACAACATGAACAAGGAACATTCAGGCAAAAAACATGAAATCGGTGTGAAAGCAAATTTGCTTGGGAACTAGGAGGCTTATTTTGGATGGGCCTCTGGGATAAAAAGAGTGAAGTGAAACACAGCTTGACAAATTGACAGCTACAGGCTAATATGTCAAATCCTGATGATTTTAATGAAAGTTTTGTATGTTCTCAAGATACATTTACACATTTTAAATCATATAAATATGACCCACTCATAAATGTCCAGCGAATCATACATTATTGAAGAGCATAGCCAAACAAGACAATTTGAAATATATCCACTTTTATTTAATTTCAACACTGGATTTACCAAAAATCTTATACTCAAACTGTCAAAGCATATAAATTACAGTACGTATTGCAAACATAATTTCAACATTGTAATCACATATCCAACTGTTGCATTACATCAGTTGTGGAAGGTGTATACCCCATCTAGGGTAACCAATACAATAGACATGCAAACTGTGTTACCTTAATAGTGTAATTGGATGTAGAAAGAGCCTCATCGCCAATGTAAAAGTCTAGATCTTCAACTCCCTTTCCAAGTCGACGAATACTTTGGTCACCAACGCCAGCCGTCTCCTTGACGGCAATGCATGATGGGAGGATATACTGTGGTTCAGTGTTACCAGCATAGCCCATCTTCGTGTACCTATTATCAACAAGACAATTTCTTGTTGGTCATTTTCTTTTATTATTTTCATAAAAAGGCACTTATTAACAATGCTTGTGCTGTAGTGGTTTCAGTTTAGTTGTTATATACCAGCCATCCCTGTCAATGGCTATGTTGCTGATGGATTCATTGAAAACATTTGAAATAGACTTTTGCCCCGGCGTTTAACCAATAACATTTGTAAAAACAAATTATTTCAAATGGATGAATATAACACACTTCAGGTTCGTTGGCATCATATGAAGTGTACATCATTCTAAAACCATACTCCTACCGAAGGGCATTCACTATGGTCAGCCATTACCTGTTAAACCCAGAACTCTTAACATGTGAATAAAATCTCCACTGCATTACTGTGACACCAAAAAATTTAATCTTCAAAAGATGCTGTCAATTTCAGTCCATATTTGATTTTCATAGCAAAACGAATTGATATAAAACGTGCAATTATGTTGTATTACTAAAAAGAACAGAAGGGTCTCTGTTGTGCTTCATGGGTATGAAATGCGAGGTTCCAGGCCACCTTTTTTAGGCTATTTGGAACACTGTTACAATGTGATAAACACATGCAATAAACACATATTTAATGTATAGATGATCATTCATATATATATATATATATATATATATATATATATATATATATATATATATATATATATATATATATATACACACACATACTAGTTATTTCACAAAAAAACATGCCTAAATATAAAATTATGACGTTTTGTGATGAAAACCGTAATATTGTGACATCATGTGTACGTTGACAATATCGCCCAATATCAGACGATAAAGGCAATATGTAGATGGTATGTCATGGTACACACATGTAAAGTGACCAGTGCATGTCAGTTTTAAATCTTAAGTCATTAGTTACGTCACATAAATTGAATAAGATACCCTTCGAGTTTGCTCCTAACCTAGGAGTAGGTCAGGGCAGATTTTTCCACTTTTTTATGCGGCAGAAGGGCTTATTGCCTATGTTGGGTTAGGATTCATTGTGGCCCCGCTTGATTTCACAAAATCAGATTTGATCACGCCAAGATATATAGGGGAACCACTGGGCCGAAATCGCAACTAATATAACTCAAAAGGTGACCAATTACGATTAGCCACTAGACTAGTCTGTGCGATGGGCTGCGAGGCCAGTTCCGGGTATCCCACTGCAAAATTACAACACAAATGCACGATGTACAAACGATACGCACCCTGTTCCATTATCAATGACAACTGCTGGAAATCTACCCGCCATCGCACCAACGTAGCAAGCCTTAAACAACTATATATATATATTTATTTAATATTCAACAACTCCGCCCATTCACACCATTCGCCGATTCCGGTCCGGCGGCCATTCAATATGGCTTCCAAGATGATTCAGGAGACATTTCGCCTGTTTACTGCATCGCTTCCATTTCCAAAGGTAAGCCCCAGCCTATGCGATTCCATGCCCTGGTATAAACAAAATAAGTAACTATATATGTATACACTGTAGTTTCTTGATATAACAAGCACGTTATATCATATTATGACAATAAACTGTCTTGCTATGCCAATTACGAAACTAGTTACCTATGTTGTTATTACAAGAAACTATATATAACAAGTTAGGTAACTAGTTTCTTGATATAACGAGATAGGTAACTATATAATTATAGTGTCTTGATATAACAATTGTTACAAAACAATGTTCTTGTTATATGAAGAAACTATAGTTACATACCTTACTATATAAACAAAAACTAGTTATCTCACAAGATATGGTTTGCGATTTACATAATTTCCTTTCAACACTCCCGTACAAACACACCAACACAAGATTAATTCCAAATTTCACCATGGCTGCATATATTACGCGTCATCTGTACAATTATTTATTGTTTATATTTCACTTACATATATCATTATTTAGGCTAAGCAAGAGATTATGTATAAATATTGTAACGTATGTTATTTGTGCGTAATTAGCCGGCGCCTAATTACTTATATATTACTTATATGCATTAACTCTCCAATGCGGGTTGTGTTCAACATGTTCAATGTGTTCAATGGGCTCAACATGTTTAACGTGCTCGACGTGTTCAACGTGTGTTCAATATGCTCAATGTGTTCAGCGTGTCCAATGCTTTCAAAATGTGTTCAATGTGTTCAACATTTTCAATGTGTTCAAAGTGTTCAACACCCTCAATGTGTTCAATGTGTTCAACATTTTCATTGTGTTCAATGTGTTCAACACCCTCAATGTGTTTGATGTATTGAATGTGTTCGGTGTGTTCAATGAGTTCAACATGTTCAATGTGCTTGATGGGTTCGAAGTGTTTGATGTTTTTTTAAATTAAATTAAATTCTTTAATTCAGACACAGATACACACATAATGATACATATATATAGGTCCACATAGTCAGCTAACCAAATAATATAAAAAAAGAAACAGGTGAAACATAAAACATACATACTGTATGATTGCACGAGGTCATTATGTATATAAAGTGACTTTACTCCTTATCCTTGATTTCCGTTTGATGTCAGTACCAAGTACTGCAATTATCATGTGTTCGGTGTGTTCAATTTGTTCGACGTGTTCAATGTGTTCAGTATGCTCAATGTTTTCAACATGCTCAATGTGTTCAATGTGTTCAATGGGCTCAATGGGCTCAATGTGTTCAACATGTTCAACGTGTTCATCATGTTCAACGTGTTGAACGTTATCAACGTTCCACATATTCAATGTGTGCAATGAGTTCAAAGTGTTCAATGTGTTCAGCATGTCTAATATGTTTTATGTGTTCAACGTGTTCAATGTGTCCGAAGTTTCCAATGTGTTCAATGTGTGCAATGTGTCAAATGTGTTCAAACGTGTTCAACGTGATAAATTTGTTCAATGTGTTCAGTGTGTCCAAAGTGTCCAATGTGTTCAATGTGTTCAGTGTATTCAATGTGTCAAATGTGTTTAATGTGTTCAATTTGTGCAATGTGTTCAATGTGTCCAGTGTGTCCAAAGTATCCAAGATGTTCAATGTGCCAAATGTATCCAATGTTTCCAATGTTTTCAATGTGTCAAGCACTACGCAGAGTTTTTTAAAATATATGAAGAGTTTGGTTTTAAAAAAAATGTTGCGTTACAGTTACAATTTCTGCTGCAGAATATGGTAATAACAAAACCTGTGTTTACAGTTGTAACATGCATAGTGTAATTAATTAAGATTATCTAATCAAAAGATTGAAATCTAGAACTTTAATTTTGCTTCAAAATGTCAAATAATTTGTTTTCCTCTGCCATGTTAGGATATTGGCCGGCGCTGATTTGCCGCGAGAGGATAATGATAATATCCAAAGTTTTCAGAATTTGGCCTTTATCGCGTTTTAGAACCAAACCCTTTATGTGAACATTTTGTGTATAAATGTGTGTCTAGTTTGACTGCTCAAAATGTTGATCAAGGTTTGGGTTTATGACATATTATTTTTTTAATGTCCCAACATTTAAAAATAAACTCTGTGTAGCTATTTGAACTATATTCCAGTGGTGAATAATGAGTTTCAAAAGTTTAAGCTTTATTTGTTGCCAGGTGGACTCTGGTGATAGGGGCCTTATAATATAAACAACACTAGATTGTGCATACAAAATATAAACCAAACAACATAACAATATACCTTTTTAATATTAAAAAATCAGGTTTCTCTTCATTCATATCACCACCATGTGTCCAAAAAGTCGATAAATTCTAGATTCACAAAATCAGACACCGACTTAGTAACCATGCTTTCGAGCTTCCCTTGCCACTTTGGGCTGGGAAGAACTTAAAGAAGTTCACCACTGCTGTAACTGATGCAATCGTGGTAGACAGTACTATATCACTTTGAATCTCTTCACGATGCACAATTAAGTTCAATGCAAGACCGTTTTAGGCGACGACTGCACTTGCAACTCCAGAATAACACACAAGAGAATCGCCCAGAATTTCTCATGTGTTTCTGCTTTTCGATCATTTTTCAGCAAAAATTTCAGTTGTTCTTTGCTTGATATGTCAAAGTCCTCGTCAGTGGTGATAAAATAAAAAACTTTCGCATTTCATTTTCGGACATGATCATCTGTTGGCTGGACTTCGTTGTGTTACCCTCGAGGCCTACAAGGTGTTATTGTGTTACCTTCGAGGCCTACAAGGTGTTATTGTGTTACCCCTTCGAGGCCTACAAGGTGTTATTGTGTTACCTTCGAGGCCTACAAGGTGTTATTTTGCATCTCCAAGATCAACATCGCCGTGATTCTCATCAGTGTCAAGATGGGTGGCGGTGTCTCAACAACTGATTCTGACTTGATAAAAAATCTGGCTGAAATGGGGGGGAACCCGAGCCCCTGATGGACACCTCCTGTATCCGCCCATGACAATAGTTCACTGAATGTTAATATTACCAATATTCGATCGATCAACCATTTTAAAGCATATTTTAGAAGACAGTTGTTAGAAATTTATGCCAAATATATATAGGGCATACTGGTTACATATAATGGTTACTACAGTAGCATAATAAAATACGAAATGACACATGATTCATATTCTTATATTTCTTTGTAACCATTTACAATTTTTTATAACAATTTTATATATATCTTGCTTCAGTGTTACTCTTTTAAACTGTTCACTTACAAGTTTAGTCTATTCATATTGTATTCCAAACTGATTTATTTGAATAAACGTTCTTTCCCTCGCCCTCTCCCTCTCCCACTGCGCTCGTCATTCAGACCCTCCAAATCATAGATTGTGAATTGAAGATTCAACGAACGTGTGAAAACATTTTTCATTATAAAACCATGTTATATAGTATGGCATGTCAATATAATAACAGCAGTTGTTGATTCCAGATATATGTTAATAATTTTAAAACATTTATTTTTAATTTAATTTTCGACCTGAACATTGCCTGTTGCGTGTATTGTAGTGGAACAAAGCTCTCGCCCGTGAACTAGTCGACCTGTATCTGTTAGGTTATCTTACAGTAACGAAATCACAGAAATGAAAGAAAAACATATGAGCTGCATACTATAAGTGTATTGGTGCGCTTAGGCCGCATAGTCAATTATAGTCGCTAATCACTAGCGAATCAGTCAGTATGTGTCTGTTCAATAGTCGGTTACATTTTCGGTCGGCCGACGGTCGGCCAATGGATAGTTTTCAACTATTTGTTGGTAGACAAACTGTTGGTGACTAAAAGTCAGTACCTGTAGCTGTAATATGTTTATGTTATAAATAAATTGATGATCAACTACCGGCACTCGCATGCGCATATACACCAAGCGGATAATATTTGACGGCGGATAAATTTTAGCACAACACTGGTTTAAATGTTGAGTCCGGGTCAGTACGACTCCTAGCTGCTATGACTACAAGTCTACAACAGTAGCTATATAATTTACTGGCGAAACTGAAGTCACATTATATTCGTAACCAGCGATGAAAGAATGTTTTATTCCGCATGCTCAATTAAACATAACATATTTTGAGGTTATAATTTGAACATCATGGTGGTTCCAATGCTAGCTACCAATCCTGGTCTTAACAGGAGTCTTCTTGCTCACATTAAATATGCATTTTGTCATGTAATCATATTTCCTGTATGGTTGCTCAAAAAGGTGTCTTCGTCACAAGAATTCGACACCCCTTGTGAGGAGCACATAATGAATTCAAAATAGGAGTAGGTCATGTTTTACTACATGCACAATTTGCTGTCTCTTGCTCATAACCAAAGGGATTATCAACGAAACTGCAATTATTCATTAAAAAAAATGTATGCCTCTATTCGCGAATCAAAACCGTACACTGTGCGTTTAAACAGGGAAAACATGCATCCAGTGCATCAGAAGCTAGAGTAGAACTTGTAACACAAAGTTCGCAACAGTGTCACCTTTTTATGTATAAAACCTGCGCGGGTGTATATGTGTATGTTATGTATGATAATGCTGTTATACAATTTGTTAAATATATCATAACACTTTCATAATATTGCTTTGCTTTATCGCACTACGTTTGTTGTGTCTGGCGCATAGATACACTTTGACTGGCTGCTATGCGTTGTAAGAGACAGCGGAACGTAAACAAATATTCAGAAGGTTGTGTTGGTTGTTACGGCAAAACAGTAATTTTATTGCACACACTGACACAGTAGTGATATACTGCATCTGCTAGACGTTATTTGGCGTAACCAGTTGAACAGATTAGCGTTCCATCATTGTACAGCACAAGTTGTGCTGCATATTAGCCTGGCCGAGACTAAATCAGTAAATGCCCGTGAAATGAACAGACCTGGGCTGGGCCGCTACTGTTAGCACACATGGCCATGTGCATGGCACAGGGCTCCATGTATATTATAATAGAAGGCTGTGTGGAAGTAAGTGGGAGTAAAAAATGTGTGGGAGGTTGGCCCCCCAAAACACATGGAAGATGGAAGTTTGTGAGCCCTGCCACACACCCTCCAAAATTCTAGTTCTTGTTTGCAGCATTCGGCAACGTTCTGTTAACTGACTATAGTCTGTATGTTTGGTTACTACAGTTGTATGGTGTTTTGAAGTCTCATTCAACTAGTCAGCATTTTTCAGAACATTATCGCCAAGCCGACCTTTATATGCTGGCACTAAGGGTGGTCACTGCTAGGGTGCATGTCGTCTTCAATGGTTCTTTTACGTCCCCAATTAAATGACATGGGACCAATATTGATGTGATCATCCGAGTCACGAGAGATACGCAGTCTCCAATGTTGAGAGCCCGGTGTTTACACCAAACATACCTATGCCCGGTCCAGGTCTTGAACTCAGAACTCATGTAAAGTGTATGTGCTAACAACTACTACACTACAGCCCCTCTCACAGCTAAATGGCCTTTATTGGAAAAAATATGCATACAGGTGTATATAATATATGTGGTGTTACATTTTTGGTGGTGTAATTGAGTTTCAAATATCCTTGTAATTATTTCTATATAATGGTACAACGTATATAAATGTATATAAATGCAATTAGAAGGATATTTTAAACTCAATTACATTACCAAAAATTATTGTTGTATGGACTACCGCCTGTATGCACTAATTGCTTCTACAGGTGTATATTGTATAGCAGATGACAGTTTACCGCCTTGTGTAAGTGATCATTAGGCTAATGGCAATATATATATATATATAAAATATCTGTAAAAATATAACTATAAGTGTGATGTAGTTAATTGAAAATATTAATTAACTGTCATGATTTAAATAAATTTAAAATATAACTGTTACAGTGTCTTACCTCAAAATTATGATTTTCCTGGCAAACTAAAAAAACCCAGAATAAAACCAACACATATTACCTACAAAACGTCAACAAATTAAGAAAGTTTCTATATTTAATATTGAGTGGATTATTAATGATATTAACTATTTTCCTTAGTTTGCTTAACTGACCAACATACATGCTTATACATGTTCGATAGTTCATGGATTTGTGCTAAGCCAGTATATAGTACTTTGTTACTTATCATATCCTCTTATCCTAATTAGTGCATATACCAGTATAGTACTCAAGTGAACAGTTTCAAACATTTTATATTTCTTAGGAACCAAGTAAGCATTGGGCAAAGGTGAGATTTTAGCACTGACTAATTTTCATTTTGAATACATCTGGCATCATAGAATAATTAACATTTGTTCTTATAAGCATGATATCTTTGTTACAAGGCATCGCTGTAATTAATTATGTAATATATTTGCTATATAAAAAGTTGAATAAAAACTATTATGATAGAAAGGAGAGTTTACTGCATTTGGGTTAAAACAAATTAAAGTTGTCTAGTTAATAATATTTCTGTCTGCCAGGTTAATACGCATGCCCCAGCACAATGTCATTGTCTATCAATCGTGACAAAGAGCGTCGCAAGTCAGTGCGGATCGCAGAAACGGAAAATTTGACAGTAAGTTTATTAATTTGTAACTGATGCAAATTTCCAGTTATGTACGCTTCATTTATATGTCAGTCTTTGCTAACATGTTCATAATAATATACTATAAAAAGGGTATGCCAGTCCGTGCTAACATGTTCATAGTGATATACTATAAAAGTATAAGTCAGTTTTTGTTAATATGTTCATAGTGAAATACTATAAAAGTGTATGTCAGGCATTGTCAGTCCTTGTTAACATGTTCATAGTGATATACTATAAAAGTATAAGTCAGTCTTTGCTAACATGTTCATTGTGATATACTATAAAAGTATAAGTCAGTCTTTGCTAATATGTTCACAGTGATATATTGTGAAAGTGTACGTCAGTCCTTGCTAACATGTTCATAGTGATATACTATAAAAGAATATGTCATCCTTGCTAACATGTTCATAGTGATATACTATAAAAGTATATGTCATCCTTGCTAACATGTTCATTGTGATATACTATAAAAGTATAAGTCAGTCCTTGCTAACATGTTCATAGTGATATACTATAAAAGTATAAGTCAGTCCTTGCTAACACATTCATAGTGATATACTATAAAAGTATATGTCATCCTTGCTAACATGTTCATAGTGATATACTATAAAATATATGTCAGTCTTTGCTAATATTTTCATAGTGATAATAAACTGATATACTATAAAAGTGTTCACCTTGATGAAAACAAATGTAACTGTAATTATAATCACATAGTATTTAAAGGTTCCTCCATAATAAACTTTTTTTTGCTCATCTCATTTCAAACTCATTTTGCAAAAATTCAAACCTACCTAGTATCCACTACAACATGCTAGCTCATTTGTGCAACTTCTGTATGTAATTTTTGTGAAATCATTCTTGCATTGCACAAGAATATGGCTTTAGAAAATGGGTTTATAACTTTGAAAATTTATTGATAAAATGTATCTCCAATTGTATTAATATTGTCAATGGACCCATGTGGTTTAGATGGGCACAAGCACCATTTATATATATATATATATATATATATATTTAATTATTATTATTATTGTTAACTTATTTATATGTTTTATGTATTTATATTTAACTTATTAATATATTCTTTAAACCTTATTTTATTTATTTTTTATAACTTATTTATATTTTTAACATTATTATATATATCATGTATTTGTGTATGTATATGGGTTTTTAACCGAAATAAAAGTATCCATATTCATATGATCTAACAGGCAATCGCACAAGTTACAGAATGCACATTTGACCCTGAGAATCATGGTTGGAAGGGTCGAGTCACCGGTCCAGTGGACACACTGAAAGTAAGTGGTCAGCGTTTCTTATTTCACTGGATTATATCTGAATTATGTTTTTGGTTTTGATATGTTGCATGTGAGATTGTATTCTGCAAACTTATATGTCACTTCTATATCTGTAATGTTGATATTTTAAATAAGCAAAGCAATAAAGTCCAGATGGCAAGTGGACAAGAAAGCCATTGGCTTATCGAGAGTCCAAAAAAAATTCCTAATGTTTATTTTTAAATATATTCGTACTGCTAACTGTGACTGCTTGCATTAGCACAATCAGCAGATAATTTGTTCCATACAGTTATCGTCTTCTGTGAGAATGAGTACTCTATCATATCCAATCTACACTGTTCTTTTATTAGTGCTACTTTGTGGCCTCTATTTCTGCTACTGACATTGAGTTTGAAAAAAAATTGCTATAAATGTCTTCATAACCATTAAATGTATTAATAACTTCTATTTGGCCTCCTCTCATCCTTAATATCATGGTCTTCAGTGTAGTTCAACATTAACCTTGCCTTCACCTCTCATCCTTAATCTCCTGGTCTTCAGTGTTGTTGTTCAACATCAACCTTGCCTTCACCTCTCATCCTTAATATCCTGGTCTTCAGTGTTGCTGTTCAACATCAACCTTGCCTTCACCTCTCATCCTTAATCTCCTGGTCTTCAGTGTTGTTGTTCAACATCAACCTTGCCTTCACCTCTCATCCTTAATATCCTGGTCTTCAGTGTTGCTGTTCAACATCAACCTTGCCTTCACCTCTCATCCTTAATATCCTGGTCTTCAGTGTTGCTGTTCAACATCAACCTTGCCTTCACCTCTCATCCTTAATCTCCTGGTCTTCAGTGTTGTTGTTCAACATCAACCTTGCCTTCACCTCTCATCCTTAATCTCCTGGTATTCAGTTTTGTGGTTCAACATCAACCTTGCCTTCACCTCTCATCCTTAATATCCTGGTCTTCAGTGTTGTTGTTCAACATCAACCTTGCCTTCACCTCTCATCCTTAATATCCTGGTCTTCAGTGTTGCTGTTCAACATTAACCTTGCCTTCACCTCTCATCCTTAATCTCCTGATCTTCAGTGTTGTTGTTCAACATCAACCTTGCCTTCACCTCTCATCCTTAATATCCTGGTCTTCAGTGTTGTTGTTCAACATCAACCTTGCCTTCACCTCTCATCCTTAATATCCTGGTCTTCAGTGTTGCTGTTCAACATCAACCTTGCCTTCACCTCTCATCCTTAATCTCCTGGTCTTCAGTGTTGTTGTTCAACATCAACCTTGCCTTCACCTCTCATCCTTAATCTCCTGGTCTTCAGTGTTGTTGTTCAACATCAACCTTGCCTTCACCTCTCATCCTTAATATCCTGGTCTTCAGTGTTGCTGTTCAACATCAACCTTGCCTTCACCTCTCATCCTTAATCTCCTGGTCTTCAGTGTTGTTGTTCAACATCAACCTTGCCTTCACCTCTCATCCTTAATCTCCTGGTCTTCAGTGTTGTTGTTCAACATCAACCTTGCCTTCACCTCTCATCCTTAATCTCCTGATCTTCAGTGTTGTTGTTCAACATCAACCTTGCCTTCACCTCTCATCCTTAATCTCCTGGTCTTCAGTGTTGTTGTTCAACATCAACCTTGCCTTCACCTCTCATCCTTAATCTCCTGGTCTTCAGTGTTGTTGTTCAACATCAACCTTGCCTTCACCTCTCATCCTTAATATCCTGGTCTTCAGTGTTGCTGTTCAACATCAACCTTGCCTTCACCTCTCATCCTTAATCTCCTGATCTTCAGTGTTGTTGTTCAACATCAACCTTGCCTTCACCTCTCATCCTTAATATCCTGGTCTTCAGTGTTGTTGTTCAACATCAACCTTGCCTTCACCTCTCATCCTTAATATCCTGGTCTTCAGTGTTGCTGTTCAACATCAACCTTGCCTTCACCTCTCATCCTTAATCTCCTGGTCTTCAGTGTTGTTGTTCAACATCAACCTTGCCTTCACCTCTCATCCTTAATCTCCTGGTATTCAGTTTTGTGGTTCAACATCAACCTTGCCTTCACCTCTCATCCTTAATATCCTGGTCTTCAGTGTTGTTGTTCAACATCAACCTTGCCTTCACCTCTCATCCTTAATATCCTGGTCTTCAGTGTTGCTGTTCAACATTAACCTTGCCTTCACCTCTCATCCTTAATCTCCTGATCTTCAGTGTTGTTGTTCAACATCAACCTTGCCTTCACCTCTCATCCTTAATATCCTGGTCTTCAGTGTTGTTGTTCAACATCAACCTTGCCTTCACCTCTCATCCTTAATATCCTGGTCTTCAGTGTTGCTGTTCAACATCAACCTTGCCTTCACCTCTCATCCTTAATCTCCTGGTCTTCAGTGTTGTTGTTCAACATCAACCTTGCCTTCACCTCTCATCCTTAATCTCCTGGTCTTCAGTGTTGTTGTTCAACATCAACCTTGCCTTCACCTCTCATCCTTAATCTCCTGGTCTTCAGTGTTGTTGTTAACATCAACCTTGCCTTCACCTCTCATCCTTAATCTCCTGGTCTTCAGTGTTGTTGTTCAACATCAACCTTGCCTTCACCTCTCATCCTTAATATCCTGGTCTTCAGTGTTGCTGTTCAACAGCAACCTTGCCTTCACCTCTCATCCTTAATCTCCTGATCTTCAGTGTTGTTGTTCAACATCAACCTTGCCTTCACCTCTCATCCTTAATCTCCTGGTCTTCAGTGTTGTTGTTCAACATCAACCTTGCCTTCACCTCTCATCCTTAATATCCTGGTCTTCAGTGTTGCTGTTCAACATCAACCTTGCCTTCACCTCTCATCCTTAATCTCCTGGTCTTCAGTGTTGTTGTTCAACATCAACCTTGCCTTCACCTCTCATCCTTAATCTCCTGATCTTCAGTGTTGTTGTTCAACATCAACCTTGCCTTCACCTCTCATCCTTAATATCCTGGTCTTCAGTGTTGTTGTTCAACATCAACCTTGCCTTCACCTCTCATCCTTAATATCCTGGTCTTCAGTGTTGCTGTTCAACATCAACCTTGCCTTCACCTCTCATCCTTAATCTCCTGATCTTCAGTGTTGTTGTTCAACATCAACCTTGCCTTCACCTCTCATCCTTAATCTCCTGGTCTTCAGTGTTGTTGTTCAACACCAACCTTGCCTTTACCTCTCATCCTTAATATCCTGGTATTCAGTGTTGTTGTTCAACATCAACCTTGCCTTCACCTCTCATCCTTAATATCCTGGTCTTCAGTGTTGCTGTTCAACATTAACCTTGCCTTCACCTCTCATCCTTAATCTCCTGATCTTCAGTGTTGTTGTTCAACATCAACCTTGCCTTCACCTCTCATCCTTAATATCCTGGTCTTCAGTGTTGTTGTTCAACATCAACCTTGCCTTCACCTCTCATCCTTAATATCCTGGTCTTCAGTGTTGCTGTTCAACATCAACCTTGCCTTCACCTCTCATCCTTAATCTCCTGGTCTTCAGTGTTGTTGTTCAACATCAACCTTGCCTTCACCTCTCATCCTTAATCTCCTGGTCTTCAGTGTTGTTGTTCAACATCAACCTTGCCTTCACCTCTCATCCTTAATCTCCTGGTCTTCAGTGTTGTTGTTCAACATCAACCTTGCCTTCACCTCTCATCCTTAATATCCTGGTCTTCAGTGTTGCTGTTCAACATCAACCTTGCCTTCACCTCTCATCCTTAATCTCCTGGTCTTCAGTGTTGTTGTTCAACATCAACCTTGCCTTCACCTCTCATCCTTAATCTCCTGGTCTTCAGTGTTGTTGTTCAACATCAACCTTGCCTTCACCTCTCATCCTTAATATCCTGGTCTTCAGTGTTGTTGTTCAACATCAACCTTGCCTTCACCTCTCATCCTTAATCTCCTGGTCTTCAGTGTTGTTGTTCAACATCAACCTTGCCTTCACCTCTCATCCTTAATATCCTGGTCTTCAGTGTTGCTGTTCAACATCAACCTTGCCTTCACCTCTGATCCTTAATCTCCTGATCTTCAGTGTTGTTGTTCAACATCAACCTTGCCTTCACCTCTCATCCTTAATCTCCTGGTCTTCAGTGTTGTTGTTTAACATCAACCTTGCCTTCACATCTCATCCTTAATCTCCTGGTCTTCAGTGTTGTTGTTCAACATCAACCTTGCCTTCACCTCTCATCCTTAATATCCTGGTCTTCAGTGTTGTTGTTCAACATCAACCTTGCCTTCACCTCTCATCCTTAATCTCCTGGTATTCAGTTTTGTGGTTCAACATCAACCTTGCCTTCACCTCTCATCCTTAATATCCTGGTCTTCAGTGTTGTTGTTCAACATCAACCTTGCCTTCACCTCTCATCCTTAATATCCTGGTCTTCAGTGTTGCTGTTCAACATTAACCTTGCCTTCACCTCTCATCCTTAATCTCCTGATCTTCAGTGTTGTTGTTCAACATCAACCTTGCCTTCACCTCTCATCCTTAATATCCTGGTCTTCAGTGTTGTTGTTCAACATCAACCTTGCCTTCACCTCTCATCCTTAATATCCTGGTCTTCAGTGTTGCTGTTCAACATCAACCTTGCCTTCACCTCTCATCCTTAATCTCCTGGTCTTCAGTGTTGTTGTTCAACATCAACCTTGCCTTCACCTCTCATCCTTAATCTCCTGGTCTTCAGTGTTGTTGTTCAACATCAACCTTGCCTTCACCTCTCATCCTTAATATCCTGGTCTTCAGTGTTGCTGTTCAACATCAACCTTGCCTTCACCTCTCATCCTTAATCTCCTGGTCTTCAGTGTTGTTGTTCAACATCAACCTTGCCTTCACCTCTCATCCTTAATCTCCTGGTCTTCAGTGTTGTTGTTCAACATCAACCTTGCCTTCACCTCTCATCCTTAATATCCTGGTCTTCAGTGTTGCTGTTCAACATCAACCTTGCCTTCACCTCTCATCCTTAATCTCCTGATCTTCAGTGTTGTTGTTCAACATCAACCTTGCCTTCACCTCTCATCCTTAATATCCTGGTCTTCAGTGTTGTTGTTCAACATCAACCTTGCCTTCACCTCTCATCCTTAATATCCTGGTCTTCAGTGTTGCTGTTCAACATCAACCTTGCCTTCACCTCTCATCCTTAATCTCCTGATCTTCAGTGTTGTTGTTCAACATCAACCTTGCCTTCACCTCTCATCCTTAATCTCCTGGTCTTCAGTGTTGTTGTTCAACATCAACCTTGCCTTCACCTCTCATCCTTAATCTCCTGGTCTTCAGTGTTGTTGTTCAACATCAACCTTGCCTTCACCTCTCATCCTTAATATCCTGGTCTTCAGTGTTGCTGTTCAACATCAACCTTGCCTTCACCTCTCATCCTTAATCTCCTGATCTTCAGTGTTGTTGTTCAACATCAACCTTGCCTTCACCTCTCAACCTTAATATCCTGGTCTTCAGTGTTGTTGTTCAACATCAACCTTGCCTTCACCTCTCATCCTTAATATCCTGGTCTTCAGTGTTGCTGTTCAACATCAACCTTGCCTTCACCTCTCATCCTTAATCTCCTGGTCTTCAGTGTTGTTGTTCAACATCAACCTTGCCTTCACCTCTCATCCTTAATCTCCTGGTATTCAGTTTTGTGGTTCAAAATCAACCTTGCCTTCACCTCTCATCCTTAATATCCTGGTCTTCAGTGTTGTTGTTCAACATCAACCTTGCCTTCACCTCTCATCCTTAATATCCTGGTCTTCAGTGTTGCTGTTCAACATCAACCTTGCCTTCACCTCTCATCCTTAATCTCCTGGTCTTCAGTGTTGTTGTTCAACATCAACCTTGCCTTCACCTCTCATCCTTAATCTCCTGGTCTTCAGTGTTGTTGTTCAACATCAACCTTGCCTTCACCTCTCATCCTTAATATCCTGGTCTTCAGTGTTGCTGTTCAACATCAACCTTGCCTTCACCTCTCATCCTTAATCTCCTGATCTTCAGTGTTGTTGTTCAACATCAACCTTGCCTTCACCTCTCATCCTTAATATCCTGGTCTTCAGTGTTGTTGTTCAACATCAACCTTGCCTTCACCTCTCATCCTTAATATCCTGGTCTTCAGTGTTGCTGTTCAACATCAACCTTGCCTTCACCTCTCATCCTTAATCTCCTGATCTTCAGTGTTGTTGTTCAACATCAACCTTGCCTTCACCTCTCATCCTTAATCTCCTGGTCTTCAGTGTTGTTGTTCAACATCAACCTTGCCTTCACCTCTCATCCTTAATCTCCTGGTCTTCAGTGTTGTTGTTCAACATCAACCTTGCCTTCACCTCTCATCCTTAATATCCTGGTCTTCAGTGTTGCTGTTCAACATCAACCTTGCCTTCACCTCTCATCCTTAATCTCCTGATCTTCAGTGTTGTTGTTCAACATCAACCTTGCCTTCACCTCTCAACCTTAATATCCTGGTCTTCAGTGTTGTTGTTCAACATCAACCTTGCCTTCACCTCTCATCCTTAATATCCTGGTCTTCAGTGTTGCTGTTCAACATCAACCTTGCCTTCACCTCTCATCCTTAATCTCCTGGTCTTCAGTGTTGTTGTTCAACATCAACCTTGCCTTCACCTCTCATCCTTAATCTCCTGGTATTCAGTTTTGTGGTTCAAAATCAACCTTGCCTTCACCTCTCATCCTTAATATCCTGGTCTTCAGTGTTGTTGTTCAACATCAACCTTGCCTTCACCTCTCATCCTTAATATCCTGGTCTTCAGTGTTGCTGTTCAACATCAACCTTGCCTTCACCTCTCATCCTTAATCTCCTGATCTTCAGTGTTGTTGTTCAACATCAACCTTGCCTTCACCTCTCATCCTTAATATCCTGGTCTTCAGTGTTGTTGTTCAACATCAACCTTGCCTTCACCTCTCATCCTTAATATCCTGGTCTTCAGTGTTGCTGTTCAACATCAACCTTGCCTTCACCTCTCATCCTTAATCTCCTGGTCTTCAGTGTTGTTGTTCAACATCAACCTTGCCTTCACCTCTCATCCTTAATCTCCTGGTCTTCAGTGTTGTTGTTCAACATCAACCTTGCCTTCACCTCTCATCCTTAATCTCCTGGTCTTCAGTGTTGTTGTTAACATCAACCTTGCCTTCACCTCTCATCCTTAATCTCCTGGTCTTCAGTGTTGTTGTTCAACATCAACCTTGCCTTCACCTCTCATCCTTAATATCCTGGTCTTCAGTGTTGCTGTTCAACATCAACCTTGCCTTCACCTCTCATCCTTAATCTCCTGATCTTCAGTGTTGTTGTTCAACATCAACCTTGCCTTCACCTCTCATCCTTAATCTCCTGGTCTTCAGTGTTGTTGTTCAACATCAACCTTGCCTTCACCTCTCATCCTTAATATCCTGGTCTTCAGTGTTGCTGTTCAACATCAACCTTGCCTTCACCTCTCATCCTTAATCTCCTGGTCTTCAGTGTTGTTGTTCAACATCAACCTTGCCTTCACCTCTCATCCTTAATCTCCTGATCTTCAGTGTTGTTGTTCAACATCAACCTTGCCTTCACCTCTCATCCTTAATATCCTGGTCTTCAGTGTTGTTGTTCAACATCAACCTTGCCTTCACCTCTCATCCTTAATATCCTGGTCTTCAGTGTTGCTGTTCAACATCAACCTTGCCTTCACCTCTCATCCTTAATCTCCTGATCTTCAGTGTTGTTGTTCAACATCAACCTTGCCTTCACCTCTCATCCTTAATATCCTGGTCTTCAGTGTTGTTGTTCAACATCAACCTTGCCTTCACCTCTCATCCTTAATATCCTGGTCTTCAGTGTTGCTGTTCAACATTAACCTTGCCTTCACCTCTCATCCTTAATCTCCTGATCTTCAGTGTTGTTGTTCAACATCAACCTTGCCTTCACCTCTCATCCTTAATCTCCTGGTCTTCAGTGTTGTTGTTCAACATCAACCTTGCCTTCACCTCTCATCCTTAATCTCCTGGTCTTCAGTGTTGTTGTTCAACATCAACCTTGCCTTCACCTCTCATCCTTAATCTCCTGGTCTTCAGTGTTGTTGTTCAACATCAACCTTGCCTTCACCTCTCATCCTTAATATCCTGGTCTTCAGTGTTGCTGTTCAACATCAACCTTGCCTTCACCTCTCATCCTTAATCTCCTGATCTTCAGTGTTGTTGTTCAACATCAACCTTGCCTTCACCTCTCATCCTTAATCTCCTGGTCTTCAGTGTTGTTGTTCAACATCAACCTTGCCTTCACATCTCATCCTTAATCTCCTGGTCTTCAGTGTTGTTGTTCAACATCAACCTTGCCTTCACCTCTCATCCTTAATCTCCTGGTCTTCAGTGTTGTTGTTCAACATCAACCTTGCCTTCACCTCTCATCCTTAATCTCCTGGTCTTCAGTGTTGTTGTTCAACATCAACCTTGCCTTCACCTCTCATCCTTAATATCCTGGTCTTCAGTGTTGCTGTTCAACATCAACCTTGCCTTCACCTCTGATCCTTAATCTCCTGATCTTCAGTGTTGTTGTTCAACATCAACCTTGCCTTCACCTCTCATCCTTAATCTCCTGGTCTTCAGTGTTGTTGTTTAACATCAACCTTGCCTTCACATCTCATCCTTAATCTCCTGGTCTTCAGTGTTGTTGTTCAACATCAACCTTGCCTTCACCTCTCATCCTTAATATCCTGGTCTTCAGTGTTGCTGTTCAACATCAACCTTGCCTTCACCTCTCATCCTTAATCTCCTGATCTTCAGTGTTGTTGTTAAACATCAACCTTGCCTTCACCTCTCATCCTTAATCTCCTGGTCTTCAGTGTTGTTGTTCAACATCAACCTTGCCTTCACCTCTCATCCTTAATCTCCTGGTTTTTCAGTGTTGTTGTTCAACATCAACCTTGCCTTCACCTCTCATCCTTAATCTCGTGGTCTTCAGTGTTGTTGTTCAACATCAACCTTGCCTTCACCTCTCATCCTTAATATCCTGGTCTTCAGTGTTGCTGTTCAACATCAACATTGCCTTCACCTCTCATCCTTAATCTCCTGGTCTTCAGTGTTGTTGTTAACATCAACCTTGCCTTCACCTCTCATCCTTAATCTCCTGGTCTTCAGTGTTGTTGTTCAACATCAACCTTGCCTTCACCGCTCATCCTTAATCTCCTGGTCTTCAGTGTTGTTGTTAACATCAACCTTGCCTTCACCTCTCATCCTTAATCTCCTGGTCTTCAGTGTTGTTGTTAACATCAACCTTGCCTTTAGTACATAGCGAACCACTGTCGACAATTTCAAATACTTATGGACAACGTTTATTTGGATCAGGCATTCACTGGATCGCATGATGGGCATTGTAAACATCATATTCCCCCGGAAACATTTGTTTGTTGAAACACATTTGGTTTGTTGAAACACATTTGTGCAGATGTTATAATAAATATAGTTTATACTACATAGTGTAATTTCATTATAAAAATGATCTGACTTCATAGTTTTAATGTCTGTACTGATTTCTGTACACAGATAACAAGAAGAGTGAAGGACAAGAAAGAAATGATGGCCAGTCAAGACAAGGACCGATTGAGACACTTCAAACGGCTGATCTCTGTAGAGGAGCCAAATGTAGCTGAAGACAGCGAAGACACAGCCAGCATATGTATGGTAGGTAGGAGAGTCAACATATGTGTGGTAGGCAAGACTGGGGAAAGTTCTTAGGAAAGGAGAATGGTAAAGAAAGAATATGACAAAAAGAGCGATTTTGAGGGCATGAAGGAGATAGTTACACATTTATAAAACACCGACTCCGAGGTTCACTGCTGTAAATATAAAATAAAACAGGAAATAAAAGACAAATGCTGATATTTTGGTCATTATATTATGATTATGTTTTAAGTTTTAACACATTTTAATCAAATTAGTTTTGGCAGGCAGATGTTTTTTAGATGATGATCATATACTGCCTAGTTATGAATTGAATCTACTTAAATGAAATTAGCATTTTTAACTAGAAACAACATTGAAGTCCACATGTTATGAAATTATGCTGGTTATGACATTTCATCGATAAGATGTTTAAGTTTATCAGAAATTTCATCGTATTATTGATGAACTCTGAAGTTTCTGTGTTGTTCACATCTCATATACACAGGATCCATCAGATGTTCCACTAGAAATTGAACAACCCTTTGTGGATGTGCTGACTCCAACCGACGTGACTTGGTTGAAGCCAGAGGAGATATGTTCTCCTCTCAAAGACAGGCATTGACACTTCATGCTATCAAGTGTGGACAGTTGTGTCGTGCTTACTCTAGCTGTATCAGCAATCTCTACTCTTACTTGTTCTCGTTTGGTGCCAACAGCAGATCCAGGGGGGTCTTAGGGGTCTCAAGACCTCCTAGACCATGGAGGGGGGTCTTAGACCCTCTGTGTTCATGGCAAGTGTTACGGTAAAGGACAACGTATATAGGCCTACATTGGAACTACTGTCAATATAAAGACTGAAGTATTAGCAGCCACCTAATAGTAACCCTTCTGTAAGTAGAACGACACATGTCGTCCAGTCCCACCCACCTCCCCCCAGATCGTAAGTAGAACAACATATGACTATGACTTACTGAGACCCCCCTACCAACAAGCCTACATCCACCCCGGGGTACATATGGCCACATAGTAATTTCTGTCAATTCGCCAAACCACAAATTCAAGGTTAAATAATTAAATTTAATCATTTTTAATCCAAATATACTGCCAAACCACCACTTTATATAGAAAATTCACCAGAAAACACACCAGAATTAAATAAATGTACCATCAAATTTAATAATTTTCTTCAGGAAGGAAAACTCCCTTCCGCTTTCTCTCCTCATGACTGCAGCACGAATCCCATAGTGACAGATCTTCATCTTCCCCTTCACATTGTGAAAAGTGGTAGATCTACTGTTTTTGTTTTCAATGTTACTTGGCATCTCTGTGAGAAGGTCACAAAAACTCTGTTGAGCATCTCAATAGACTCTAAAAAGTAACTAAACTTTCTTCAATATTAATGTCACAGAGTCTGGTACCCACTGACATGGTTGTTACATGTTTATTCATGGTTCACAAATGCCAACAAGAGATGGATATGTTTCACTCAACTCCTGATTGCTGTTTCTCCGTATGTGACCAACATTTGTTCAACCAACTGATACGAGCACATTAACTGAAAACAACTCATCCTTTTAAAAATTTACTAAGTAGCTATTTGTGTGTGAGCATATTTGTGTGAGACTAACATTTTGGGTGTGACACTTACAATAGTAACACAGCCATATTTAAGCTGTGTGTGATGTGTGCAGCTTCATAACACAACTAATAGAATGATAAGGAATCGCTATAGGTAGATTTAGTTGGAGTACATGTTTTATGTGTATACTGTATAGTTCCCAATAGACGCACAGTGAGTGAGTGCGAAGGCTTAGGTGTGCATCTATTAGTTTCTCATAACTTAAATGGCACAAGCTGTCAGGGTGGGTGGATGCAAAAACATGCATATCACGTACGCACAGTGCACCTCAGGCAACATTTGGCAAAGACACAGTTTCAGCGCATCTACCAAACGAAACGATGCTCAATCGACACGTGAGAAAAACACATTCTTTTGCAGTTTTTGTAATTCCAGACAAATAAAATAACTAAATGCTAGTCCTAGTGTTCCTACCGACATCTGGTGAAAGCTACCAGTAGTGATAGCAACGTGGTGACACCTTGTGGCTAAAAGCACACGCACTATGAATTATTTCTAAGGAGTCTGCGTGGTGGAGCCTGCCATTGCAGTATTGCTGTCATCTATGTTTAGCCTTCACTCCTGAATATCTATGTTTTTGCTTGTGGGTTTCACTTCTCAAAGGGGGAGAGGTGCACGTCTGTTTATGTAGTAATAATAATAATAATATGAATTTATATATAATATACCTAATATTACGTAATGATTGTGTAAATGCTAGCTAGCTAGCAGCGTGAATTTCATACATTGAAAAACCTTAAATTTCAGGCACAGATACTTAGATGTTGGCAGTGAAACACACACAATCCACAATAAACCCATGATGGACTAATGGTTGTCCTTATTGTCTTTGACAGACTTCAATGGAGCAAACCAAATGAAAGCGCCACCAAGACCGTTCTGTCCTCCTCGATACGGCTGCACCAAATGGAGGAACTTGTGGCAAAGAAAGATGCCGAGCTAGAAATATTGAGGCACCACCTGATGAAGGCCCACCGCACAAATGATCTGCTTGTGAAGCAGCTAGACAAGTGCGTGACTGTTGCAGGCATACTGACTCACAGTGCTTGTTTGGATGTGTTCTTCCTTGTCACTTGCTCTTTTAAAGGGGTGGGGCTAGTTCATGTTCTGGGTACTGCCCCGGTTATCCCTTCCCACATCTCCCTATTGCCAGCCTTCTCCTCCACTTGTCACCCTCCTTTCTTATGCCCCTCTTTACACAGTCCTCCCATCTCAGTTGCGGTCTGCTCCATGTCCACATGGTAAAGCTAAACACTAAACCCATGAAGTGCAGTTTGTTACAGCTCCTGTAAATCAGTTTTTTTCGCTTGTCTCAGTTTATAATAATTTCATGAAATATCATACCTGCCTTCCACCCACTACATCGTGCTAGCTCGTTTGTACAATTGTGTTATTTCATTTTGATGAAATAATTGGACAAACTGTTAAATTATTTTCGACTGTGCCAAGTTAAAATTTGCGAAAAAGGGCAGAAGTGGTTCCACCTACATATGCTGTGACTAAAGGCTATTTACACTTTCTCAAGTTAACCAATCTAATAATAAAACTTTGCAATCTTCTGTTAAACTGATTGCATATTACTTAAACTATTCACACATTACATATTTGAACATCAACAAACCCAATACTTATTAGCTAGATGCATTGAGGATGGAAATTTAACTGATGAAGTACAGTTTCTTAAGATACCATCGAAGCCGTGGCATTGGCACAGATGCTCAGACACCTTGTACGATGTGTTGATGAAGCATGCAATTTATTACCATGTATATAATGTAATCACCCAGTGACCTACCCCAACTTAGAGTCAAACTCTCCGCCTTACCTCACCGCAAATGCAGCTACAGAAACGTGAGAAATTCTCCATTTATTTCAGTTGTACAGTTCCTGATGTTGACAGCATTCTCAGTCAGAATGTGTCACTGAAGTCATATGTGGCCCGCATGTCACGTGAGAATGCCGTGCTGCGTGGCTTACGAAATCGACAACTCAACACTCGCTTACAGGTATCATTTCAACAAGAAGACAGTTCTTGTAGTTACTGAATTAAACATATACAGTGTATTTGACACGTTTTATGTTGGATTTTGAAGATCCTTAATTAACCAATTTCACATCAACAAATTAAGCATTCATATCTATTATACATGTAACAAGATAACCTATTACCGGAATTATAAATGGTATATGAAACTCGTTAAAGATCTTTTAAATAAAGTTAATGTGTTTCACACAAAGAGCACATTGCATTATCTTCTAAGCCATATGTTGTCAAGAAATATTTGATGTTCTTCCTTTGCCAATACAGAGTGGATTCTTGCCACATCGAACATGATGGGACTTGGTCAAATTGTTTCATGTATCCGACGTCCCTTGTATCTGTCTGGAGGCCATTTATCATAAAACAGTGCAGGATTTAAAAGTTGTTCCTTTCAAGCAGTTGTTCCTTACACCAGGAGTCCTTGTAGCTAGAGACCACTGTATATGATTAACAATTAAGAAATTCTTAATTACAATTCTTAATCAGTTGCACATTTTAAAAAAGAAATTTACCCTGTATTTGTGCTGTATTGTCACAGAAAATAAATCTCCATCTGTTATTACGGGGGGTGTACATAATCTTAGAAAGTCTTGTAGGTCTCAAATTGGATCTTGCATTTTTAAGGCTTGAGTAATTGGATTTTTAATCATAGCCCAAGGCTATGATTCGACAATGGTGGAACGGACTGCATATTACTGAGCAACTTGCTTCTTTAACCAAATGCTAATTTGATCACCAAATAAATAAATGGCTCTTGGAGGGTGTTTTTAAAAAAAAAAATGTCTGTTACTTTGTATTGAATTTGTCATGAAAAAACATCTAAAAATGTTTAAGTATTGGTCTTAAAAAGGTCTTCCAATTTTGGTCTTAAAAAGGTCTTAGAGGATTCAGCGTACAGTTACATTTCCCATTGTTGGCCATGTTAACGTTTTGCATAATTATAAGAAAACGTGACCATCAAAAATTCTAAAAGTTTTCACCAGCCGCTATCATCATCTCACTGACATGTTGGTATAGTTTTGTCAAAATTAGACATTTCTAACTCTTGTAATGTGCCTGTATGTGCGATACCCCTCAGTGTTTACCAACATTTTTCATGAATTACGGCGCACATGTGTCTAGTGGCCAAAAAAATCACAAATAACCTTCCGCCTATTAAAATCATCTAAAAAATCCGCCATTTCACTCTCAACGGCTTCCACCAACAAACCTGGTAATGTCCCTGCACAAATGCACTTATGTCAGATCGTATGAATTTTGAATTATGAAAAGACGTCCTATATCCAAACTTACTATACCCTACATTCGTGTGTAACACACCAGGAAGTCTAACTAATGCATGACCCCTTGGCCCCTAGACCTGATCAGCCAAAGCCACACATCATGTTGTACTACAGATGACAGGTTTATGCATCTTTGCCTTGCAGATGTTTGAGAGGGTGGTGACAGCAGCGGCCAGCAGAGACAAGCGAAAGCCATACAGCGAGGACGAACACGCCCGTGCACTCAAGATCGTCATCAGAGCAAACAACCAAAAAGGAGGTTCTGGAGAGCAGGGAGACAGCTACTCGGGAGGCTGGAGTACAAACTCATAGAGTAACACCCTGGAGCACTGAGTGGTTGATTGGAGTTCTGAGTGAGAGATTGGAGCAGTGAAGACAGATTGGACAATATAGTGAGATATTGGAGCACTGAGTGAGAGATTGGAGCAGTGAATGACAGATTGGAGAATGTAGTGAGATGTTGGAGCACTGAGTGAGATATTGGAGCAGTGAATGGCAGATTGGAGAATATAGTGAAATATTGGAGCACTGAGTGACAAATTGGAGCAGTGAATGTCATTTTGGAGAATAAAGTGAGAGATTGGAGCACTGAATGAGAGATTGGAGCAGTGAATGTCACATTGGAGAATAGATAGAGATTGGATCACTGAGTGAGTAATTGGAGCAGTGGATGTCATATTGCAGAATAGAGTGAGATATTTGAGCACTGAGTGACAGATTGGAGCAGTGAATGTCATATTGGAGAGTAGAGTGAAATATTGGAGCACTGAGTGAGAGATTGAAGCAGTGAATGACATATTGGAGAATAGAGTTAGAGATTGGAGTACTGAGTGATATATTGGAGAACTGAGTGACATATCAGAGCAATGTATGGCAGATTGGAGCAGTGAATGACATATTGGAACACCAAGTGACATATTGGAGCACCAAGTGACATATTGGAGTACCGAGTGACATATTGGAGCACCAAGTGACAGATTGGAGCACCAAGTGACAGATTGGAGCACCGAGTGACATATTGGAGCACCAAGTGATAGATTGGAGCACCGAGTGACAGAGTGGAGCACTGAGTGACATATTGGAGCACTGAGTGACAGATTGGAGCACCGAGTGACAGATTGGAGCACTGAGTGACAGCTCAGAACATTGTATGGCAGATTGGAGCACTTTGTGACAGATTGGAGCACTGAGTGGAAGATTGGAGCACTGAGTGACAGACTGGTTCGAATGCAGCATTGTCAGAAGCACAAATAAAATATACATTTACATCCTTTAAATGTAGGATACTTACAGTGTTTTAATAATTGGTAATTTGGCTGAAGTGTCAACAAATAACACAGTGTATTCAACAGACTTGCATTTCCAATATGTGATGATACTTCTTGAAAGGTTGTTGATTATTATTGTGTGTTGTAATACATTTGACTAGAAGCTTGACTTAACGTTTAGTGAAGATATTGTTTATAGTATCACAGTAGCACTAAATACGAATGTATATTTTTTATTTGTAAAACATATAGAAAAAATAAATATATTTCCTAACCAAATTGTTATTATTACCTGAGCAACTATCTTGGTATAGATATTAATTAGTATTTTATTAACAGTTCTTTTTTCCAACCTTTCATGGGCACTCGCCAAATACATTGTAAGTCCTACCTATCCGAAATGGCAGAAAGAACACTTTCAGTTGAGAACAGATACAAAGCTATATTCAGATAGGCCTACCTGATGTATGGCTAAAAAAAAAATTTTAATCAAGAAATACTCCAATTCTTGTCTTGCAAGCTCACAGTGGTCAAAGTACATGGACACTGCATGTGATCCAGACCTTTGCAGTTATCTGCGCATGAGTTAAGGATGTACTCGATAAGTGTCGATGTACTTGCTCTTACTTAGGTACATTTACATTGTACTTAACCCAATGACCCTCCGCACAAGCACACACACACGCGCGCACACACACAAACACACACACCACACCAATGCAAGGTTTTTACTGTTGCATTTACGTAACCATAGAGATATTATATATACATCTCTATGGACGTAACCTCCAATAGTTTCACTACGCAGAACGTACTACGTAGGCAACTAAAACTGTCTTGTCATGTCTTGTCTGCGGATTGTTACCCACGTGCCAGTTCTGACGGAACTCTTCGGCATGTTCTGTCTCGCAAGACAATGTTTTGTGCAGTTGTGGCAAACTCCGTGTTGTGGATCGTCTGGTGTGACTCAAGACGCCCACTTTAGTGTGGCAGTCTCTGCCGCACTTGCTGCAGGCGAAGGCAGTGGGCTGAAAAGGTGCCAGATTTGCAGGCCTCTGTTTTCTGTGGTGCCTCTTCTAAGCCAGTTGTGTGGTTCGTTTATTATCTCCTCTTCCGATTCCCTTCTGAACAGTCAGCCTCGATAATCGACAGCTGTCTCCCATAATCTTTCCTGTCGATGAACAATTTGTTGAGAACATAACATTACGTTCAATGCAGGCAATCAGTTACAATCTGAGATGTGATCGTGATCTTTGCTGTTCGCTTTCTGCGATCGTCGACATTCTGGTCTTGTGCAGAGTGGATTCTTGTCATATCGAACATGATGGGACTTGGTCAAATTGTTCCATGTTTTCGACGTCCCTTGTATCTGTCTGGAGGCCATTTATCATAAAACAGTGCAGGACAGCATGGGGAATTAAAATTAAAATACAATTTGTGTACCGAGAGCCCGATAAATTGTCATTATTATGTGGCCCGTCCTGATCAGGTATATTTCAATTCTATCTTCATTCAAACACATATCGCTGGCATTTACACAACCATTGGATCATGTATTCCACACATCCACTGTACTCTGTGAGAATTAATACGTTCTCATATACATTCAACACCATTCTGCTACGAACGCTACTTGGTACCCTCTCGTTCTATTACCTTCCTTAAACTTGAAGACAATATTCATTTATATCAATATCTTAACAAACATTCACTATTTAAATATATTTTAATGTTGGTCTCCTCTTAATCTACTGGTGTATAGTTTGTATTTGTCAAGCCACACTTTTTGGGCGGTTTTCACAACTAAACCCTCTCAGTTCTGTAATCAGCTTGGTTGGCTTTCTTTGTATGTTAACTACCTTAACCAGACGAGCCTATCCATTGACCTTATTGCCTGATCGTGTATTCATAACACACTCGTAATCTTGTGTGAATCATTCGAGGCTCGCGAACATCGACCGGTGGTATTTGGCGTGTCTTTCAACCACGACGTCTTGCAGTGGATCAACTAATCAGACCTACTCCCTCGTTCACAGCCGTGATGAATCTCAGCCTTCAGATGGCAATCGCATCAACAGTCAATCCGTCGGAGTCCGCCCGTGTGAACGAACGCTGTAGAAAGGCCAATGACTCAAAATAAGTAATGATACTCTTTGTTTGAACACTCGTGTAGGCAAAAACCCACATAGTAACCTATGTATCTGGCTCGGCGGTCAGAGCATCGGACTGTCAACTGAAAGGACCGAAGTCCGAGTCCACCTGCTGCCTTTTTCGAAACTTGGGCAGTTTCGTTCACCCCACATTGCCCGCGTCTTTCGGGAAAGATACTAATAGCCATTGGTCTCTTCTACCTGGTGTCCATGCCAGGGAAAGTGAAATATGCCATAGGGTGAAATGGAGAAAACCTGTCGTGGGTTCACAGTCTAGATCTAAACAAAAATAGTATGATAATCAGACCCGTCCTTACGGTTTTGTAAACGGGGGTTCGAGTATAGGCAACCAGCCGGTGTGTGTGTGTGTGTGTGTGTGCGTGTGCGTGTGCGTGTGCGTGTGCGTGTGCGTGTGCGTGTGCGAGTGCGAGTGTGTGTGTGTGTGTGCGTGTGTACGTGCGTACGTGTGTGTAGGCCTATACACAATATATTATATAATAAATTATAATTATAATAATTTAACATTAACATCTTTGCATTGTAGGTACTGACATGAGAAATTACCAGCGAAAAACTGACACAGGTTGTGTGGCACACGAACTTGTCATAAATGAACTGACAGAGATCGTGTGGCACACGAACGTGTCATAAATGAACTGACAGAGATCGTGTGGCACACGAACGTGTCATAAATGAACTGACAGGGGTCGTGTGGCACACGAACGTGTCATAAATGAACTGACAGAGGTCGTGTGGCACACGAACGTGTCATAAATGAACTGACAGGGGTCGTGTGGCACACGAACGTGTCATAAATGAACATGTCCGTTTTCTCAAAGAAGGAAGAATAATTATTGGTGGGATATGTCAAGAAAGCTGTCCCCCTCTACTACGGGTTAAGCACCACCGACGTCCGTCGCCTGGCGCACGACTACGCAACAGAACTGGCGAACAGAGTGCCAGCCTCTTGGACTGTAAACGAGAAAGCAGGCGTCGGTTGGTTAACTCTGCTTCTTTCTTTTCCCCATTAGCACCGAACACCTTCGGGCTGGATGACGTCCGGGAACTGTAACGTTAATGAGCCCTCCCTGGGTTGGCTCGGGGTTGATCTGCTGTGGGCGTTGTCGGCTGACAGCGACTGTGTGTGTCTGTATGATATATCGCTAATAAACGAACTTCATTACCGCGTTCTAATGTACAGGTATTTGACTGACGTAGCAAAGAACGTGACATGGTGTCAGGAAGTATCGAACTTATAAATTTCACGTTTGAAGTGAAATTGTAGCCGCATTGACATTGACATTGTTACGCTAACGATAACATTGCAAATGGCGACATCGAATATTCCTCCGCCCAAGCCCCTGAATATTAACGACAAGTCAGCGTCTAGTCTATGGAAATCCTGGAGGAAAACATGGACTAGGTTCGAGATAGCAACTGGAATTGATGAAGCTGCTGAGAAAAAGCGAGTGTGTACACTTTTGTCTGTCATTGGCGAGGACGCAGTTAAAGTGTTTGAAACGTTTCAGTATGCGGAAGGGGAAAGTGACGATAAGTTAGCTGACGTGCTTAAGAAGTTCGAGGAACATTGTAATCCTAGACAGAACACGATATATGAAAGATACAGGTTCCAGTGCAGGAACCAAGAGGCTGGTGAAACTGGTTCACACTACCTGACGGAGTTACGACACGCCGCAGAAAGCTGCGATTTCGCAAATATCACAACCAGTCAGATAATCAGGGACCGTTTCGTGCATGGCATGAGAGACTCGAAGGTCCGAGAGAGGCTACTTCGAGAGAAAAATCTAACTCTGGAAAGAGCCTACGAGATGGTACAAGCAGCAGAGGCAACCGCAGAACAGACGCATGTCATGTAAGGCGAGCAGGCAGTCTGTGCTGTGAAAGCAAATAGCGGACGAGGTCAAGGACATAAGGGACGCGGCGGACCCGGTCAATTACGTGACTATGCGAACAAACAAAAGAAACCAACCACTGAGTGCAAATTTTGCTCATACGAGCATGCACCAAAACAGTGTCCGGCCTACGGCAAGGAATGTCGTAAGTGTGGTAAGATGAACCACTTCCAGAGTAAGTGCAAGCAGCATAAGTACGTGAAGCAAGTACAGGCTCCTGTTTGTGACAGTGAATACAATGTTGGAACATTGTCTGTATTCAGTGTGGGGAAGAGACGCTGTGAAAGCCGAATACCAAGACGTGTTTCAGGGCCTGGGAAGGCTGAAGGACAGTTATTCCATCGAGATCGATGAATCGGTAAGACCAGTGGTGCACGCACCGAGACGTGTACCCGTACCAGTGCGTGAAAAGGTACGCAAGAAACTTGACGAGCTAGAGTGTGATGGAGTATTGACGCCAGTCACAGAGGCAACGGACTGGGTATCAAGTATGGTGATTGTCCAGAAACCAAGCGGACAGATTAGGATATGCATAGATCCCAAAGATCTGAATACAGCAATCAGACGTGAGTACTACCCGATGCCAACCATCGAAGAGGTCAGTACACGGCTGAAGAATGCAAGACTGTTCACTGCCCGATGCCAACCATCGAAGAGGTCAGTACACGGCTGAAGAATGCAAGACTGTTCACTGTGTTAGACGCCAAGAACGGGTTTTGGCAAATCCCGCTGGATGAGAAGTCCAGTATGTTGACGTGTTTCAACACGCCATTTGGTCGGTATCGGTGGCTGCGGATGCCTTTCGGGATTAACTCTGCACCCGAGATCTGGCAACGCACGATGAATCAACTTGTAGAGGGCCTGACAGGCACAGAGGTGATCCACGATGACTTCCTGATAGTAGGTTGTGGTACAACTGACAAAGAAGCAGAGATAGACCACGACAAGAACCTGCGAGCGTTCTTGGATCGTGCTCGAGTGCGCAATCTCCGACTGAATGCAGAGAAGATGAAGCTAAAGATGACGGAAGTCCAGTACATTGGTCATCTACTCACACGCGAAGGACTCCGTGTGGACCCGAAGAAAGTAGAGGCAATCGAGAAAATGCCTGAGCCAGGGGACGCCAAAGCTGTACAGAGACTGCTTGGCTCGGTGAACTATCTGGCAAAGTTCGTCCCACACCTGTCAGATATACTCGAGCCCCTCAGAAGGCTCATGGACAAGGATACAGAATGGTGTTGGTTGCATATACACCAGGAGGCTTTTGATCGCATGAAGAAAGCTCTCACGAGCACACCAGTACTGCAGTACTATGACGTCAAGAAACCAGCGTGCATCCAGTGCGACGCGTCAGACGGAGGTCTTGGCGCAGGGTTGTTGCAGGACGGACTCCCTGTAGTGTATGCATCCCGTGCACTTACTGTCACTGAGAGAAACTATGCGCAAATCGAGAAGGAGTTACTCGCTATCGTATTTGCCTGCGAGAAGTTTGATCAATATGTGTATGGAAGAGAGAAGGTGCATGTGCAGAGTGATCACAAGCCGTTGGAAGTGATCTTCAGGAAACCACTCGTGACAGCACCCAAGAGATTGCAGCGCATGCTACTGCGTCTCCAACGCTACAGTCTGGATGTGACATACACGCGTGGGTCAGAGATGTACATCGCGGACACGTTGAGCCGTGCGTACATTCCGGGTAAACCAAGTGTTCACGCTGTTGCACTCGCAAAGATTGATATGACAGAGGGACTGTCGGTGTCTCCCAGGAGACTGGAAGAGCTGCGAGCAGCCACCGCTAGTGACTGTGCTCTCCAGAAACTGATGCAGGTGACCATGAAAGGCTGGCCTGCACAGAAGTCGGACAGTGACCTGGACGTTCGTGCGTATTACAATGTGCGACATGAACTGACCGTGCAGAATGGACTCATGTTCAAAGACTGCAGGATCGTAGTGCCGACCAGTTTACGCAAGAACATCATCGCCACGGTACATCGCTCGCATCTCGCCAAGGATGCTGTATACTGGCCACTGATGAACCAAGAGATCACCGATTATGTGAGTCAGTGTAGTGTGTGCAACATACACAGACCAGAACGGTGCAAGGAGCCCATGTTGCCTCATGACGTTCCAGGCAGGCCTTGGGCGAAAGTTGGTGCTGACTTGTTCGAGCTGCAGGGACAGCACTACCTGCTGTTGGTCGACTATTTCTCCAATTTTTTCGAGCTGATGCGACTAAGTTCGAGTACTCGAACGAAGTGTGTGATCGATGCAATGAGGTCACAGTTTGCGCGTCATGGAGTGCCCGAAGTAGTGATGTCGGACAATGGTCCACAGTTCTCTTGCGGTGAGTTCAGAGAGTTCGCGCAGAGATGGGACTTCGAGAATATCACGAGTAGTCCGAGATACCCCCAGAGCAATGGCCAAGTTGAGCGAGCCATTGGGACGGTGAAGAACCTCGTGAAGAAAGCGATGGAGGATGGCAACGACGTCCAGCTGGCGTTGTTGAACTTTAGAAACACTGTGCGTGAGGGTTTCAGTGCATCCCCAGCACAGCTGTTGTTCGGTCGTAGATGCCGAACACTGCTTCCAATTCAGCGGAGCAGACTGATTCCGAAACTTGCAGCCGACGTGTATCGTGACAAGAAGATTGCCAAGAATGCGCAAATGGCACAATACAACAAATCAGCGCATCACCTGAACCCGTTAGTACCAGGCGATGCGATTCGTATGAAGCTGCCTGGACAGGAAACGTGGACGCTTGGAGAATGTACAAAGAAGCTCTCCAAAAGATCGTACGTGGTTCTCGTTCAAGGTCACACGTACAGACGCAACCGACGTCATCTGCGTGTGGTATACGAGAATCTTCCGCTACCCGACAGTGAGCCGTGGGAAGTGAGTGCAAATCCACCGCCACTAGAAGCTGGTTCGATGTCTCGTACACCGCCTCGTGCAGAAACGAGAATGCCGATATCGGAGTTACCACCAAGCGAAGAGCCAGTGCCGATGTCGGAGTTACCACCAAGCGAAGAGCCAGTGCCGATGCAGGATACACCACCGCCACGTGTGGACTCGACACCAGTGCGCAGAGGCACACGTACCAGGAAACCACCGGCGTACTTGGCAGACTATCAGTAAAGCAGATAACTTTCCTAATGTGAAGAGAACTTTTCTAATTGGCACTAATTTGCACTTGACATTTGTAAAAGGAAAGGGATGTAACGTTAATGAGCCCTCCCTGGGTTGGCTCGGGGTTGATCTGCTGTGGGCGTTGTCGGCTGACAGCGACTGTGTGTGTCTGTATGATATATCGCTAATAAACGAACTTCATTACCGCGTTCTAATGTACAGGTATTTGACTGACGTAGCAAAGAACGTGACAGGAACTTCTTAAAGTTCATGCAACATTTTGTTTGTCATGTTCACTGCTCTCGCGAAGATACCGTCCTACTGGTATTAAACAACCTTGAGTCTCACTTCTCAGACGAAGAGCAATGGCCATGCATAATCTGTTGTGAGCCATTCGATAACAGTCGTCCTGGTGAGAAGTGGATATAGCGTGTCGTTTGCAAGAAGTGGGCCCACGAAGAGTGCATTATGGGGGACAGACTATGGGGGACAGACACTTTGTAGGCCACAACTTTGAATTGGAGTGAACGTTAACGTTGCCGTTTTAGTTAAGCAAATGCACTATAGGGGGACATACACTTTTGTGTGCTCATAAAAGTAGTTATTATGTCGGGTATTCTTGGAAGTACAAACTTTATTAGTAGCTACATATATGGCTTGTTTTGATAAATAAAATGCGTTTAGAATTATCCCAGATAAGACAGGAAGTGTTTCAACTAGCCCCGGTCTCTCATATAACCTTGTTTCTCGGTCCCTAAACCTCATGTTTGCGTTGCTTCTGACGTCACCGGGAGACCCTTGTCCCTGGCCGTGATGACGTCACCGGGGAGCTTACTTCCCCAAGCATCGAAATAATTTATTTGTTCTTGCAGAAGATCAATGGCCGCAGCTGCTACTTTGGAGTCGTCGCCCGCAGAAATCAGTCTCCCGTGTACCGATCGCCGTCGGTTCAACGAGAATTTCTTTTCTTGCAGGCCTTTGGCAAACGCAAGGCCTTGACCAATGGGCTGCTGCCTCACGACAACAGCCGAGGTCCCATAGCTACCCTCCCTCTAGACGTGCTCTTCTCGACAAATCTCCGTTGTGATCACCAGAGAGAGCTCGAGTGTCTCTCCATGAAAGCGGACATAAATTATTAAATTTTGGGTTAACATATGCAGTCATTAATAAACATATGTTTCATGAATCTCCCGCGGGTGCATTTTACTTTCCCATGTCTTCGCTTTCGCATCACGCATACAAATAGTTATTAAGCTGTAATCCGATGGGATAAATGAGAGTTGGCTTGGGAGATAGATTAGATGGGGCAGTGTCCGATTAATGCTATGATGGTGCCAACAGATGTCTCCAGATTCCTCTTTGTCGGCCTTATCTACAAGGTGATATGAAAACCCTTTTGCCTGTCTTTCTCTCTGTTTTCTCTTGGCCACTTTCACCTTTATCTCCCACTTCATACCTATGTTATTTGAACATATCATTTACCTTCATCATACCTGTATCTCCTACGTGTTTTCCGTTGCCTGCATTAGCAACTTGTGTCGCTACCTTAGCCTACTTTCTTCGAACGTTCACACCCAGCCTCTTCGCCTTGTATTGTATTGCATTGTACTTACGACAAAGTAGGCTCATGTATTATACGAAGTCATAGGCACAGCGTATCTACCAGTTGCATATCTTATATTTCGTGGACAGTTTCAGCTAGACACATTTCGTTCAACGTATCGCTAGTTCCGTAACTTATAGCAGCAGCGGATCCAGGGGGTGCTTAGGGGTCTCGAGACCCCCCTAGGTCATGGAAGGGGGTCTTAGGCCCCCTGTGTCCATGGCAAGTATTACGGTAAAGGACAGGTGTCAGTAATCTATATATATATATATATATATATATATATATATATATATATATCAGCTATAACTTAACACGACAGGGAAACACTAATAATTGTACTGAACTTATATGCTTAATGACGAGTCGACACAAAATCACTCCGGCATGGCATAGCTGGAGGCCAAGAAACAGGCCTTCAATTGGCCTAATAGCGCTCAATGGACATTTTCACTGCTTCAAACTTATAGCTGAAACTTCGTTACGGCTACGTATGAGACAAGTAAAAAATAGTAGGCTATACGTCAAGTGTTCCGATACGCTCGGGGCATGGAACATACGTATGTATGGCTAAGACTGTCTAAGTGTAACAACTCTGTCACTCGTGAAATTAACACCGTGCGGCGAGAGCAGAAGCATGGTATCGCCATCTGCCGCTTCGCTTACGCCTCATTCCTGACTGACAAACCATGTTCACTAGGTGGCGTGCCGTTTTTTATCGGTAACCCTCAAAGGGGCTAGGCAGTACACTGCTAAGAGGTTGCGTTTCTTACAGGCTGAGCTGATGCGAACACCATAATTAATACGCTCTGTATACATTCAAGTCTGTATTCACTGCTGTAGTCACTGGCCTGGAACACTTGGAAGAAGATGCGTGGGAACAGCTAAGCCAGATGCTACTTGTTGTCCATCAGATATATTGACTTCATCATAACAATAGTGATCATTAAACATGTTCTCCAAATTTTTCTTCATCGGACCACGTTCCTACATTGTAACACCTGCCAAACATTGTAACACCTGCCAATGAGGTAACCACTATCATCGCCCAGCGGCAGCAGCAGAGGACCGACCCAGAAGTATGGAATGCATTCTTTGACAGTGCTATAGAGCTAACGGCAAGATTTGAGATTGAGGCGAGCAAGCGACGCAGCGCTGACACCGTCTGTGAGAACGTGTTCACTGACACAAAGGACACGCCCACCCAATATTGCACGAGTGTCATGTTTTCTCCATGGGCGGAGGGGTATTCTTTTTATGTTTAATTTTGAATTCAAAATGTACCAGATTGCAAATCATCACAGTTTGCTTCAAATAACAATGGACACCTACAACTCACTCTTAGAATTGTGCGTCTACATGAATGTATATCTAGCTACGCCCCTGAAGATCAACTTTCTTTTTTCACGGTTGCGACTCAGATATGTGTCGGAGATAATAATTTAAGCAACAGGCACGCATTAACCTCGCTATGCAATGACATAATGTAGCGAAGTCTGTGGCGTGTCTTTGTTAAATTGTATACCGCGACATACCATCTAGATACTAGCTTTCTTCAAGAAGCAGAAGATATGTGCGCCAAGATAACTAATTATGGCTTATGATTAAGTTTATTTTCGAATATTGTCTGTAATCAGTGATTTGCCATACAACCTGTAAGAATGTCTATCGACACGAGATACGTGTTTATTGCGTGTTCATTTTAATAAGGTTCCAAATAGCTTCGAAAAAGAACCTTTTGATGGCCCGGACCCTCGCCTTTCGCTTCCTTTCCCAGGAAGCGAAAGGCGAGCCTCTTGTCTAGGCTTTGGAGTCGACGCAAGATTTGTGCCGGATTAAGGCAATTTAGACCAAGTTGTCGCCTAAAGGAAACGTACAACAATATATGTTGGCTATTTGACCGACTGTTTGACGGAATATTACGAAACTTAATTTATTCGTATTTATAACATCTCCGATTGACCTTTGTTAAAATATATCCATACACAACGTGATACAATTGTGATCTTTCGTCTCTTAATATCTGAAAAAAATACACGATTTGGCGATAAAATTGATATATGCAGTTTTGCAAAATATAGGTCGCTGTACGACAGTGAAAGACAGACCAAGACCAATTTAGAAACAAATTGTGAAGTGGGACATTTTAATGATAGAAACCTAGCTTAATATTCGCATCAGTTAACCAAACGACAATCGTTGTACATTAATTTTAACTGCTGCTGGATCAACGTGTTGTACGTGGGTGTTATTAACGGGTCTGTCTGGTCGCAGACGTCCATTTTAAATCGCATTTCATGTCGCTCCAGGATCTGTTTGAACTGCCGCCGATTCATTCACTCGCTGCACTAGACGCAACAAGGCCTGCGGGCTTTCAGACATTCGAACAAACCGGCTAAAAATTTCAGCGCCGGCGTCAAGAGTTGGAATTGACGGCGATCGGTTTATGCCGACGGCAGTACGTGCACACTTCGACGGCCGGGAGACGAAGAAAGTGAGCGGCGTGTACAGAGACAGGCATAATGATGTTCTTGGTCGCCGGAATGCATAAATAGCAGAGTGCATCTTTCATTCATCGATGTCGTCGCTAACGTTACATCGATGGCCGAACGAGGAATGTTCACGTGTTTACACTTTCACGGATCAACAAATCTCAGTAGGTTTACAATGCTCCTTTGAACGTTCACCAGAATGCACTAGCAACTTGATGTGTTGGCCCTACACGCGTGCATGCGTAAACACCGGCGTGATGTGGCGTGTTTTGTTGAATGTGTCGCGTAACTTTATTTGTGTCAACGTACGTACGTTGAATGCGCGTGTTCTAAGCATGTCATGAACACGAAGAGGAAAGCAATATAGTTGTCCTACTGCCAGCCTGCAGTCTTCAGCCTTGGGTGCTTAGCCTGGCGTGTCTACAGAATCAGACAGTGGTGCTGTGTCGCTGGCCTTTTGGGTCGACGTCAGACAGAACACAGCACAAAGCTGTCATGCAAGATTTTCGGATATCCGAAAACATTTATCAAACGCCCACGCCGCGCAGACTCTACAGGCCGCGTGTGGCGCGGATAAATATTTAAACCATTTGATGCCGCTGCTGCTGCAATCGACAGTCGGTAAGTAACGGAACCCAAACATGATGCTGGTTTACACAACAAGATATAGTGGGGTGTACTTCTTGTCGCACACATGTGTGTACAAATGCATTGCGGAATTGTGAAACCAGATATACGCAGCTACGCTGCATAACAGTATTGCATAACAATATTCTCATTCAAGAAAGATAGTAAAACTAGAGGACATGAGGCAACATTAGTAAAGGATCAGTGTAGATTTTATATCAGGAAGTAGTCGTTCTCACAGAGGACAATCAATGAATAGAACAAATTATCTACAGATTGTGTAACTGCTAGCAGCGTGAGTACGTTTATAAAGAAGGTTGACACATATCTCAGGAGGGCGGGTTACACGTAGATGAAAAATGTTGGACTCTCGATAAGCCAATGGCTTCCTTGTCCACTTGTCATCTGTGCCTTTGTCTTGGATGGCAATCTTGGTAAATCATGCTAAATAACAGCCACACAGATGAAGACAGGCACGTAGCCAGCTTTTCACAAGGGGGTTCATTTTTCCTAATACAGACTACAAGGGGCGCCACAAGTTCATGCAGAGACATCATTGTTGTTTTAATCGACTCCAGGAGGACGCCACAAGTTTACACGGGTGTCATATTTTCCAAAACAAACTCCAGGGCGTTACAAATGTACATGGGGTCATATTTTTTCAACACAGAGGGCTGTGTAGTTTATCATTTGTGCAAACCAACAGCAATCGAGAGGTATGGGTATTCCCGATTTATATGAACCCTTTGTATGAACCTGTCATACATATTGCCAGTTGAGAGATATGTATTGTACATGATCACATTGTGTCAATACAATTGCATGTATAGGCTATCAACATTTGCGTGATTGCTCACGATGAATAATTTTTGCTTTGCCTCATATTTAAGAAGTTATTCTAACCTAAGAGGAAGACATGCTACTCTTTAGTATATAGCGCACTTACATTTATTTTAACATGCAATGACAAAATTACAGTGGCTGTGAAAGAGCAAATGCTTTTGATCCTAGGCAGATCTCGGACAAAACCTAGCGGAGTTTTCTTATGTAGTCTGATAAATGTTGACACTTGGTCGGAGTAGGAATGCATGGTATACCATGATATTACATGGTATTGCATGTAATACCGTGGTCTACCATGACATTACGTGGTAAACTGTGGTAGACCATGTTTTTTATATGTTGTGTATTGTAATTGCAAGGTATACCATGGTTTACCTTTTACAAAACAATATGGTATTTTAACATGGAATACGATGGTATATTTTCATAAGGGCGGTAAAGCAATGAAAATGCTGTACGGATTTATACACAATTTGAAGATAAAATACCGACTTTAACCAAACAAATGTGACAGGTCTGTTTTAATCGCCGGAAGAGAGCGTCGAATGTCATCTCGAACTGTCGTCGGTCAGGCAGGTGAGTATAATAAGCGCTTTGCCGGAACGCGCACGCATATCAGATTACAAATGCATCGGTCAGATGCAACCGAGTTACCCCACGGGGGTTGGTGTAACACTTAGGAGGGTGTTACGCATGGCATTAAACGCGTAATTTGCTAAGACAATCTTCTTATCGTAAGGATGACAGGAAGTATAAGGAAACATTTAAAAAAAATTGTCAGATATATGTTAAAATTGGTTCACTGAATATGACACATTTGAGTTATATATTTGCCTTTGTTAACCGTATTAATGAACACGTTCAGTGTCAATGTCACTGGCAGCATTGTAACATACATTGTCACTGTAGGAGAATATGTTGATAGCAAAATATACCATCGAACGAGAGTAAAACTTCAAGAGATTCGAAATGAAATTAACTGATTATGACATAGGTAATCATATAACCTAAATCGAAAAACCTCAAGTTAAACACCGCCCAAATTCAAATAAGATATCCCTACCCACATGTTACTCAACAGCCTTATTGCGTGACCAGGCGTCAACCACCCAAACCCTACCCCTTACATTCTTCCCAAATTGCTAAACAAGCAAAAGAACGAACAAGCAAGAATTCGAAAAGCATTGCAATTTGCTTATAGGTATATAAAGATTTAGCATGGAGCAGAGGAAGTGGGTATTTCACTCGTATGGAAAAAGAAACTATTTCCAATTGTGTTGGTGTCTAATTAGGAGAAACTGATTGCTATGCTTTCGCGGACATCTAGTAGTGTGTTTGGTGTATTAATATATCTACATATCTATCAAGGTGTGTCCCATCTTATATAATATGCAGAATCTTCTGACTTATCTTGTTTGGGGGGTTTCCCATCCAATGTATGTAAGGAGTAACTAACTATTACTAATTAACTGATTATTTTGTGTAATTGCATGCATGCAAACATTTGCAAAAGCAAAAGTAGCAGGTAATATGTGGCAACGCCGCGTGGGGGAGGGTTCGGGAGGCGGGTTTTGTGGAATATCTTTGCTGACACTTCATTCACAAGACGAATACCAAAACAGCGTCGCTATCCAAGATAAATAAATAAATAAATATGTCATGGCAGTATCAGAGTAGCTCCTGATAAAAATTATAGGACTTGGGTTATAAATTCACACATTTTGTATTAATACGTAGTACACTGAATTTCCTTATATGTTACTTTTCTTGTCGAATTAGTTATTCAGATACAACTGCAGTGCAGATGCAACTATATCGGTCAGATCTAAAAGGAATCGGTCCGGTGCAACTGCATCGAGACGTGCGTCAAAGCGAGTGTTTGAAGAGAGATTTTGCCGACTAGAGAGTCATATATACCTACACAGTTCACATAAAACCAGGCTCTGAACGGCTAACCGTGATCTACATCAAACAGGCGATAGGTTAGCAGGTGTGTATTCTGGCCAATGTCCTCGGTTGACACCTTTTACGTTTTGTGTATATACGAATGCACAGCGTAGTAAGAAATATTGAATCGGTCAGATCTGAAACATATATTTGTTTGCCCTGTGCTGCATTGTTGAAGATTTTAATTTGTAGTGAATTAATAAATAATGTATTAAACGTTCGTTAAACAAATGATGCGTACATATTGAACTTTCAATACACAATTGATACATTCATTAATAAACAGTGTTATTTTAATGGACAAAAATACATAGATAGTGAGAACAACAATTTCTTGTGGGATTTCATGATAAGTACTGTCTCTCTCCGAATTCATATTTATATACCGACGCCAGTGAATATTACGTCGGTGACGTGAATACAGTATTTTGTGGAAGATCTTAAGTACGTAATACCAAAAAGCGTCGAATAACTATCTGATATAGCGCTATCTGATATTCGTAAATTTGTCATGGCAGTATCGGAAAAGAAAATTACGGGATGTGGGTGTCGCGCAGAGACTGAAATGCCGACGTTGCCGAGCAACGGTGTGGACCAGGATATTCACCGTATAGAACCGAGGACGCGCGTCAAAGCAAGTGTGTGAAGACAGATTTCGCCGACTCGAGAGTTACACACCCAGTTCACACAAAAACAGGCTCGGAACGGCTAACCGAGGTCTACATCAAATTTATACAGGAAACCACTAAACCACGCACGCACGCACGCACGCACGCACGCACGCACGCACGCACGCACGCACGCACGCACGCACGCACGCACGCACGCACGCACGCACGCACGCACGCACGCACGCACGCACGCACGCACGCACGCACGCACGCACGCACACACACACACACACACACACACACACACACACACACACACACACACACACACACACATACATACACTAGAATGAAATACGTTCGCTGCCAGTTGTTCTCCTCCTTGTACCTCAAGTCCGGCGTGAGGCTGGCATCAGTATCTGCACTGGCACTGGCAAATATTGTCCTTCACGCCAGTGTAAATGGCGGATAATCGGCCAGCCTTTTACTTATGTGTTGAATGATTCTGGTCTGGAATGTATCTAACGAATTACATGAACTTGTGCTTGGAAGTAGAGAGTTCCACTCCTTCTGTGTAGACGGGAAGGAACTGCTTCTAGATGTGTGGATGAGTGTCTGATTTGAAGAAACGGATTATTGTGTTTACGCGTTCATCTAGTGTTGTGTTTGATGTGTTGGTCTAGTGGGATATCTATCAGATTGTGTTCCATTTTGCATAATATGCAGAGTCTTGTGACTTTCACCTTTGCCTGGAGGGTTTCCCATCCAAGGCCTTTAAGAAGTTTTGTTACAGTTCCTGGCTTTCTAGAGTATTAGTATACATTTATAATGCGCCGTGTATCCGGGTTAAAAACCTTCTCAAAGGCGCTAACAATATAATGCTAAATAATTTAAAATAAATTGAAGAGCTAAAATAAAATGTGGTTAAAAGACAGGTAAACATAGGTTAAATAAAAAGTTAAATAAATGATTTAAATGAATTAGTTATGTCAAGAAGTTAAATAAATACATTAAATATATTTAAAAAAATAATAATAAATAAAAAAGTTAAAATAAACAACTACAATTAAGTTGATACAGTAGATAAACAAATAAGTTAATCAGATAAGTTAAATAAACAAATTAAATAAATAATAAGTTAAATAAGTAAAATGTTCGAGTGATTAAAATGTCAACAGAGTGTTCGGAAGGAAAGAGATGTGTTTTTAGAAGTGACTGAGTAATTGTGACTGCAAAATCGGGCTGCTTTCCTTTGGGTTCTTTCGCTATCAGTATCGTCGATACGGGTCCTCGAATTTTGTTTTTGTTCGCTGCCAGTAGCAATGATATACTTCTTGCTCACCGCTCCAGTAGTCGTACCCACGAGATGATTCACAAATAGAAATCAAGGAAGTGCTTTATTTGACGTATGCTGACAGTATGACATACACACACGCGCACGCGCACGCGCACGCGCACGCGCACGCGCACGCGCACGCGCACGCGCACGCGCACGCGCACGCGCACGCGCACGCGCACACGCACACGCACACGCACACGCACACGCCCCTCCACCCTACTCTATTTACGACGTTCTGTTATGTTGTTAACAACGGGAGCCCAGTATCACTTCTGATCTGGTCACTAACAATGTTTTCCCCGAGTCATGGCATAAGGCAAACGGACCCAAACCACCGGAATCTTGTGGGTCTGGTGTTATCTGTGGTGGATTCAGAATGAACGTGTCCTCTTTGATCTGACTATTCTGCAATCTGTCGGCTCTGTATCGCATCGCAAATCGAAACAATCGGTATGTTTTGCTAGTATTACTTAATCAATGAAGCCGGCCGCGCACAACGCCTGCACACATACACTGTTTCGACCCGGCTGTCCTCAGCTGCGGTCGGCAGTGAGCAATGTGGACACTCTCTCCAGATCAACGATCAGAGCTCAAATTGCACTGCTAATCAGTGCAGTTGTTATCGCGACAACCAACGAACTTATTACATGTCCCGGTTGTGAAGTTGAGCTAATTTTGCCCGTCTGGGGGCAATTATTACATTCATCGTCACCCGAGTGCCATAAATGTGTCGAACCGTTTGTTTACGGTGCGCCCAGAAGTGCCGGAAAAGTCGTTGGTGAATTTCTGGGAATTCTGGGAATACGGTTTTGCCGTTTTCTCACCGGCAGCTCTTTTCATATCTCACATCCAGTGGCGTACCTAGGATCTCCCAAAGAGGGAGGCCAGAGGGGGGACCAGATGGGAGGCCAAGAGGTAGGCCAAAGGGGAGGCCAAATGGGAGGCCAAAAGGGAGGCCAAAGGGAGACCAAAGGAGGAGACCAAATGGGAAGCCAAAAGGAAAGGAGACCAAAAGGGCAGGGGAGGCCAAAGGGGGATGCCAAAGTGAGGCCAAAGGGAGACCAAAGGGGGAGGCCAAATGGGAGACCAAAGGGGAGATCAAAGGGGGAGGGGAGGCCAAAGGGGGAGGCCAAATGGGAGGCCAAAGGGGAGGCCAAAGGGGGAAGCCAAAGGGGAGGCCAAAGGGGAGGCCAAAGGGGAGACCAAAAGGCAGACAGAAGGGGGAGGCCAAAGGGGGAGACCAAAGTAGGAGGCCAAATGGGAGGCCAAAGTGGAGACCAAATGGGGAGGCCAAAGGAGAAAGCCAAAGGGGAGGCCGAAGGGGGAGGCCAAAGGGGAGGCCAAAGGGGAGACCGAAGGAGGAGGCCAAAGGGGAGGCCAAAGGGGGAGGCCAAAGGGGAGGCCAAAGGGGAAGGGGGAGGCCAAAAGTGAGACAAAGGGACAAAGCTTAGTCAGTCAGTGTAGTGGCGCAACAGGTTACATATGAAAAAATCAAAACATTAAGCCAAAGAAGGCCATGGCCCAATGCTACCCCCTAAATTCGGCACAGACCACCCCACCTGCACCCGGGACTGTAAACCCAGAATACCTACATGATTGCGTGAAATCTGATTTCTGTAACACTCCTGCGGTGAGAAAGTAAGTAGATTTAATGTGCTTGTGTATGTGTACGGGGATACTGCAACTTTTAATTGATGTCATCCAGCAGTCGTATGGCTCGAATCCACTTTCTGCCAATTTGAGCTACACACGGAACATAATGTGTCTTGAGCAGTTCCTACGACTGGTTACTGCGCTATAATAGAGCACGTGACCACTCACCACGGTGAACAGACGTTTAGGGGTGTTAGGCTTTGGGGTGCTTTCTAAACGAGATAAGTCCTCTCTGATCTGACCATTCTGCAATCTGTCGGCTCTGTATCGCATCGCAAATCGAAACAATCGGTATGTTTTGCTAGTATTACTTAATCAATGAAGCCGGCCGTGCACAACGCCTGCACACATACACTGTTTCGACCCGTAAATTTCACGAATTTCACACGAGGGGCAGGTTAAATGGCCTCATCACTCCTGTCTGATTTTCTTCCGAGACATAGTCCCATTAACTAGAATCGCTCTCCGTCCAGAGTTGTGTTCAAATGTAATAATGGTAATATTGGTAATGGAACAATTTGTAGTTAATGACAATTACAGTGTAATTATAATTGATTCTTTAGAACAGTGTAGTTGTAACTGAGTTATATGAGGTTGTGTAATTGTAATTGAACATTGTAATGCAACTTTAACCCAGTCCTGGCAACAAGAACGCACGAATTCACCTAAAAATAGCAGTAATGGCACATATAATCGTCTTTTAATAAACAGTGCACTGGTACTCAACCTATGAACTATTGCAATTGACCCTCCATAAAGCGTTATAATTGATTATTTGGAAGAGCTGTAATTGTAACTGTAATTTATTGTTTTGAAGCAGCGATGCAATTATAATTGTAATTGATTATTTGACGTGCTTTAATTGTAACTGAGCTTTAATGATGCTGTGTAAGAGCAGCTGAACCCAACCCTGTCCCGGTCTACTACGATTATACGAAGCCAATGAAGATCGACGTTGGGCTGGCTAGCAGCCAATTTGTCGCCCGGGACACGAATATTACATCAGCAGAACGTCAGTGGCGCAGCTGTTCTCGAATACTGGGAATGCCACGATTCTTGGACATTTTACTTATCTCAAGGTGTGTCGACATTTCATTGCAATCCGAACTCCAGCCTAGTTTTATCTGACAACAAGGAAGGAATCAATAACAGTGAAATGTCCATAGTCAGTAAGTTGCATTTCACGTAGTGCTGCAGATGAAATCTTGCACTTTATAGGTTCAGGTTCGCGACCGCAGTCTTCCATCATATGGCATATCGCGTGATTCTCTCTCCGGGCCACTATATTGCGACTATCGTTCTAATGACAAACTGTGTTTACCAGTTTTCTTCTTCTTCCTCTTGTCCATCTTTTGTTCTTTTTCTTTTTTCCCCTTTCGTTTTTTCTGCTTCTTCTTCTGCTTCGTGTTCTTCCTTTTCTTCGTCAGAATCATATGCACGATTTCAACCGCATATCTCGATCATTCTGTGGTTTCGTATTCCGAGGAGGCGCCGCCTTAAAGTAAAAGCCCAATAATTTTTAAGTCACGGTTTTATCGCATAGAATAAATCATTTATATATCAGTAACCATTTTTTGACAGTCTGTCACATTACCTCCTCGTTCTATCATTAACAAGGCGGTAATTAAGATGACAGTTTGAGATGCGCCGCACACAGCAAACCATTCGGCAAGCTTCGGGTGTTTCCGGTCGCGTGACGTAGCAGCGGGAACTCATCGTAGACTGCCTAGCCCTGTATTCAACTTGTTGTTGGCCAGGGGCAAGTGGAAATGTCTCCTGAAGCTTGTGTACTGCACATGCTGGCAGAATCACTCAAGCCATCACCAGCACCACCTAGCCAGCTGTCTGTAGCCCACATAACGAAACTGTCTGAAAACAAACCCAAGCAAATACACACACGGAAGATACAAAGACGATGGCAATTAGAAAAATACTTAATAAAATGTCCAGTGTACGATGAATAATGAAAAATAATGATGTATTCATGCATGGTGATTAATTATTGAAACTATGGCTTTGTTTGGTTTTGCATACTTTTGTCCACAAGGCTGATTGGATGCCAACACGTTGTATGTTCCAGAAGTATGTGATGAATAAAAAAAAATTACATCACTCAAATGCAGCTATTTTAGTCTCTTCTTTGTCGAGCAGTTATTAAATAAGCAATATAAAAAATATATCAGGCGTTTTTCATCTTGAAAAAAGTGTAGTATACTTGTGGTATACTTATGTGCCTTGAATATTTCTCATAACCTCATCACGTTTAAATGCATACTACTCACTCATTATTGGTTAAACTCAGAGGCCCATACTGCTGGTGCTGCCTATAGTTGAAGTAGGCAGTGTGGAGGACGTTCACATCCAGCACTACTGGCTGTAAACCTTCGTGCTGAGTGATGCATTGCACGTCAGTCGCAGACTCCTGTATGGTGCTCACCACAGGGTCAATTTCTCGGCAACACAAACATTCTTCTTCAGTGTCCAGTGATTGGCACTGGCCACACTGACACCTGCAAATAAATCATTGTTTGGGGTCAAATTGGGCCTGTCAAATCATGTAAGTTCACTGACACTGGCGGATAAATGCAGAAATGCATTACAATAACTAACTAACAAGTGCAGCTTGTCATGTATGATTATGCAATGCATATTCCAAAGGTATTACTCTGAATAGCTTACACCGAGTGAATGCATGCCAACGGTTATAAACAAATGTAGAGCTCTGCGAGTTTTGCATAGTCAGAAAGGATATAACCTACATAGAAAACCCGACAATACTGCGTTGCCGTGACATTGAGTTAAGACAACTACATGTGCCATTCATTACAACTAACATACGTAATTATGCTAATGGAATGATTTATACCAGTCAGTGTTGTCCAGTCGTTTGGGGACGAGTGGATCCCCGGCGTCGTTAGCCCGACGGTCCGCATCGTCAGCGTCACTCTCGGAGTCGGTGACGGTTGGCTCGAACCGATACCCATTTACCGCACGTTCATATGGCGCGACGGATCCCGGTAATGGTTCGCCATTCGAATAATACAAGTCAACAGAAATGTTACTACTCCTGTCACTGCTGTTGTCGTCATTAAAACTGTCTGAATCAACGCTGGTGTCATCAAATTCTGTGTCCGCCATTTCGCTTCGTTGTCTGCGATCCCAGTGAGTTTAACGTCAGTGATTTGTAAATTATTAGAAAGGTTAATTAAAGACCATATGGTGGACTTCCTCGTTAAGCATAAATTATTAAATTCATCTCAACATGGATTCCTTAAAGCGAGGTCATGCTTAACAAATATGTTATGTTTTTTGGAAGAAATCACTAAGTGGATAGACGTGGGATCGCCAGTAGATATTATCTACTTAGATTTTCAGAAAGCTTTTGACAAAGAGCCACATCAAAGATTACTACTTAAATTAAAAGCCCATGGTATCGGGGATAGCATAACTGACTGGATAGAACAATGGCTGACTGACAGAAGACAACGAGTTGTAGTAGATGGAGAAGTTTCAAATTGGAAATCGGTTTTGAGTGGGGTACCTCAAGGATCAGTATTAGGACCTATATTATTCTTAATTTATATCAATGACTTGGACGACAGTATAACAAGTAACGTACTGAAAGTTGCGGATGACACAAAACTGTTTAGAAAGGTTAATACTGATGGTGAACAACATTTACAAAACGATCTAGACAGATTAGTGAAATGGACTCAGAAATGGCAGATGTTGTTCAATTTTGGGAAATGTAAATGCCTACATACCGGACATAGGAACTTGAATGTAAACTATAAAATGGGAGATACTGTTCTGGGTACTACTGTAAAAGAAAAGGACTTAGGAGTTACAATAAGCGCTGATATGAAAGTTTCAGAGCAGTGTGGTATTGCAGCTTCAAAGGGTAATCAAATTCTTGGATTGATTAGAAGAAACATAATATACAAGGGAAAAAAGTTAATTATACCTCTTTATAAAGCAATAGTTAGACCTCATTTAGAATACTGTATACAAGCATGGAGACCATATCGTAAGAAGGATATAGATACGCTTGAACGCATACAAAGGAGAGCAACTAAAATGATTCCAGAACTGAGAGACCTTAGTTATGAAGAACGCATGAAAGAATGTGGTTTAACAACTCTAGAGACAAGGAGGTTAAGAGGAGATCAGATTGAAGTTTTTAAGATATTGAATGGGTATGAAAATATTGATAGAAATATGTTTTTCTCACTCAAGAAGGATAGCAGAACTAGAGGACATGAGGTAAAATTAGTAAAGGATCAATGTAGATTGGACATCAGGAAGCACTCGTTCTCACAGAGGACAATAAATGAATGGAACAAATTGTCTACAGATTGTGTAACTGCTAGCAGCGTGAATATGTTTTAAAACAAGGTTGACACATATCTCAGGAGGGCGGGCTATAAGTAGATGAACATTGTTGGACTCTCGATAAGCCAATGGCTTCCTTGTCCACTTGCCATCTGGGCCTTTGGCTTGGATGGCAAATCTTGTTAAATCCCGCTGTCAGGAAAAGGTTCCCGCTGCTACGTCACGGGTCAAAGGTTACCCGAGGAACATTCTCACTGCGGGCAAAGTCCATTGCTGGGGCAAGTTACAAATTAATTGGTGTTCTCTGTTAATTAGTCAGTTTTTGTGAGTAGGGTTATCAGATATAGTTTAGTACTGCTATTTCTGGTAATTTCGCGAAAAAATGTCGTGAGGTTGGGCTTTTACTTTAAAGAGACTTCCTCAGATTCTCGTGGTGCTGGCTAACGTGGCTATTGCTCCCGGTCCAGCGGTGGCCGACCCTTGCCGAGACTACTCGTGCGGCTCAGTGCCGACAGCTGCTATCGCCACAGCCTACTGCTTGGCCGGTCGCTCAATGCCGCAGCACCGGCCGTCTGAGTAATTTGGTACACCATATTATAGTAAAGATGATTTATGTAGGGTCGACCTTGCTCTCTCGGCGTAACTCATTTGTGTCGACCGGCACCACTATAGCTGAACTCTCAGATGAGCTCAATTCGATTACCTCCGCAGTAGGCCAATACTTTCAACACATTGTATCTGCACTTGATATATATATATATATATATATATATATATATATATATATATATATATATATATATATATATATATATATATATATATATATATATATATATATATATATATATATATATATATATATATTTATAGGAGTCAATACCTTCATATCTGTTATTAAAAAAACATTTCTATGTGCAATGCTAATGTCTTAGCCGGCTATGTTAGTAATGTCGGTATTGCGTGTTTTTATACCCTTATTATAATTATTGTTCTCGCTGTTTTTATTATTTATATGTATAGTTCTTATATTTTGTTATCAGTCCAGTTACTGGGTCTTCGGACCTGTTGGAACTGAATAAAATACATACACACATACACGCATGCGTGCGTGCGTGCGTGCGTGCGTGCGTGCGTACATACATACATACATACATACATACATACACACGCGCACACGCACGCGCACGCGCACGCGCGCGCGCACGCACGCACGCACGCACGCACGCACGCACGCACGCACGCACACACACACACACACACACACACACACACACACACACACACACACACACACACATACATACACTAGAATGAAATACGTTCGCTGCCAGTTGTTCTCCTCCTTGTACCTCAAGTCCGGCGTGAGGCTGGCATCAGTATCTGGCACTGGCAAATATTGTCCTTCACGCCAGTGTAAATGGTGGATAATCGGCCAGCCTCTTACTTACGTGTTGAATGATTCTGGTCTGGAATGTATCTAACGAATTACATGAACTTGTGCTTGGAAGTAGAGAGTTCCACTCCTTCTGTGTAGACGGGAAGGAACTGCTTCCAGATGTGTGGATGAGTGTCTGATTTGAAGAAACTGATTATTGTGTTTACGCGTTCATCTAGTGTTGTGTTTGATGTGTTGGTCTAGTGGGATATCTATCAGATTGTGTTCCATTTTGTGTTCCATTTTGCCTGGGGGTTTCCCATCCAAGGCCTTTAAGAAGTGTTGTTACAGTTCCTGGCTTTCTAGAGTAATTGTGCTTGCAAAATCGGGCTGCTTGCCTTTGGGTTCTTTCGCTATCAGTATCGTCGATACGAGTCCTCGTGTTTTTGTTCGCTGCCAGTAGCAATTATATACTTCTTGCTCACCGCTCCAGTAGTCATACCCACGAGATGATTCACAAATAGAAATCAAGGAAGTGCTTTATTTGACGTATGCTGACAGTATGCTGACAGTATGCTGACAATATGCTGACAGTATGCTGACAGTATGCTGACAATATGCTGACAGTATGCTGACAGTATGCTGACAGTATGCTGACAGTATGACCAATCGAAATAAACATTTGGGAATTGTAATTAGTTTGGCATCTGAAAATGTTGTTTGTCCCTACAGTCTGGAAATATATATATCTAGCAAAAGTTCACATTTAATAAACTTACATGGGAAATGAAATAGCAAATACAGTTTGCGTGTGCAATACGTCATCTTCACAGTAATGTGATGGTTTCTAGTCATATTTTAAGCGGTATTAATAATGGGCTTATTATTGGATAAAACAGAGACTGTTGATGCAAAATAGTTTCCGCACCAGGTGACAGTTTATCTTTCAAACTCCGAAAAGTACGGCTAAAATACCTTGGTTTGTTACAAAGCAGCATATATGGGCGATGTTGCTGGTTAGTCTGTTTTGGATATTGTCTTTCGCTAGACCCAAACTTTGGTGGAGATGGCTTGGCCATGTTGTCCGCGTAGACAGGAATAGCCTTCCAAGTGCCGCTCTGAAATGGATGCCACCTGGAAAAGGAGGAGAGGCAGACCACTGGGCAATTGGAGACGAAGTATCGAAGTTATGTGGTTGGCTGGGAAGACCGGGAATGAGCTGAACTGGATTGCGCAAGACCGTGCTAGTTCGAGACGATTTGCTGGCGCCTAATGCTGAGAGCTGGAAGAGAAGAGAATTGAGTTAGTGAAACCCAAGCCTAAACTTCAGAAATGCATCGGTGTAGTCTAATACCAACTAATTTGGTCTAATCTAGAATACAGACCCATTATAATGCAACACATGTGTCCAGCTGTTGTGACATAAGACGCCAAGAAAATATTTCCAGGAACTGGTTCTCGGTGTTTTGATTGGATGATTGGTTGGTTTATTCTTGGAAAACAGCAAAACGTTGTAGGGCCTTTCCGCTTTGGGTGATTAACTACAAACTGGTGTCATTCAAATATTCGTTAAGAGACGCCCTAAACTGCGTGCGATACAGCAGTGACACAACCGCCTGTAATTCCGTATAAATAACATTTTATTGATAGAAATATGTTTTTCTCACTCAAGAAAGATAGTAGAACTAGAGGACATGAGGTAACATTAGCAAAGGATCAGTGTAGATTGGATATCATGAAATATTCGTTCTCACAGAGGACAATAAATGAATGGAATAAATTATCTACAGATTGTGTAACTGCTAGCAGCGTGACTATGCTTAAAACAAGGTTGACACATATCTCAGGAGACCAGGTTACACGTAAATGAAAAAATATCGATATCTCGATAAGCCAATAGCTTTCTTGTCCACTAGCCATCTGGGCCTTTGCCTTGGATGGCAGTCTTGTTGAATCTTGTTATATTTTGTCAAATATTATAATCGTAAACATTAGCACTGAGTCAACTGACCATTCACATAATTAGCACATTTTGCGTTAGCGCGCGGATATTCATTAATGCGGTAGCAACACTAACTGGATAATTGTGCAGCCTAAGTCTTGAAAATGACATAATACACCAACTTGTTTTGTCATTATTAAAATTTCAGTAATGTCGAACTTGTTTATTCAATTAATTTAATAAAATAGTGTGTACATTTGTGAAAATTATCGAACGAATTTACTGTGATCGCAAATGTGTGAATAGCCATAAATATTGTCATGGTATATCTAGCCGGACCACGTTTGCCCATTTCTCACCGACTTGTGACCGAGTCCGTTCAAAAATCATTTACTTGTTTGATTTCATCAAAACTAAATAACACATTTGCATAAATCTAGCTAGTTAGATAAATGCTAGATAGGTTTGATTTTTCGCGAAATTATTTTAATAAGACGAGCGAAAATTGAGTTGAGGAAGGACCTGGATTGTGAGTTCCGCCGCCTTCTTATTGCAGCACAAACGGTACTTTCTGTGCGCCACATGTGCATGTACGCCAGCTACATTGCTGTACACAACTGATTAGGTTATTGAGGCGTGTGGTCCGTGGCTGACGAGAAGCAGGCACCTTCTAGCAGAATGAATTGCGAGCCGCACGGTCCGTTTCTTGCGTAACTAGATCTTAGAACCGAGGTTAACGGAATGCGCGATAACCACGTCACATACATGAGATTTAGCAATTTCTCTCCAGACCTCGAATGACGTCAGCATTGACAAACGACCATCGCACAGTAGCAGCGACATTGTCACCGCGACATGTCTTCGCCTAGCGCCGAGAGCAGCGACTTTGATAAATCGCGCGGTGGTGAAACCGATTTATGCGCCGGTCGTCCGGAAGGATAAAAACGGCGATTGGCGGCTGTGCTAAGTACGGGTATCGACCGGTGCATCTGAGAACGCTTGGGCGGAGACGTTGCCGACAAGTGTTCAACGCGCTCTCCGCTCGCTTGGGACGGGCATAGACGGACAGCTGGGGCTTGTCACCGCCGACCGGCGTTCGCTACATCGGCGTTCGTTCGTTCGTTCGTTCGATCGTTCGTTCGTTCGTTCGTTCGTTCCACACGGGTCGAGCGTTTCCAACAAGGCCGATGCTGGCAAACTCGCAAAGTGATTAGCGATAAATGGCCTACGGTGAGATTACTGCATTAATACATTCGCACCTAAATGCAGAATGCGTACGAGATCATTGCGATGCATTTATTCCGATTTTGTGACTGGCCGGGTTCTACACTGTTGGAAATAGGTGTTTTACTGTCGACGTGTAATCCATCCAATTTGTATTACGACGGGTACGCACCACATTCATCTGCTGCAATTATTAATTTCATCCCAAGTTTCGCACATAATGGCTGGCATCGAATACGAATGCGACTGGCTAACGAGAGTATCTGATGAAAACTGAATATTCCGTCTTTCGATCGTTGGGCCATCGGGCGATCATGCTGTGAAATACGGCTTCGACGTCAACGCTGGATTTTTTCGCGTCCAGCAGAAGACAAGTCGATATCCAGCCGCGGCGTCGCAGCGACAGTTCCACGGTGAATGTGATTTGACTGAAAGCCGAAGTCGCGGCAAACAGGCCCACATCGTGCAGGAATTCGTGCGTCAGTGTGTGCGGGCGGCCAATGTACCCAGTGACCCCAGGAATGGTCGACAGCGGCGCCTGCCAACTCGATCGTAGATCCGAGCTTGCCTCCACACCTTCGATCTGCTGACCGCAGTGGCATCGTTCCTCCAGCCACGGATCGGCGCGAACGGCGGCATAGGATGTAGGCAGAACGCAAGACGACTGACACCACCAGCGCTCCTCGTGGTGTTGGACTAGTCGAAGCTGTACGCCAGCGGCCACGGGAGCAGCAGCAGGTGAGGTCGAAGGAAACAACCGAGAGAACAAATTAATTTAAAATGGTTGATGTATGGTAGTTCAGTACGTTTTACATATGAAAATATCAATGACAGGCAACTTTCGGCTGCCTACTGCCTGTGGCTACGCTATCGACGGAACATGTAGAGACCGAGTGAAGAGAATGAAGACGAGACGTGTAAAGACCGAGTGAAGAGATTGTGGACGTGACGTGTAAAGACCGAGTGAAGAGATTGTGGATGGGACATGTAAAGACCGAGTGAAGAGATTGTGGACGTGACGTGTAAAGACCGAGTGAAGAGATTGTGGACGGGACATGTAAAGACCGAGTGAAGAGATTGTGGACGGGACATGTAAAGACCGAGTGAAGAGATTGTGGACGGGACATGTAAAGACCGAGTGAAGAGATTGTGGACGAGACATGTAAAGACCGAGTGAAAAGATTGTGGACGGGACATGTAAAGACCGAGTGAAGAGATTGTGGACGGGACATGTAAAGACCGAGTGAAGAGATTGTGGACGGGACATGTAAAGACCGAGTGAAGAGATTGTGGACGGGACATGTAAAGACCGAGTGAAGAGATTGTGGACGGGACATGTAAAGACCGAGTGAAGAGATTGTGGACGGGACATGAAAAGACCGAGTGAAGAGATTGTGGACGGGACATGTAAAGACCGAGTGAAGAGATTGAGGACGAGACGTGTAAAGACCGAGTGAAGAGATTGTGGACGGGACGTGTAAAGACCGAGTGAAGAGATTGTGGACGGGACGTGTAAAGACCGAGTGAAGAGATTGTGAACGGGACGTGTAAAGACCGAGTGAAGAGATTGTGGACGGGACGTGTAAAGACCGAGTGAAGAGATTGTGGACGGGACATGTAAAGACCGAGTGAAGAGATTGTGGACGGGACGTGTAAAAACCGAGTGAAGAGATTGTGGACGGGACGTGTAAAGACCGAGTGAAGAGATTGTGGACGGGACGTGTAAAGACCGAGTGAAGAGATTGTGGACGGGACGTGTAAAGACCGAGTGAAGAGATTGTGGACGGGACGTGTAAAGACCGAGTGAAGAGATTGTGGACAGGACGTGTAAAGACCGAGTGAAGAGATTGTGGACGGGACGTGTAAAGACCGAGTGAAGAGATTGTGGACGGGACGTGTAAAGACCGAGTGAAGAGATTGTGGACGAGACATGTAAAGACCGAGTGAAAAGATTGTGGACGGGACATGTAAAGACCGAGTGAAGAGATTGTGGACGGGACATGTAAAGACCGAGTGAAGAGATTGTGGACGGGACATGTAAAGACCGAGTGAAGAGATTGTGGACGGGACATGTAAAGACCGAGTGAAGAGATTGTGGACGGGACATGTAAAGACCGAGTGAAGAGATTGTGGACGGGACATGAAAAGACCGAGTGAAGAGATTGTGGACGGGACATGTAAAGACCGAGTGAAGAGATTGAGGACGAGACGTGTAAAGACCGAGTGAAGAGATTGTGGACGGGACGTGTAAAGACCGAGTGAAGAGATTGTGGACGGGACATGTAAAGACCGAGTTAAGAGATTGTAAACGGGACGTGTAAAGACCGAGTGAAGAGATTGTGGACGGGACATGTAAAGACCGACTGAAGAGATTGTGGACGGGACGTGTAAAGACCGAGTGAAGAGATTGTGGACGGGACATGTAAAGACCGAGTGAAGAGATTGTGGACGGGACGTGTAAAGACCGAGTGAAGAGATTGTGGACGGGACGTGTAAAGACCGAGTGAAGAGATTGTGGACGGGACGTGTAAAGACCGAGTGAAGAGATTGTGGACGGGACGTGTAAAGACCGAGTGAAGAGATTGTGGACGGGACGTGTAAAGACCGAGTGAAGAGATTGTGGACGGGACGTGTAAAGACCGAGTGAAGAGATTGTGGACGGGACGTGTAAAGACCGAGTGAAGAGATTGTGGACGGGACGTGTAAAGACCGAGTGAAGAGATTGTGGGCGGGGCGTGTAAAGACCGAGTGAAGAGATTGTGGACGGGACGTGTAAAGACCGAGTGAAGAGATTGTGGATGGGACATGTAAAGACCGAGTGAAGAGATTGTGGACGTGACGTGTAAAGACCGAGTGAAGAGATTGTGGACGGGACGTGTAAAGACCGAGTGAAGAGATTGTGGACAGGACGTGTAAAGACCGAGTGAAGAGATTGTAGACAGGACACGCAGAGACCGAATGAAGAGATTGTCGACTGGCCATGTATATACCCTCTTAAGGTCGACATAGCATCTTAGCTGATGAAGCCCTTTCTGTGGCCCAATTCTGCAGCTTCGCCTTAAACAACACTTAGTATGAAATGACATTGTAAACGTTCGTATTCGTTCGGAATGAATATGAAAATATAACCCTAACCATAGCCATAAATAACCTTTGAACTCGTTGAGCGACCTCTAAACCAGAGTTTTAAGATATGTAACTTTGCACGGTTGATTGTTTAAGCAAAATGCACCAAATGAAGGTTGTGTACATTTACATTAAAAAAGAGTTATTTTTGAAAGGCACAAGTAGGACTGCGGACACGCACATTCAACTTGGCATGTTTCGCTCGTTAGACTCGTGTTTTTGTTGCTGCGCACTATACCTATGTGCACAGCACCTGCACAATAGCACAGCACCTGCACAATAGCACAGCACCTGCACAATAGCACGCGACACAATACATATTCCTATGGCATTCCCTCACACACTATATATATATATATATATATATATATATATATATATATATATATATATATATATATATATATATATATATATATATATATATGTATGTATATATATGTATATATATATGTATATATATATATATATATATATATATATATATATATATATGTATATATATATATATATATGCATATATATGCATATATATATATATATGCATATATATATATATATATATATATATATATATATATATATATATATATATATATATATATATATATATATATATATATATATATATATATATATATATATTATATATAAATACACAACAGTTGTACACTACATGATTGTAAAATAGCAGTACAAGATGTACACTAAACAGCTATGCAGCAAATATACGCTACACAAATGCGATATCCGTGCGCTACACATATACACCATACATGTATGTACACGATATACTTGTACAAAAACTATACACATGCAACAGTCATACAGCTATGCAATACACGCGTAGTAAGACGTTCAGGAGAAGGCTATACGACATCTGCTTTGGCTCCAGTTCGTCGGCACACGACGCTCGCAACACGCGAACTTATTGTATCAACAGATGTTTAGACACGGCGTGAACGATGTCAGTATCTGTCAAACCCACGAGTTCACGCCAGGCGGCGCCCTCAACAGACAATCCTCACCACGAAGCATTTAACTGTGGAATCAGCCGACACTTCCAGCGGAAACGGATTGATCTTAATCTGTCTGCACACTGAAATAGATGTTTTATTGGATGCATTGCCGTGCTTGTAATCGTGTGCACCGCTAATGGATATTCTGTATGGATACAATAATTATTCAGTGCAGATCTTGTTTGATTATCTTTCATACGTACACTTGTTCTGCGCAAAATACCAATGGTATGAAGGAATTTCGACTGAAGCACTGTAAACCGAGCGAGGACAGTGGAATGTAAACAAATGAATGTCGTTTATCACGACAACAATACGACTACACGACTAGTGTATTGATCTTCATCGAGCTCAATACTTGTCGTCAAGTCTGATTCTGATTCATAGCTCTCCTTCTTTTTTCTGCTGTTTGCTCGTCGATCGTCGTGTACGGTTTGTATGTAGCTGTAGTAGTTGTATTAATAATAAATGTTTGAAATGTTTTCTTAAAAAGCTCAAAGCTATATACATTATTCAAATATCGAGCAATAAAATAATAAAGAAAAAATAGCATTTAAACTGGAAAACATAATTAAAATGAAATAATGTGGAGTGAAAACTTAACTATAAATATAATGTAAATGACAAAATCGCAAGTGTGTATCACTCGATTTAATGCATTAGTAAGATGGATATAAAGCATACAGTAATGTCCTTAAACGCAGACGTTGTCCTAGTACATACAACGGCAAGGACTTGGCACTTTGTAGGACTGGTCACCACACAATGTTCACCAACGCGAACATCACTGTTGTTGAAATGACCAGTGTTGTGTTTTCGATTATGTAGAGGTAATTCCAACTATAACGCTGATCCACGTTTTATGCTGTAGGGATGGTGACGAACGTTGTTTTGTCTGTGGTCCAAATAGGACAGTTGATATGTGCAGTAGAAAGCAGTATAAAACTATATTGTATACATGCTTGTTGGCCATGTCGTAAGACGGTCGTAGATAAGTTAGAATATTAGGCCCTAAAAAGTTGTTGACGGTGGAGGCCACGTTGACTCAAGAATGGATAACACTTTATTGTGAAAAACATTTCAAATAATGTTGCCATTCGATTAAAAGGAGACCGTCATTTAATGCAGAAGTTTTCTTAAATATTGAATGGGTATGATACCGACAGAAATGTTTTGTTTTCAAACTTAAGGAAAGTAGTGGAACTATACGACGCGAACTAGCGTTGGTAAAACATAGTGTGTAGATTAGACGCCACACACACGACACCACACAAACACCACACACGACACCACACAAACACCATACACGACAAACCACACACCAACACAGACGCAGGCGCTCGCACACACATACTAAAATGTTAGACTCTCGATAAGTCAATTGTTTCCTTGTCCACTTTCCATCAGGAATCCGTTGCTAAGGATGGTAATCTTGCTAAATGTTAGACTCTCGATAAGTCAATTGTTTCCTTGTCCACTTTCCATCAGGAATCCGTTGCTAAGGATGGTAATCTTGCTAAATGTTAGACTCTCGATAAGTCAATTGTTTCCTTGTCCACTTTCCATCAGGAATCCGTTGCTAAGGATGGTAATCTTGCTAAATGTTAGACTCTCGATAAGTCAATTGTTTCCTTGTCCACTTTCCATCAGGAATCCGTTGCTAAGGACGGTAATCTTGCTAAATGTTAGACTCTCGATAAGTCAATTGTTTCCTTGTCCACTTTCCATCAGGAATCCGTTGCTAAGGATGGTAATCTTGCTAAATGCATTTAGTGGTGATCTATGTTGTAGCCTACTGGTTAGCTAAATGCGTACCGTTCGCTAGTAATTTTGTTGAAAATCTAGCCAGAGACCAGTATTTCACACCCGCCGACGTGGATGGCTGGCGAGGGTGACCTCGAGCGCCTCAGCCAACTGCCCTCTGCAGGAAGTTGGCAAGCGTCTTCGCATCCAGCGAGACCTAGAATGGTTGAGGTCAATGGCAGAACCTTAATAGGAACACGCACGCACGCACGCACGCACGCACGCACGCATGCGTGTGCAAACGACACAAGTTTCTATTACCAAAGAAATCCAGCTTCAGTTCGCCCTATATCGTAGACCGCAGTTCCAGCTAAGTCTGCAAGGAAACTTGTAACTAATTTTCAGTTAACATGTTCCGTTTGTTTGACAGCGCGTAAATACATTGCCAACACATTCAACTTAACGGTAACCGGAGTCGCGTTGGCGCATTCGTTGACACGTTATGCGCCGTTTCCCAAGTACATAAGAGTACGATGCAGCGTTATAGTACAACAAAATATTGTTAATTGAGATACTGACGTGCGTCAGATTGTGTAAGCAATAGTGTAGTTGTTGCTTCATGAAATAGAGATCATCCACATTTCCAAAGCTATCTTATTGATACTGATAATTGGAAACGGTTGGAATGTTAGCAGTATTTGGGTTTTATACCGGCGGATCGATGCAGCAATCCCGCGATCAGTTACGTATCGCTATCAGTTCAACATGCCACCCATTGTTTTGTGCTAACTATAGCTTGATACAGAGAGACAACACTGTTTGTATAAATCGTACCTTTTTATTGCTACCTACAATTCTGTAATGACTAGACTTGGCTGAAACGACAAAAACATTACCATATGTATCAATTGTGCCTCCCTTTATAGCCACCCGCAATTCTGTGATGACTAGATTTGACTGAAACCGCGAGAAAACTACCATGCATCTGTGTCAATTGTACGTTGCTTTATAGTCACCCGCAATTCTGTCATGACTAGATTTGACTGAAACAGCGAGAACACTACAATGCATCTGTGTCAATTGTACCTTGCTTTATAGCCACCCGCAATTCTGTGATGACTAGATTTGATTGAAACAGCGAGAAAACTACCATCTGTGTCAATTGTACCTTGCTTTATAGCCACCCGCAATTCTGTGATGACTAGATTTGATTGAAACAGCGAGAAAACTACCATCTGTGTCAATTGTACCTTGCTTTATAGCCACCCGCAATTCTGTGATGACTAGATTTGATTGAAACAGCGAGAAAACTACCATCTGTGTCAATTGTACCTTGCTTTATAGCCACCCGCAATTATTTGAGGACTAGCTTTGGCTGAACAAGAACACTACAATCTGCATGAATTGTACCTTCATTTATTACTTGCCACAATAAATGTGATGACTAGCTTTGGCTGAAACGGGAAGAACACTACCAACTTTATCAATAAATAATTGAACCTTCCTTTGTCGCCACCCATGCGTTTGTGGTAAGCCCTACCCTACGTCTATATTGTTAAGGGAAGAATCGCTCGGTATATTCCCGTGAGCACACCGCGGACAGCATCAGTCACTGGGTACAAAACCGCTAATGATATAAATAAAACATATTCATTGTTGAAATGATGAGCAAGCCTAAGAGCAAGCCTAAGAGCAAGTATAAAAGCAAGCCTAAGAGCAAGTCTAAGAGCAAGCCTAAGAGCAAGCCTAAGAACAAGTCTAAGAGCAAGTATAAAAGCAAGTCTAAGAGCAAGTCTAAGAGCAAGCCTAAGAGCAAATCTAAGAGCAAGTCTAAGAGCAAGTCTAAGAGCAAGTCTAAGAGCAAGTCTAAGAGCAAGCCTAAGAGCAAGCCTAAGAACAAGACTAAGAGCAAGCCTAAGAGCAAGCCTAAGAGCAAGCCTAAGAGCAAGTCTAAGAGCAAGTCTAAGAGCAAGCCTAAGAGCAAGTCTAAGAGCAAGTCTAAGAGCAAATCTAAGAGCAAGTCTAAGAGCAAGTCTAAGAACAAGTCTAAGAGTAAGTCTAAGAGCAAGTCCAAGAGCAAGTCAAAGAACAAGTCTAAGAGCAAGCCTAAGAGCAAGTCTAAGAGCAAGTCTAAGAGCAAGTCTAAGAACAAGTCTAAGAGCAAGTCTAAGAACAAGTCTAAGAGCAAGCCTAAGAGCAAGCATAAGAGCAAGCCTAAGAGCAAGTCTAAGAACAAGTCTAAGAGTAAGTCTAAGAGCAAGTCTAAGAGTAAGTCTAAGAGTAAGTCTAAGAGCAAGCCTAAGAGCAAGTCTAAGAACAAGTCTAAGAACAAGTCTAAGAGCAAGCCTAAGAGCAAGTCTAAGAGCAAGCCTAAGAGCAAGCCTAAGAGCAAGTCTAAGAGCAAGTCTAAGAACAAGTCTAAGAACAAGTCTAAGAACAAGTCTAAGAGCAAGTCTAAGAGCAAGCCTAAGAGCAAGCATAAGAGCAAGTCTAAGAGCAAGTCTAAGAGCAAGTCCAAGAGCAAGTCTAAGATCAAGTCTAAGAGATTCTGCTTCTTGTGGGATGCTAACAGTTCCCCGTCACCTTAGTGTAGATTGCGTTCCACTTCCACCTTTTCGGCTTGGAAAAACAAAGAACATTGAACGTCCTTCCACATTCGTAAATGTCCGTCCCAAAGTTCGTGCCCCCGACGACTTCGGTACTAAACACAAACTCCGTTTTGTCTACACCATCTGAAGTCTACATTGGAGATTGTTTTGTTATGTCGATCGATTCAGTTACACGTACACTTGCTTTCTTGGCACATTTGACCGTAGGCTTCCTCGTGTATATTTCTTTAATTTGTATTATATCCACGTATCCATGCAGCGGTTAGAGCATCGGAATCTCAGTCGAGAGAAACCGGGTTCTAATCCTCTTGCTGCTGTTTCGAAACTTTTACAATTTCGTGGGTGAAGTGTACAGCGCTTTGAACAGTCCCAAATACCGGATAACGCGCTATATAAGAACGTACCTTTACTTTTACTGTGAATAAAATACAGCATAGGTGATGATGCCAATAAAAATAACATAATAACTATATTGAACATTGTTCACATTAAGAAAAAGTATTAAAATGAGAAAAACTATCGTAGCAACCTATTTCAGTGTCACTGCTCATAAAACAGTTTGAACAGGTGGGTTTTTAGTGTTTGTTTAAACGTCTGTAGGTCCTTAGTGGCGCGCGCAGCAACCGGCAGCCGATTCCAGAATGGGGATGCCGAAATCCCAAAGGCATGTCTCCCAATCACACGCTTCGGCACCTGTTCACTTAGTGCTGCACCTGTCGTACTTCGCTATCACGGTGGTGCACATGGACCAGTTCAGCTAGATAATTGGGTGCCAGGCCATGTAAACATTTAAACACAATGACTAACAGTTTAAATTCGATTCGGTGACACATCGGTAGCCAATGCAGTGCGCGCAACTCAGTGGTGATGTGGACACGTCGTCGTGTCCTAGCTTTGTTTTGGATCCACTGTAGGCATTCGATTTGTGCAAATGGTAGTCCTAGCAATAGCGAATTGCACTAGTCCAGCCGTAACGTCACAAGGGCTAGAACCGCACATCTTGTAGCCTCAGGTGTTAGATAACGCCAAATTGACGATAGCCTGTGGAGATGATAGTTGCAACTGGCACAGACAGCAGTAACCTGGTCGATCATAGATAACTGTTGGTCCATAATTACACCCAGATTTCGAACACGCGATGCAGGAACGATGTTGCTACTCCCAACACTGAATGGGCAAGAGACAGCATTACCAAATGTAGTGTTGTGTTTGGAGATGAAGCATATTACTTCAGTCTTACCGTCAATTTCAGTCAACGCAGCAGCATCCACTTTCGTATTTATCTTATGCACGTGACTAGACTCAACATAGATCGATCTTTATCACTTTCAATGTCAATGACATTGTCGGGTTAAACGACACAAAGATGTGTATGTCATCAGCATAATGTTGTACTGTAGCTAACACCGTTCCTCTGATTCATGTAAACGCCTTTATAATGCGACACTAAACGACCCCGCGTTCTCGTTCTCGCCAGATTAAATATTCAACATGCCTGCTCTTTCATGCTAACCGATGACGTCATGTTTGCTTTTGAAATTGGAGCTTCCGTGGGGGACGTCAGTTGTGCATTTCATTGTCACTAATCTTCACACTATGTGGCTTTTCGAAGGTAATAGGAGTGCAAATGTATGTCCTTCTTGAAACGCGAAGGTCTGTCAGTACGTTGTCATTTCAGGAAGATATTAAGGTATGTAGCATTGCTGTGATGTTATCGACTAGTGCTGGAAAGCAGCTGTGCGTGACATTAAACACAGTTTTACTGTTGCAGACTGCCAGCGTGGAACACGGCATGAGACAAAAGAGGTCAAGAGGTTTCAATGGCACAAACCCCACCTGCCACCTGGCTGGAGTTTCATGGTCTTCTGCGTGAACTTTCCGAAATGTCCCGATTGTCTGCAGTCAGGACTGAAACGCCGTGAGAAATCTGGAGTTTCGTTATCTTCTCCGCAACGAGTGCGTAACAACAGAGCCTTGTTTGCCTTCTGCGCAACGAGTGCGTAACAACAGAGCCTTGTTTGCCTTCTCCGCAACGAGTGCGTAACAACAGAGCCTTGTTTGCCTTCTGCGCAACGAAATCAACACATGTGAAGTAACCGAATTTTTACCGACTTCTGCGCGAAAAACCCCGCCACTGAGAATGAATAATGAATTCCGTGGTCTCGAGAAGACAAGAATTCGAATCATTAGTGATGTTGCACCATCAATACAAAGTACTACTGGTCGCACGTGCCATTAGTAAGGTGTGCGATCAACAAGAGTGACAGTTGATAAATGTGCAACGATTTAAACCTGCGCAACGACATGTATCGTCCAATTTATGACATGGGTGATCGGAGCCTCCGAACGCAAGCGCCTTATCACGTGGTCCCGCTGAACGAGACGTCGCAGCAGCGTCGTGACGTCAACACGACGAACAACCAATCGGGATACTCGTACGGAGTGAGCACAAATGGCCGGTCACGACCGCCATATGACGTAAACAATACGTCATACGACATAAAACAAACGAACAATCGGCCACAAGTGTTCGGTGACACGAACACGACGGGGCAGCGATTGTGCCAGTATAGCAACACAAATCGAGCGACCGACATACCAGAGGATATCAGCCACACTAAATCGTCACTAACGTCATTCGACGTCACGAACGCGAGCCCCAATCAACAGCAAAAACCCCAACGCCCCGTGACACCGGCCAGAGGAATTCGCCGCAGTTCACTAAGTGGACAGAGTCGCCGGGGCGACCCGACACGTGGCTCGAGTCTGCCCAAGGACGCGGACGCTAAATCAAAGCGTAGCGGGCCTACGAAACCGACGACAAAACCGACACCAGAGAAAGCGCAAACGAAGGCGCTGAAACGGCCGTCTGTCGTCGTCACAGAGTCGACATATCTCAACCTGGCCGTCGTCGTGACGGTCTTCTTCAACATCCCTCTCGGTCTGCTGGCCGTAGCTATCGCCATGCGATCGGCCGCCGCCTATCGCAGTCACCGCGTCGAACGTGGGCGTCGCTACGCCACGCTCGCGCTTGTTGTCAGCCTGCTCGGTGTCGTCACTACCGTTGCCGCTGTAATGGCCGCCGTCCAGTACGTCACGTCGCGGACCGACGACATCACGTGATGTCGCCCTCTATCGGACATGTTTAGAACCAACATCAAACACAATGAATATCGATTTCGAGCAGCTTCGACGAGACGGCGTGCGAAGACGACGTTTGCAAGTGGTGCTGTAACGTCGGGGGACTCTAATGACATCGGACGCTGATCCACATCGAAGGGACGCCCGCGAGCCCTGGTGATCCCAGTGAGACGCCGATTAGATTAAAGTTCTTCTTCTTCTGTGTAATAAGTAATTCCCTCAAATATGGGGATGAAGGAAACGAAATGATATACATCAGATAGCTGCCTCGATTGCTAGAAAAAGAAGGAAAGAAAGGAATGTTTAGTTGTTACGTTTAAAATTGTTTAGTTCAAAGTCCTGATCAATTCAGTTCAGAACTAATCCCTAGAGTTTCTCTGCAGTTGCAAAGGGAGACTCTAGAATTGTTCTTGGAAATAAGCGGTATTTGTAATGGTCTGCCTTAGTTCAAACATCGTTTGTGATGCATCGCGAAGGAGTGAGGGATAGTCTTGGTTGAAAGTAATACTAGTTTGTTTGTTAACGTATAAAACAGTATTAGCCTGGTGCTGCTGTGACGTCTTTGCAGTGACGACGAGTCAGCAGTCTTCAGCTATTGACGCTATTAGGCTCGTGTTGTGATATCTTCGAAATAGACCTACATAATAAGCTATTCTTCTTTGTATAATTTTTACCGTTGTAGTTAACCTTTTTGCACAGGGGTAACACACGTGACGGTACTGACATATTCCAATTGTTGCCGAACAAGGGTTGCATAGAGTATTTCCTCTAGCTATCCAATTTGGAGACTTCGTTGTAGAAAGCTTAGTATGCTATTAGCTGTATTTATGGTTTGGTTGATACGTTGGTTCCATTTAAGATCAGACGACAAGGTGGCGCCAAGGTGCGTGGATGACTGTGTGCAAGATAAAGCGTGTTTGTGAAGCGTGTAGTTGGATGTAACGGGAGATTTTGGTGATGTAACTGGACGGGATTTCACACTTTGCTGTATTAAATTCCAGGAGCCATGTCTTCTCCAGAAAGCCCATGCAATCAATGTCTTCCAGTAGTTGTTTTGCAATAATTTATTTTACTTAGTTCCACAACAGGGATATAGTCATATGTGAATAATATAACAGTGGCATTATTTATTTATGAGGAAGTTAATTAATGAAAACCAGGAAAATAAATTAGCGTAGAACAGTGTCCTGCGGCACACCAGATGTCACTGGTACCGGACAGGATATCTTTCCGTCTAAACCCATCCGTCGATTTGTATTGGTGATGAAGCTATTGGCCGCCTTAAAGTGTTTCCTCTAGCGTCATAGACATCAACCTTTTTGTGCAACTGCGCTCTATCCTTTCCCACCTTGTCGAACACTGTAGCAAAATCCATGATGATGCAGTCAGTCTGGCGACCAGACTGCGTGTCTGCGAAACGCTAAGCTATGTACTAAAAATATCAATTGCGTTTCGCGTGATCTGCTAGAACGACACATTACATTAATAAAGAACATTGTTCACCTCGGGGTGTTTGAAATGATATGTTCATTCGTATTTCAGCATATCGACGTAAGGGATAATGGAAGACAGTTCTTGGCCTCACTCACTTCTTGACTGTAGGTACAGTATTGGCTGTTTTCCAGTCCTGAGGATTGTCCTTTGATGTATTACTAATGGCATAGGCCTATAATGTCTAAGTTTGTTTAGAACATTGGTGTAGATTCGATTAAGGCCTTGTCAGAATGGAAGCATTCTATTGTTTCAGGCATTGATTGACGGGGGCTGATTCCGTCGAGGGATTCCTCCCATTCTTCCACGTGTTCATGTGCTCATGCGCACATTCCTCCGTGTTCTATCATTGTGCTACTGTTTTTGATCTTATTTCATTTTGCATGATTGAAGTTTGAAACAAATACCCAACCCAAACACGTGTTTGTCGAGTGGTTAGACGCATCACCGTTTCATTGTATATCTGCGGATGTATCACTTACGACCTTAGTAGCCATACGCAATATTCAGCATTTAACCAGCTTGTTATTCATTATATGGCTTACTACGAAAGAAACCTATTACAAAATAAATAATAGTAAATAAATTGAGTTAATTCCATTTTGTAATAAATCACTCCTAGCCATGTAACGGTAATATACCCGGATGTCAACGAATACTCGCTAAGATAACGGTCAATGCGGACATAAACAACATTATCAGGATCAGTGACTGCATCCAAGTTGATGATTTGTTAAAATGAAATACGACATATCGTAAACACGCACACAAGCACGCACGCAGAGACGCACGCGCGCACGCACACCATATGTCTACAGTACATCAATTGTTTGGTTGGTGTGCGTACAAGAGGAACTCCTGCAATAGTTGTGGCAATGGCAGACGCGACGTCCTGCGAGTGAGATCCTTTCCCCCGTTCACCTCCCGCAGTCTGCGTCTCAGCGCCGTTCGACACAACTGACTGAGTGTTAATACGCACGACAGTCGCGCCTGGATGAGCGTCCGAGTGTTGCTCGATACCGTTAGCGGTAGTCTGCCGTTCTGAAGGCACCTGTCACGGTGAACGTCGTAGCCGTGACTGAGCAGGAGAGACACCGCTTCCTGCGTACACGACTTGCTCGCGAGCAGGAGAGACAGACTAGAGCCAACCTGAAAACACGACCTTCGTATGAGGTTTGTCTTGAAAAAAGCAAAAAGGTTTTATACACGTACAACCACGAAATCATAGTGATTTTACATTGTTTTTTAATGAAACATCTTTGCAATCATTGTGTATGTCTGATGTATGCATACCGTTACTTGATATGTACGCATACAAATTAATTGTAACGTCTTCGTTAGAGAATACAACAGCAGAAACCTGAAGCAAGCTTTTGTTCTTTTTAATAATAATATATTTTATTTGGTATAGCGCCAGATCCAAAATTGTTCGTGGCGCTTCAAAACATATTAAAATACATAAACATATACATAAACCAGTGTAGAATTGCTAAATAAGGAAATAACTAAATAAATATATTAGCTGCTAATAATAAGAATTATTATAAAATTAATATAGCACAATAATTATATAGCAATAATACTAATAAATATATATATATATATATATATATATATATATATATATATATATATATATATATATATATATATATATATATATATATATATATATATATAATTATGATTAATAGTAATAAATAATTTAGTAAAATATTATTATAATATGTTAAGTAATAAAATTTATTGGTAAAATAATGTTAAATATCATGAATAAAATTACTGGAATAGTCATAATTAAATTGCTATGAGTAGAGGACAATGTTCATCTGGAATATACGCTAATATGCGATATGAAAGAAATGTGTCTTTAGTCGACATATGAAGCTGGCGAGAGTGTCACAGGTTTTAATAGTTAGGTAACGTGTTCCACAGGGACGCCGCGGCCACTGCGAACGAACCATCCCCAGCCTTGGTACGAGTGAGCTTCACTTCCAAACTGTTACTGCTGGCAGAGCGCAGTGCACGAGTTCACCCAGACCCTTCGTCGTGCCTGGCTTTGTATGTAATTACCCGTATGTTGAAATCGACTCTGCGTGCCACGGGCAGCCAGTGAAGTTCTTGTAACAGGGGCCTGGCAATGTCGCTACGTGGACGACACAGAGTCAGTCTGGCAGCCGAGTTGTGTATTCGTTGCAGACGCGCGATGTTGCTTACAGACATTCCGTATAAGAGTGGATTGCAGTAGTCAAGCCGCGATGTGATGATGGCGTTGACTACGCTTCCTTTGTCGGTTTGGGTAGAAAACGGTTGATTTGATTAATGTGGCGGAGGTAGAATGAGCATGCACTGACGGTTTGAGACACTTTTTCATATCTAGGTAGGTGCCTGTCAGTGAAGACACCGAGATTTCGAACACATCGCGAAGCTGTGATTGTAGAAACACCAACACGAATCACACTGCCGTCAACGAGTGCAGCCGCAGACTTGGGTGCAATTGGAAGATATTGTGTCTTACCGCCATTCATACACACAGAATTTCATGCCATCCATTTTTTTTATGCCATCCAAACAATCCTCCATATTCTGCACAACAGCCGCTAAAGCGGATGGGTTCAGGTCGAAGTGTGAGTAGATTTGTAAGTCTTTAGCACACTGGTGGAAGAATAGTCCATGGGGTCGAACAATGTCGCCAATAGGCTGGACGTACAGCGAAAAGAGCAGTGGTCCAAGGACAGAGCCTTGCGGGACACCCGCCGTCAGAGTAGTTGTACTCGACGATTGGCCACCGATTACTACTAATTGCGTCGGCTCTTGCAGATACGATGTCATCCAGTCTAGTGCTTTGCCAACAAAGTCGTAGCGCAAACGTAATCGTCTAATCAAGACGTCGGTGTCGATTGTGTCGAAGGCACTAAAATCAACGCGAACCAAGGTTGTTCCTTGTTCATTGTCCACGGCTGTTTTGGTGGCACTTGTAACGTACAGTAGCGCGGTTTCAGTCGAATGTTTTTGTCGATACGCCGACTGAAAGCACTCAGCCATTTGCTAATCAGAAACGTGCGTCATTATCCTAAGCGCGACTACTTTCTCAATTACCTTGGATAATTGTGTGAGTTTACTCACTGGTCGATAATTGTTCAGGATGTCTTTGTCAAGTGATGGCTTCTTCAGCGATAGACGGACAATTACATGCTTAAGCGGCCTTGGCATGACTGCCTCATCCAGAGATGCATTTGAAATCAGTGTGATGACGGACACAATACTGGTGGTATTGTCCCTTAGTTGATTAGCAGGCAGAAAATCCAATACGCACGTTTTATCAGTAGTACCACAAATCGTTGTGATCTCTGCGTTCGTAGTTGGATCAAACACATGGATACAGTCAGTGAAACAACGTTTTTCTGTCGGCCTATCGATGCTGTTGAAGCACTGCAGACCCGACAGGAGTTTGTCGATCTTTTCACTGAAGAAATGTGAAAATATTTCACATCCTTGGGCCGTCGAGTAGAGTTCGGAATGTTGCTGTATGCGCTGGCCATCAAGGGATCTCAATAGACGAAACATGGTTTTGTTGTTTGCCTTTTCTAAGCGGTTTTGATAGTAATCCGTTTTGCGTGCGGATATCAGAGCAGTGCATTCTTCACGGGCGGTAACATATAGTTGCCGATGAATTTCCAGTTTAGTTCCCCTCCACAAATTCTCCAGTTTCCGCTTCTTTTCCCTGGCGTGGTCGATGTACCAGGGATGTGGTGTGTTGCCTCTTACACGCACGTAGCGCCATGGGGCGTGTTTGTCAAGGCAGTCAGTGAGAAAGATGTTGTACATCGCCACCAATTCCTCTGCTTGTCGAGTATTTGCGCCAATGTCATGTCAGCACACGCAGACTTGATATCGTTTCAGAGCGCATCAGCTTCAATGTTTCTGAAGTTCCGCTTTGCAATCAATGCAGTTTTGACTGCAGGCTTCAGTGGGCTTAGTGTGAGTTCATTGCAACGGTGGTCTGACAGAGAGCCAGGATGAACAGTAACGGTAGTAATGAAGTTGTCATCAGTATGACTAACCACTAGACACTAGATCCAATATATGTCCAGTTTGATGCGTCTGCGAATGTACGTGTTGAGTTAGATTGAACGATTAGTAGAGTGCGAAGTGGTTCTGATTTGATATCATCGTCAAAATGAACGTTGAAATAACCAACAATGACGGTAGGAATGACGGAGATGGATGCCTCGATGAATATTTGCTCAAGCTCAGCGTCAAAGATCGATGTTGTTCCAGATGTCTTACTTGATGTAGGCGGATGATAAGCGACCCAGACGTTGTATATCAACAAGTGCGGGTTAATGAATTGTATAGACGGAGAAGTTCGATGGTTGTGAACGGCAGCTTTGGAAGGATCTTAGTGTTGAATGTGTTGCGGTGTACGATGGCAACTCCGCCGCCGAGACCAGAGGCACGTGCCACGTGTTGGAAGGTGTAGCCAGGAGGCGTCAATTCCGCAACGATCGTTTCGTCTCTGGTCGGCCAGGGTGGGGCGCGGTGGTCGAGCGTCGGACTTTTCGGTCGACCGGGGTTCAAAACCACCTCCGCCGTTTCGAAGCTTGGGCAACTTCGTTTACCCCACTTTGCCTGTGTCTTTTGGAAGAGACAGTGAAAGCTGTTGGTCCCTTCTATCTGGTGTCTATGCCAGGGGAAGTAAAATACCCCACACAGGGAAATGGAAAATACCTGCTGTGGACTCACTAATTCTACAGAAGGAAAACTCTGAAAATAAACCACTCCCATGTTAGCTCAAGATGGCTGTTTGGAGTTAAATGTCATAAGTTTTCTTGAGCCACGTCTCGGTGATGGTCAACACATCCCATTCGTGTTAGATATCCTCGTTTATTGTCATCGTCTTATTTCTGACAGATCTTGCATTGATCAATGCCACGTTGGGGGAACGCGTCTCATAATCATTGGCAACGGTTTGTAGTCCCCTTTGGGTTTGACAATTTGTCGGTTTCAGTCTTAACATGTTCATGCTGTTGACACCGCGTTGGTGGTAAGTGGGTACAAAGCCGATGTCCAATATTCGACGAACTCAGTTCAGTGTTACACGTTTTATTAATGTGAAAAACAGAACGTTAGCAGTATAGGGCCTGCTCCGAATGGACGCGCACACAGACTGAGCTTCAGACTGAGCTTGCCTGGTCAAAACCGGCGCTGTTCGTGTCCCTTGTGGTGTTCCTGCCACATGAATCCCTTGAGGTACATGTCAAAGAGGGCCCTGGTTGTTTTGAACTAGCGCCAAAGTTTCCGTTTCACCCTCATCGACAGGTTTTCAGCGGTCTGTGTGTGGATGTCAAAGTGGACTGGATCCACAAAATTCTGCCGGTAGACCACATCATAGTGGAGATGCCCCCTTTCAGCTGGACTATGTTGCTGTAGGCCTTCCAAACGTCCGATATGGGTGCCAGGAAGGCACCACTGCCGGATTAAAGGCTGCAGCGTCGCTGCTGTTCTGTCCTGTACCACTGCCATACGACACAGCTCACTCTCTCGCTCAATGGCTCCGAACACCCATGGGGGTTGCCATTATTGTCGAAACCGCTGAGTTGAACGGGATTCCTCCTGACACCTGTGGCGCACGCATCCCTGATGAAATTGGATCAGTCTGTCACCCAACTGAAAACAAACCACATCAGCTTCCCCAGAGCAATCTTGAAGAATGAGTTGATCCCGATGCTGTCTCTCCACTGCCACTGTCGGCACGTCCATCGATAGCCGTCCTGTGCATCTTGCTGTGTCACCAAACTGCACAGAATCATACACTGCGGGCATGTGTGTGTGCTGTGGAGCAAGTTAATGTACTCTCTTTACATTAACATGTTAATTTAATTAATTTACAATTAAGTGCTCACAATATTCATACATTATGTATATATGCATATTTTTTGGGAACACCAAAGACATAGTTAGCTTTTTTAATAATTCTAAACTTGTAACCTGACCACATAAGTACTGCTTTTCACGTATAAGCTTTGTCTGTGTGCAGTTGTATTACCAGCAGATTTGTCTGAATACACATTTCTTGATTGAATGACTGATAACACAGTCACAGTTCACTTCCAGCGAATACACAATCCCATGCTTTCAATGTGTATTCTACTGTTATGGGCCCTTCAAGGCAGTTATGGCTATGCAGTGGTCACACCAGTCCGTGCAAATGCTACACAATTTATTCTGCCTTGGTGTGTGGACAAAAAACCCTTCAGACGAAAGCCCCACAATTTATTCTGCCTTGGTGTGCAGACAAAAGCCCCTTCAGACGAAAGCCCCACAATGTAAATACTTAATAAACATTGTTATTTTATAGGCTTAGGCAAGGATTTTCTACAGAAATTGGCCCTATTTCTGCACGTCCGCCATACATTATTATTAAATGTAGTGGAATAAAACTGACATCACTACAAACGTCATTATATTGTCTGTTCACGAACAAATTTCTCTGTGATAACTCCAAAATTATGAGTTAAGCAGAACCATAATGAATACATGATCAACTCGCGATGGCAACATACTGCCGGTGTCCGATGGTATTGTGACCAACATAGTAAAATGACCCGGGGGTCAATCAATATACGATAATGGTAAAATGACCCGCCCCATGGTAAAGTGACCCACCCCTTTTTTACATTTTAGTTATTGACCTCATCCATTATATATTATAGGCAATATTAATAATAAGTTTAACTTGATAATATATTAAATTGGGGACTTTTTACGAGGTGGGCCACTCTGTATAAACCAACCAATTATCAGGAAATTTTGTAAGTTGGTGTTTTAGAATTTGCTTAAATTTTGACCAATGAATAAGTAGCTATACTTGAGCACTTCTACAAAAGAACTACACATTTACATGCAAATTGTGTCTGTAACGTCCTGTAATGTTCAAAAGCTACATATCTGAAATCTGCTGAATATGTAGACATATTGGTGCAGATTTTCTATTCAAGAAACACAATTAGTGTACTGGGTGCATGAAAAAAAAAAAAAATTCATAGAAGGTTTTTAGCAGTCTGTATTTCATTGTTGTGTTACAGTACAATGTCAAAGTTGCTACCATCTATTGCCAGGGATACTGACAATAACCTATTAGTTCAGTAGGCTTCTAGTTGCTATACTTTCAGAATAATTCAGCCTTAAGCCTACAATTTCCAAAATGAGAAGATTGAGGTAGACGTAGAGATAACATTTGTTCAGTTCTCAGCCCAGAAACTGTAGACATAAAGGCTGGAGACACGAGTCGACTGCAGGGTACTTGTGTGGCAAGTTTGGTTGCATTACACCGCAATACCAGTTGACCATGTACATGTTATTATTTCAGTACATTACATATAACGTATAATAGGCCAACTCTCGTTCAGATAGCAAGGCTCACGCTACTTCATAAATGTCAACCAGCCTTCATCAGGAATTCTGGGAACAATTGCGTCATAGACTGGGAGGGGGCAAGTGATTGACAGAGAGCATAACAGAAATGCATGATGGATCAAAGAGGCCATATGGATCTGATGAAGGCTGCTGATGGCAGTTGAAACATTGAGTAAGTAATCAAAATACTTGTGGTTGAAGAAAATCGTAATTAATATAATAATTATATACCAACTTGATGAACATTTTCACAAATATTTGCAATACTCTTAAAAAGTATTTGAAATATTACAAAAATTATTGCACCTATCCTAACCTCATCTTGTCTGTTAACGCTTGCTCCTGCTTCCATCAGCCATTGGGCAATGTCTGCATAGCCACGCCAAATAGCAATGTGCAAACAAGTCCTTCCATCCTGAAACACCAATGTGTTGGCAAACTCCTTGGTGAGATTTTTAAAGCTGCCTACACAATTTAATGTTTCACTCATGTTAGAATCATTCTGCAAAAAATCAAACCTACTTAGTAGGCTAGCACCCACTACATGGGATTTAGTTTTGATGAAATCATCAGGCAAACCATTAAATTCTTTTTTACTGGGCCCAGTCTAAATTTGAGTAGCTCCATCTCAATATACTATAACATAAGGCTATAAACATGTTCGCAAGTTACCCGATCTATTGATCAAAGTAAATTCTTTTGACGACTGCAACAAAGGCATGCACTCTTCCATTAAACTGAAGTGCATATTTCTTATGTTACTCACACACTACAGATTTGAACATCTATAAACCTGATTTGTAATGAGCTAAATGAATTGTTGAGAAAGCTTTAAGGAAAAGGTAGGGTTTTTGCTAAATTTACTTTGACTGCAGTTCATACAGGCCTTACGTAGATGTTAATATTGATTCCATACTTCTAGTTTATATTAAGCAGTATTTAAAAAAAATTATGTTGGTTGATGTCAGTTGTCACAATATAAATATATGTTTTTCAATAAATATCTGTTTTTCAAGAGTATTTAACCTAATGACCAGTTTTACCTCAAATGCCACTAGGTTAGATGTGGTTGTATATAAATATGCTAAAACCAAATTTGATGTTTGTATTTTGTGGTAGGCCAAGAAATACCTTTGTTTGTGCATTGACATCAGCATTCACACTGATCAATAGCTGCACAATTGGCCTGTAACCATGACGACAAGCCAGATGAAGTGAATTTCTACCAGCCTGAAAAAGTCATTTCCATTATGACTGTCATACACTTTTTACTTTTACATGAACAGATAAGTCGCTTTGTACATCAATACATTGTTCAGTTCAAAAAAAAAAAAAAAATGTTCTGACTACATCAATATACTGACTGCACCAAACGGTCCTTTCCACCCTGCCATTGATTTGGGTAGTAAAACACAGATGTGTATTTTTGATCCAGTTATTTTCATATAACATAATTTTGAAATAAAAACTGACATTTATGTACAGACACTGTTTGGTTTATTTTTATGGTACACTTTTCATGTTTACATCATGTTAACAAAATGATTTGTCACTGGTCAAATAAATTGCACCCTAATTTGTGTCCAGAGCATGAATTAATTGATTCTCTGTATGTTAGCAATCCTATGTAAGGGATCATCACATACTTTCTCAAAGCCCAAAACCATATAGCATTACGTATTGATGGGTGGCGGTTTGGCGTCCCACATTTTGTGGGACAAGCAAATCTCAGCAGCAGTGTGCCACCTAGAGTGAAATGGATATTAACTCATATTGACACTTGAAAAAAACACTGTTTTTTATCTTTAATACAATATTTTTATTTTAAAGTTTTACTATAAAACTTATGAATAAATATCTAAACCTCTTGTTATGGTGTATAGTCATGGTTGCATATGGATAAGAGGCCAGCGGCAATTGACTGTGCTTTTTTGATTGGCAATATGCATGGAATCTTGTCCCACACCACGTATTGAGGTTGTGGAGGGTGGCCTGAACCATTGCTCAACACTATAAGCTTTTTTGGACTTTGAGAACTTATGTAACAACCCCTAAGACACCTTAGTAGAATTTAATTAAAGAAAAACCTGTTTTCACTCACTTTGTCCTGGGCATTGACAGTGGCTCCAGCCTGCAGGAGAATCTGTACCATTGACTTGTTGCCAGTAGCAACTGCTTCATGGAGAAGTGTTCCATCAAACTAAAAAGTTAAGTACACAGTTTTGTCATGGCACTGTAAAGCAGACATGGTGCGATTACATGAGTAATGTAATCAATTATGACTAATTGTCAAAATCATGATAATAATATTGCATAAAATACATTTTGGTTTATTTACTTTAAACACTGTTGCTGGTCACTAAACGTTGCTGTTGTGGGCTAGTCCGAATGAGTTCATCACCACAGTTGTGAAAGCAGACCCATTGAGCATGTAAAAAAATGGCTAATGCTTTGGAAGTTGGATGTAGGACAAATACTTAATAAACTTTTGGATTAAGCAGTTGTAACATGAGGGACGCATGTTACAGACATGATATGTGCGACCAACTGTTTATTCATATCATTAACTGTAATTGAAATGGCTTAACTGTAACTTATTTAATTTTTTTAAAGTGTAATTGAAATGAAAAGTAATTGTACTTGATTTTGTTTAACTGGTGTGATGACCTTCACATCACAATAGAACACAACCACGAAGCTGGTGTGTAGACCAATTAAACTTTGTGCTGCCATGCGTAATCAGGTACAAGCAGACAGACAATGACCTGACCAAGGTTAGACCCAAGCTGATATCCATATTCAATCATTCAGATACCATTGTTTGTCTGATTATAAAAATCTCAACAATAGTAAATATTTAGTTGCATGAAGTGTAGCTCGTCAAATTCATACACATGCACACTGACAATGATTTGTTAAGCTTGCACTTACGGTTCCTCACTTGAATTCTATGGTCCCATGCTCCCAACTAGTATGTGAAATTTTTTACATATGTGACAAATCTATGGTCCTGATGAATAACTAAGGAACATATCCATTTGTTGAACATATTGATAGTGTATCTGAAAAGTATTTGAAATTTAAATTTTCTATAGTCTTCATTTAAAAACATTTGCCTTTGGCTTTTGTTGAAAATGTTCAAATAAAATATAAAAAGTTATTTATACCCCTGCCCTGGCATTTATTTTAATTAAATGCATGTCCACTTGACCCGGCGTCTGCTACATATTTATTTAAATAATTGTTTTCGTATATGGACTATTAAATTCATACCAGCGCATACAATGTGAGGGAAATGCACAAGAATAATAACAAATGGGGGGTGGGTGTGTTAACTAACAGTAAGCATTCGTATTATCGCTCATAGCTATGCATCGTTACACAGGTGCATAATCATAATGGCACTACCCAAAATGAAGGGTTGTTAATGTCAACACCTCCTTTAATCAATCTCCTCGCGGTTGTAAAATCTCCCCCTGACACAGCACGTTTCAAGGCGTGCACGAAACGTTTATCTCCTTCGCCGCTTGTCATTCTCCAAACATGTTTACTTCGTATTTTCCGCTACAATGGCGCCCTCTATAAGACAACCTTGCATAATCGGTATTTTAGTGGATCGGGCGCGATCGGGGTTAGAACTTATAGAAGCCGAATTGTGTCGTGTTGTGTGCGGCAGATTTAAATGACCAGTAAAAGTGTGATTCTTCAACTTCAGCGCATGGCCGTCAAACTTTGCACATACCCTGCTCACTGTATGTATAGTTGTATAGAAAGAAGCAATTTAAAAGGTAAAGGTATGTTCTTATATAGCGCGGTATCCGGTCCATAGGACTGCTCAAAGCGCTTTACACTTCACCCCCTGGCAGACCTGTTCATTCCAAGGCCATCTCAACTTCTTTGGGAAGTATTCAGCCACGCTGCAATTGCTGCGCGAAGGTTATTCGTTCACATATCCACCACTGCCTGTATTGCCAGGTACTCATTTATACAGCTGAGTGAACTGTGGCAACGTGGGGTGATCAAACTTGCCAAAGGTTCGAAGCGACCGCAGTGGGATTTGAAACCGGGTTCTCTCGATTGAGAGTCCGGCCTTCTAACCGGTATGCTATCGCGCCCCACATTTAAGGGGAATTAAGATGCAGTTAGCCAAATGTATTAATGTTGCAAGCTGGAGATCCTCTAGAGATCCTCTGCATGCTCTTATTTGACTTATACAGCACGACAAACCGGATTTCAACTCTAGTAAAGCCCGCCACACACACACATACCGACCTTTAAGTCACCAACAGTTTGTCTGCCGACAACAACCGTCAGCCGACCGATTTTTCTGATGCCAGATATCCACAAGTGTTGCCAATTTAACTGTTGGTGGAGAACATACACATAACGACTACTCTTGAGTGCCGAATAAGCGTCCTATAACTTAAAGTATAAGCGTATTTATTTGATGAAAAATGCCACCCTAGCTATATGCACCTTATTTGGCACTATACTATTGTCGCAAATTATGCAGGGTATAATTTTTAGGAGAGCAATCGCTCTCAATCCCTATTGCTAGCGCTAATCAATCATCCACGGAACGATTTACCGCTCTCGCTAAAATCACTTGCTCCCAACTGGAGCTGCATGTAGCTCCCTCTGACGGCTAAGTGTTCATCCTTTCGAACGACAGTCGTGAATTTAGCGGAATCATACGGAATCCCGTGCTTCTGAGGATCCTATATTTTGATCCCGAAGCGTTAAACCGTTAGATTTCCATGATTAGATGAATCGGTCAGAATCCTTAGTTCTCAGGAGGTCGACATATTAGTTAAAACGCCATTATCACCGCGTAAACCGACAGTACATATGCGTATTCAATTCAATTTTAATGTCCATTTAAAAACGGAAAATTCCCCGGTTTTTCGCAGATATAAAATTCGGTTACTATATCTGCGGTGACGCGAATATGCACAAAGTTTATGCATAGTCTATTCGGCAGAAAAAAACAAATAAAATACACAGCGATCCGCGTAGTTTTCTAGGGACGCCTTAATTGGGCTTGGCTTCACGTCGAGTAAATTTTTTTTTCGTACTGTACTATTATTTGCTTTGAAAAATTTGCCCACCGCCCCCTATACAGTTATTCGGCAGTATACTATTATTAAATCTGACCAATTTGCCACCCTATACTATTATTTGGCCTATACGTTTATTTAGCAATCGAGAGTACATTGAGTGGCCAACTGAAAAAGTAGTCGCCAGTATGTTGGCAACCGAAGAATCGGTATGTGCATGGCAGGTTTTAGGCTGCACCAGCCCAGGTGGTTTAGCATACCTAACTTTTATTCAATCATGTTTGAACATATAAGCATTCACAGCAGATTGTTGTCGACGACGACGGCGACATGCAAGAATTGCAACATACGAAGACATCTCAGAAAATAATGCAAGAAAATACAGCGTATATAGAGGTTGTATAAGTTCTCATGAGCAAACAAAAAGTGACATCCAAATACTTTCCACCAAATTAGTTACCATCGGTTCTAGAGACTCTTCTTCTTGTCGTGTAAGCTCCCCCACCAATGCAAGACGTAGCCCTGTCGTAGCCGTAGGCTCTGCCTTTAGTACAGGAGGTGTAAACTGCCAAGGCGTTGTCCGCATGGTTCTGGTAGGAGAGGGCATGCTAGTAGATTTTGCATCGTTTAGGGATCCTCTTCAGTCACATTCAGTATGGGCATCTTGGTCGTACCCCCCACTTCTGCATTGGGTCTCTGGTTGAGACACTGCCAGGTTGGCCATGGTTCACTGACACCTCGGGGTCACGAGACACTGAGGTTTACCACCCAGGGGTTTAACAGCACGAGAAAAGCTACTCCTGGACTTCATCCTCTTGGGTGCTGCCTTCTGATGGAAGTAGTAGTTGGTTCATCCATCTAGCGTGTCAGTGAGGGTCTGCACCACTTGGAAGTAACTCTGCTGGGACAATGCCCTGGGTTTCCTCGACTGTTCAGAAGGAGCTAATGAGCAACTTCATCTGATGTGACCTCATCTCGAAGTTGTGCTATTGTGCTGCAAAGTTATGAACATGAAATGTCTTTGAGGCCCACCTAGAGGCCCAGCAGTTAGAGCTCCTGAGGCTGAAATGTTCTTGACTGCATTGTGCATATTAAATCCATGAAAAGAAGAGTAAAAATGACTACATTGCAGTCATTTTAATGAGCAAATTTCAGAATGTGGCCACATGCCAGCCATGTTGAATAAAACAACATCTCACCAATCGCTGCCATTTTTGTTAAACTTAATAAAATATATATAGGGCCTTAGCATGCTTTCAAATACTGTTCGGGCTGAGAGGATACTAGCAGTGGTTAGTTGTCAAGCCTTTTTGTCAGGAAGCTGAATTTAACAGTAAAATCCCCCTAATTATTGGTAGGCCTGAAGCCCTACTGCATCCTCTGGGGGAGGTTCAAACGAACCATTTTTTGTAGAAATCCCAGGCTGATTGTATACACCCGAACCCCCCTTTTTAAAACCCCGAGGACGGGCCTGATATACCATACCATTTGAAAATATGAAGAAACCTTTGCGTAAGAGATCAATATTCTAAATCATTAATCACTTTCAACTATTGAGTACAAACAAATAGTTAGAAAAGTAGTTTTTTGAGTGAAGTATTTAGATGATCAATATCTGACTACATGGCTTCTTTGCCGTGTCTTAATTTTTCAGTGGAGAATTTTTATTGGAAGCCACACGAACTTAAGAAGCTCTAGACTAAAAGACAGGACAAAGTTTTTAGTCAGCAGGTCCATAAGAATATATCTATATAGACATGATCCATATAGAATATAAGTTCTCTACACCAGTGAAGCAGTCCACATTGACATATGGCTGTCAACACTGAACTTATCTGAAGTTTTAGTTGTCTACTTTGTTAGACAATAGACAATACAAACCGCACTGCTGTTCAACTACCAGCACTGCGATTGGAAGGAGACAATTCACACCAACATATCCCCTTGTTTACACTCTACAGTGCATACATTGTTTTGGCTATTGGAGTTCGTCATAGACATTTGGTTCCATTTGTGATCCTCCAACGTCCGTGTATTAATTTTCCTGTTTTGGCAGATCCGAAACATGGTCAGTGGGGATGTTTTCATATTAGTTCCCGTCCACTTCCGTCTTCAATGGCTGCATAGAGAAGGTCTCATTCTGTTGTGCCCTGTCGGCATTCAGGGAGCTGCTTCGTCTCTTGCAGATGATGATGATAATGCTGATGATGATGATGAATGCAAGAGCCCCGACACCTGCGCAAATGATGACCGTGAGAGGCAATGATGACGATGTCGACGATGCTGGTTCTTCGGGTTCGTTACTAGGCGATGTTTGTTCTCCTATGTTGGTTGGTTTGATGATACCTACAACAATCAGTATATATATATAATGATCAGCCAGGCACTAGGACAGCAATGTCCAATAATAATAGGAATTTATGTAGTGCCTGAATCCATTTAAAATAAAATGTTCTCAGGCACTTTACATAAAATTGCATAAATTAAATATTTAGTTAAGAAATAAAAGGTGATGAACAGAATAGCTTGTTAAAACACTTAATAAATCTATACAAAAAGTATAAAACATTACAATTATTAATATATCACAGGTCATTAAATCACAGGGAAAGTGACATGTTCACTTTAGTCCTAAAAAACTAATTTAAAAAGGTGTATCTTTAAATATTATATGAAATATGGACCCCCTTGGGTTTGTCTTTTTTAATTTTATACCTGAAAAATTTTATACAAGAAGACATGTACTTATCATGAGTTTTCCATTAGAAACAAATCCGGATAAATAACAGGATATGGTTGTGTACCTCCTAAACACTGGGTCTGTATGTAGGAGCCACGGTCAGCCCGGGTGTTGGCTGGACAACTGCGACACTGAGTCTGTCCCTCCAACTCCTGGAAGGTGTACTTTTTACACAGAACACATTTCTTCTGGTCGCTCTTGTAGAACGTTCCAACGGGGCACACATCTGAAACATAACAGTGACATGTCACTGCACAGTCATGATTGTCATATTCAAGATCTGTCCAGATATCTATCGGGCACTTTCATGGAAGCACCAAACCTATATACATTCACTGCTCACTCCTGCAAGACAGCCAAGCAGCACAAACCATCTGCATATCTGCACACAGTAGTCATTTATTTGCTGCTCTCCGAGCAGACAGCCCAGTGCTGCTTGTGTAGATTGGACATGTCTCACTTTCACGGCACTGTTATCCCCGTCCGCAACCAGTTTCACTTTGTTACTCTCGATGTCCCCACGCAACTTGTCGTTAAGGTTTCCTGAAATTCTGCCCAGTTCTCTCTTCATATCTTCCTTGTCGTCCCCATCTCTGAAGAAGCACCATGCATATATCTGGTTTCAGAATTTAGTTTATATTACACACCTGCCATATAAAAAAAAAATTCGTATTTTGGACTTATAATTCTGTATAAAGCAAATCCGTATAACATTTTCCATTGGTTAATCGGCCTACAGCATTCATATTCTGATAGTGTTGCATCTATCAGGCTATGAAATATACTTATATCAAATAAAATCCACTAAGTTTTGCCTAGCATTAAAAGTATTTCAGAAGAAATATAGCATATTTGCTGTTCGACCTCTATAAATTTGTTATTCGATTTTATACTTGTGTAAGGAACACAAGACATATGTACTTAAAACGGGGTGTGGCCGTATACCTCCAAAAATCCATTTTTGTATTATGGAGTTATGGGCACCGTGCAGTCCGTGCTAGATGGCAACATTTCAACTTTACATTGTTACCAATGTCAACCTTCTACCTCAATTGCGGGTGAAGTTACGGGTGGTTGAAATGACCCACTCCAAGACTTCAAGTTTTGATAAATCGAAGTTTACAGTTTTCCACAAGTATCAAATTACACTCCAATCAATAAAAAAAATGCACCAAAAGCATTCTTTTTAAAAGATATTCATTACAAGTCGTATCATTCAAGGCATTAATAAATAGTTTTTATTTCTGAGATTTTTCAAAAGTAGGAGGATGCCTAGAACTTGGCAGATTTAATCATATGCATGTGATAACGGGAGATGGGTACCAAACACGGGAATCTCCTGTTAGAAACGGGAGGCCAAGTTAACACGCCTGGCTGTGTTACTTACTTCAGTGTGATGTATAACTCCATTTTAACATCCATGTCTCTTGTGGCTCGCTTTGTCCGCCTGGTGTGTCGGTTCTGCCCCTTGATCACAATGATCTGTTTGATATGGTCCCTGTACATTGACCCAGAGATGATGTTATGATAGATGTAGTCCTCAAGGCTTGCCTTCAGGAAGACCACCTGGTCAGCATCAACGGTCAGTTGAAGGGTGACCGACACGGTGACCACTTGCAGCTGTTTCACTGAAACGGGTATTGTAGTACAATTTACGTGGTTAGGTTCAATTACATGTAAATTGTTAGTTATGATTACACAGCATTAAAAAACTCAGTTACAACACTTAAAAAATCTATTATAATTACATAAAAAAAAAATCAATTGGAATTACAACGCAAAAAATCAATTACAATCTCGGCACTTCAGAAAATCAATTACAATTAAAGGGTCAATAGTAATAGTTTTTTTTGTAAATGAAGATTAAATGCATCATTATTGCTCATTTTCATACAGGTTTTATGTGAATTCATGCATTATTGTGTTCAATTACAATGATCAATTACACAGCCTCACAAAAACCCAATTACAATTACTAGGTTAAAAAAACAGTTACACTGTAGTTGTAATTAATTACAAATATATATATATATTTATCAAACTTATCATTTTTACTGTGTTCAAGTCTGTGTGCAAGTTTCAAGTTCGGTGAACAAATAGTTTATTTGATATTAAATCAGAATATCTGATAATAGACAAACTTACAGACGCAGGCAAGGTTGGTGAACGTGTCATGGAAAGCAGGAGTCCACGTCCCTGCGGTGCATTCAAAAGTGCTACTTCCATTGCTTCCCAGGCCAGGGACATAGTACGACTCGCACTCCAAACGACAGCTCATTTTGCTCCCGTATTGTGTACATTTAAGTGATGCATGAGTCGGGTTGGGCACTTTGCACTCCTGGACAACAGCGTCTATATTGCACAGTTGAATTATTATTGTATTACATAGATATCATCAGCGAAACAATAATGCAACAAAACATGCAATATACAATACATACAATGTACATAAAAAACATGCAATGGTGCACAAAAATCTGAAAGATTGAAAGAGAGACTCCGAATACAGAAGTCAGCTAGACGTGACAAAAAGAAGCATTTGGAAGACCTTGCAAACAAAGCTGAGACAGCCACTTCCAGGCAAGAGATGAGCACTGTATACAAGATTACCAAATGGGTTTGTGGAAACACCAACCACAATATAAAGCCCTCAGTCATGGACAAAGAAGGAAGGGGGCAAACCAATGGAGCAAGAACAAAGATGGACATAGCACTTCAAAGATGTGCAGATATCCAGCCTGCTGACAGACTTGGAGATTAAAACATCCCCACAAACAAAAGCAGAGATTGAAGCAGCAATATCCACTCTGGCAAACAACAATAGCACCAGGCACTGACTCGTTATGTGCAAAAGTTCTCAAAGCTGACCCAGACATGCAGCTGAGATCCAATACCCCCTCTTTGTGGTGATATGGAACAAGGAAGAACTGCTTAGTGACTGGACACATGGACAGGAGAATACGAAGAAAGGGAAAGTTATCCTCAGATTCTCTCAATACCAAGCAAAATGTTCTCCAAGACCATCATGATGTGGATGAATTCAACAAAAGATGGGCTTCTCCACCCAGAACAAGCAGCATTCAGAAAAGGGAGAGGAACAAGTGAACACATCTTCACTTAGCGGAACATTCTAGAGCAATGCAATGAATGGCAGGAGAAAATATATGTTAACTTCATAGATTTTTTAAAGCATTCAAGAGCATGCTTTCGGAGAACCACTGGAAAATTCTGAAGCATTATGGAAGCCCAGAAAAGCTGGTGAAACTTGTGCAGATCTTTTACAGAAAGTTCTCCTGCAGTGTCGGAAACTTCACCATTAAATTCACAGCAAAATTCAGCATTTGACAAAGATGCGTCATGTCAGCTTTTCTCATCAGCTAATTGACTGTGCAATGGAGAATATGACCAACCAACAGCAGACAAGTACCATCAGACAGTGGCGACTGAATTACTTTAAAATAATTCAACTAAAAACTACTTGAGTAAAAGTATTTTGTAAAAAAGTACTTGAGTAAAAAGTAGCACTATTTTTCAAAAGTACTTGAAATAAAAGTAGAGGTAAAAGTACAACGCTTAGAAATAATAATAAAATCATGAGTAATATTATATAAATTACACAGCTTGCATCTGACAACACAATCGGTCTGCCACCCTTGAACATGGTGCTCAATGGGATGCATGGAAAATTACATAATCATTAATGAGAGCTCACAACATTAAATAATGTAAGTTAAATACAGAACTAAATGAATGATGAGGCACAACCTGTCTTTTTATCGACCTGTTCCACTGGGGTATGGGAGGAACTACATTATAGAACACGATAGATATACGCAGGTGTGATTGTATCTGAGTAGCTAGAGAGTCAGTCCAGTAGTAGTAGTAGTAGCCTCTCAGGGAAACTGGTCAGGGGTAATAGTCTTCTGCTAGCACTGTCCATAGTAAAATTAACAGACATTTGATGCCTAGCTGGTGAAGTCATCTGTCTTCCCAGACATGTCTTATCAGCTCACACAAACATTGAAACAACACGCTTGAGCAGGTAGCTGGGTTGGTTACCTGCATGAATTTTATTCGTGAAAGTTTAATGCTGACATAAGCCAGTAAGGTCATTGTTGACAATGAGCAAAAATCGGTGCAGTTCTCGATCCACAGTGCGAGTTCGCTCACGAATATCAGAATTGTATCAGTGTATGGGGATTATCAGTACAATGTAAAAATCGAATTTTGTTATTTATAATATGTATCGGAAACTTACTGATTAATACATTTCAGTGGTGCATCAAAGACATTTGTACCATGGTTTGAGATGACATTCAGGCATTGTGTGCTCCAAGTGATGTTACTATAGCAAGTGATGGCGATGTCAATTTTCCAGAGTGAAACGTATAACATAATGATTTTGAACTGTTGGCGGCTACAGATACCACAGAATCACCTTCGAATTCGGCTCTTTCAGAGCAGTTTAGCAATGCCAGTAGCCTTTGAATTCGAATTTATTTACTTTTTGACTGTACCATGAAAACGACTGCACAGAGCTGCCAATCTTCTCCTCATATATCTACCAAACGTATAGACATGTGACGTGGTCAAACATTACACTTACTTCCAAATAAGATCAAAATAAATAAAACCTTGCTATCTCCTATGCCTAGCTTCGCAGAGCTAGGTATAGAAGATACAGTTAGCTTTTGTTTTTGTATTTTTGGTTTGTTTTCTTGGTTAGGTCAGAAAGTAAACATCGCAATAGCAGGAGTAATGCTGAAAGTTGGTGGTGATTTCGGCCCTCGGAGAATTCAGCCCAACTGTCATGTTGTTTCGGCTTGGTGATTTTGGTGACTATGTGACATGCAAGATTTACTCAGTTCTAGCTAGTAATGGATTAACCTTCACTTTAAGGGTTTGTTATTCCTGTACTTGTCATAAAAAGGGATGCCAAGTTTAACTAGATACTGTACTGAATACACTGCTTTGTCTGTTTCGTACAGTGAGCAGGTGTGAATAAAAGACCCTGCTTCACATTCAAAATGATCTGACGAAAAACACTGTATAGATCAAAGACCATATGTAAGTGGCTCCGTTGTATTCACAATACAATAATCGCTTATCACTGTCATTGCTCTTTATTTGATTTAACTAAAAACAAAAACTGGGGAGAATTTCCCCTGATGAGGGGAAATGAATGAAAATCTAAAATAAAAAACAAGACATAATTGTAAATTAATTTATTAAAATTATTCAACTGTATATAATATTACAGTTTTTGGTGTAAAATATATTATATGATATGAATTTTAAGGGTACAACACATTTTATAAGTTGTAATGATCGTCTTGTTGACTGCATATTAAAATGGAAAAAACAAGCACCATATTTAATGCAAAAGGAAGCTAAAGCTATAAAAGCAGTTACAAAGTAACAATTTTGGGTTAATGTCGAAATAAATGAATTACTAAATGAGAGAATAAATAGAATGCTTTATTCTCAGAAAGACACACATTAAACTTCATGTGCACACCACACAATCGTTTGGGCCAAAATCACAATGCCTGTTGTGTTCTGAGGCAGAAGTTATCAGAGTTGTGGCCCAAACTCTCCAAAGAATGCTGTCTGAATTCACCATGAGCCAACATCACCTGTATCTGTGCTGATAGCTTGCTGACAGCTCGATTCGATCCTAGGTGGAACGTGGTCGTTGACGCCCATGTCGCTGCCAGTATTCTATGGATTGGTGGCATCAACATAGTTTCCATTACTGGGAATAATGTGGGCATATCATCCTCTTTCAAAGAGATTTTAGCACCAGGATAATTCAGGGCTGCACCCTCTCTGGTCTAGATCGCGGTCGAAACAAGTTTTCTCAAAGTGAGCAAAGCCGGCTGTACTTCGTCGGCTTGAAGTTTGCTTTTTTAAACAAAGTTGGTTTCGTAGGGAACTTAAACCAACAACTAACATGTTACTTTATTCTTACTACTGTTTATATTACAATAAAATGCAGCACAATAAACCATTCTGATGCTCACTTCTATACAACAGCTATCGCTGTCAACAGTACGGTGAATGAATGGAAAGTCCTAGTCTTGTAGCACTTCCTTATCATCAGTTGCCGATAAGCATGGGAAAAATACGCATAATCAGTCAGTTTATCCCACGCCATGTGCTGAATCATTTGTACTTCGTCCCACTTCCTATCTTGGTTGACATGTTTCTGGGAACTAGACAAGCCCACACCCACACTTCAAAGAGCATTCCAACAAAATACTCATCATTACCCGTCTGACAAGTGATGACCGGGCCTCTACCAAATAAAGTTAAGTTAAGCGAACCTCCAAAATCTAAGGCATGGCCGCTATTGGTTAACTCAGCAACAGAAAGTTCCACATTTCAGCAGGGTTATCTGCCAGGGGTACCGTAGTCGGAAATGGTCGTGATTTTATTTTGATGCCAATACTCATTATTAAATCCAGAAGGAAAGATTGAATATAGCAGGCAGGTGATATGATTTGATAAACCTATTACTTAGATCTTAGCATATGTATGCAGTTCTGATGTATCAAAAAAGTCTCATTTGATTGTAAAATAGGACAACTGGTTATGAGGAATTCAGGTTATGTCTGGAGGGTTTATGTCCAGTTATCATTTATGTTCTAGGATGAGAGGAGACTAGTAAAGGACAGGGAATAGTTAATTCCATGTTTACACCCCACAAGTTCCTTTTATGACATACAAGATCTTTCTATGAAAATAAACCTGTCAGATCTAGCAGTACACACGACATAGCTGGTTTGTTACCTTGTTTCTTCACAGTCACTCTCACACTGCATGTTGCTGTGTTTCCAGCCTCGTCCATCGCCGTGTAGTGGACCACTGTTGTTTTTCCAATGGGGAAAGTTGTCCCACCCGTCGTTGTGATTTTCGGTGATATATCCACATTATCTGTGGCCTATTAATAAATAATTCATTGTTACAAGCAGCTACCTCTGCAGGACAATTATATTATATGCAATTATTGTTGGGTGTAAATTAGCATGAGCACTATATTTATGACTAATATAATATTCCATTGTTATAAAACACCACTACAACAAATATGCAGTTAAATAAGTTTAGTTATATATAATTTACATATAATAAATTTATAATATATGCAACAACACAGCGAAGAATGTTTTTTTCCTCTATACTGGTTTATGATGACCCAGTATTAACCAGACTTGGGTCACTGATAACTTTACTACAATAGGGCCTGTGTATTTGAATACTGTTTTTGGGAAATTCACATTTGAATGGTGTCAGATTTTCCCTTGGTATTCCTATTCAAGTACTTCCTAAAATACTGACATTTGTATTCGGATACTCCATAAATATATATTAATACGGTGGACTCCGGTTAACCACTGTATTAAAACCTTTTGATGTGTTTATTCCAGTACTCCGTGTGCCCACCGTCGTTGGTTGGTAACTCTCTGTACCAGACACTGTTGTACTGCACTAACTGTAGCAATTACTGACTGTAGAGAATTTCATGTAATACAAGAGACACTGAGACATTATTTCCTGGTTTTATCACCTTGGTGTTGTTATGACTGTGGCATGATTATGAGTAGAATTGTGCATGATGTAATGGGTAAGTGTGACTTGTGTGAGTGCTGAGTAATGTTGTGTTAGTGTGACTGAGTGATGCTGTGTTAATGTGACTGTAAGTGAAATTGTATGTGTGTGTGTGTGTGTGTGTGTGTGTGTGTGTGTGTGTGTGTGTGTGTGTGTGTGTGTGTGTGTGTGTGTGTGTGTGTGTGTGTGTGTGTGTGTGTTGTGTGTGACTGTGAGTAATATAATGCCAAAAACTACCACAATACTCTTACCGTAGGATTTGCGAGAGTGACACGGCTGTCTTCTCCATTTGTCCATAATGTCTGATCAGGTCCACAAGTGATCTTTGGACTAATGTTGTCTGTTGTGGAAAACCCAAATGCAGTGAGAAAGAATGAAGACAACAGCTGGGAGACATAGGATGTCAGTCAAATACGACAGTTTAACGGGATGCTCAATACAGCAAACTGAGAACATATAGCGTACAACTTTAAAAAATATTTATCGATTGCCTAACCTTTTGTCTTGATGCGCCTCCGACCTAAGGATTCTGAGTATTAGTATTATTTTAATTATTTACAAGTATTATTATTAATTATATAATAATAATTATTATTATTCTAACATAAACAAGCACAGCAGGTTCATCATCAAGACTCCCGAGAGGGGATCTTACTTAGGAAAAGTGTCCATCACATGTCAAATCTTACTTAGGAAAAGTGTCCATCACATGTCAAATCTTACTTAGGAAAAGTGTCCATCACATGTCAAATCTTACTTAGGAAAAGTGTCCATCACATGTCAAATCTTACTTAGGAAAAGTGTCCATCACATGTCAAATCTTACTTAGGAAAAGTGTCCATCACATGTCAAATCTATACTGCACAATATTTTCACTATCATCCTGTAATTGTTGAGTGAGTTACTCGAATCACGATTGCCCTCCAAAATCTTCTATAATATAAGTCCTCTTTTTCCAAGCTTCAGGTTTCCATGTATGTGAGTGCATATCCTCACTCCATGTGACTTCACAGCTGCATAGACTGTCAACTTCCAGATTTTCGTAAGCTTGTTACAATTTTGTAACATTTGGTTGCATTATGGGTCGTCACACAAGTTCTCAAAGTCCAAAAATGCATAGTGTTTAGTAATGGTTCAGACCTCCCTCCACCCCCCTCAATACCTGGTGCTGGACATAAGATTATGCGCATATTGCCAATAAAAAAGCACAGCCAACAGCTGCCGGCCTGCTATCCATATACAACCATGAACACAAACCATAACAAGATGTTTAAATATTTATTCATAAATTTATTAAAACATTAAAATATAAATATTATACTAAAACAAAAAACACAAGAAGCACCAGTAATGTTAAAGAAATGCAGAAATGCCAATAATACTGTATTTGTCTTTTAAAACAATGGTAAAAACAGTTTTAAAACAATTTGCATAGCTAAGCGACCAAACCACCACCCATCAATATGTTATGCTATACGTGTTTTTGTACTTTTGAGAACTTATGCAACAATTCTTTTAACTGATATAAACTTATTATTAACATGTGACATTTGAGTGTCACTAACCAACCACATTGATCTTGTCCTTAGACTAACCAACCACACTGATCTTGTCCTTAGACTAACCAACCACACTGATCTTGTCCTTAGACTAACCAACCACACTGATCTTGTCCTTAGACTAACCAACCACACTGATCTTGTCCTTAGACTAACCAACCACACTGATCTTGTCCTTGTACGTACCAACCACACTGATCTTGTCGTTAGACTAACCAACCACATTGATATTGTCCTTAGACTAACCAACCACACTGATCTTGTCCTTGTACTTACCAACCACACTGATCTTGTCCTTAGACTAACCAACCACACTGATTTTGTCCTTGTACTTACCAACCACACTGATCTTGTCCTTAGACTAACCAACCACAGTGATCTTGTCCTTAGACTAACCGACCACCCTGATCTTGTCCTTAGACTAACCATCCACACTGATCTTGTCCTTAGACTAACCAACCACACTGATCTTGTCCTTAGACTAACCAACCACTCTGATCTTGTCCTTAGACGAACCAACCACACTGATCTTGTCCTTATCCAACCACATTGATCTTGTCCTTGTACTTACCAACCACACTGATCTTGTCCTTAGACAAACCAACCACACTTATCTTGTCCTTAGACTAACCAACCACACTGATCTTGTCCCTAGCCAACCAGATTGATCTTGTCCTTGTACTTACCAACCACACTGATGTTGTCCTTAGACTAACCAACCACACTGATGTTGTCCTTAGACTAACCAACCACACCAATCTTGTCCTTGGACTAACCAGCCACACTGATCTTGTCCTTAGACTAACCAACCACACCGATCTTGTCCTTGGACTAACCAACCACACTGATCTTGTCCTTAGACTAACCAACCACATTGATCTTGTCCTTGTATTTACCAACCACACTGATCTTGTCCTTAGACTAACCAACCACACTGATCTTGTCCTTGTACTTACCAACCACACTGATCTTGTCCTTGGACTAACCAACCACACTGATCTTGTCCTTAGACTAACCAACCACACCGATCTTGTCCTTGGACTAACCAACCACACTGAGCTTGTCCTTGGACTAACCAACCACACTGATCTTGTCCTTGGACTAACCAACCACACTGATCTTGTCCTTAGACTAACCAACCACACTGATCTTGTCCTTAGACTTACCAACCATGCCGATTTTAACCAGATTTCCACTGACCTTTGACTTACACTTGCCAACAACCTTGACCCTGGTCAGACTTAACAACATATCTGACATTGATCTTACCAACTGTTCTGACCTTATACTTACCAACCACTTTGACTTGGACTGTACACACCAAGCCGGAAGCCATATGGTTGAATTTTGCTGTTTGCACCTTGTCTTTGCCTTCCCAGCAGAACTGGACCACTTGTTTGCTGGTCCATTTCGGCTTGTACAAATAACATCCTTTATTATGTTCTTTTCCGAGCTTGAGTTCAAAGATGACCACTGATGGACACTTAGTGGGTGCCTTACAGACTGGACAACACTGACCAGCCTTTGTCTCTTGTTGGTCCAAGGGGCATTTCAGAGTAGGGCAGTCAGTGACAGAACACACAGCATTGCCATAGCGACGGTCACCAAACGTCTTGTCCAAGGCGCACCGACATTTCGTGCAAGGATTGGGCGAGAAATTCATGCCTAGAGGGACGATGAAAAACAATAGGAGTAATCAGGTAATCATGTCTGCGCACGCGATGCCTGCATTCAAACCCAATATGCTCTTAGTACACTGTATTACAAGCATTTTAACTGAATACAATCTTGGCCACTAACTTTGGCTGCGATTTTGGTCTGATTTTTATAAAATTATGTCATACTAACCGAGTTGCCTGGCATTGCATGGAACAAAAAGGCAACAACTGCTAGAGTTTATGACTCCTTGCACTATCTAGTCAAACTTCGGTAGGGCAGTACGTGCCAATGGCAATGACAATTTCATGCCCCAAAAATCATGTACAATTGCCGGTTTCACGAATCGTTCAGTGGATGTTTGATGTAGATCACGTAACCATGGCAGAAACACGCATGGCGTTGCTAACAATTGTACGTAACTATTGTTCTGGGTTACGTCATTTAAGTTAAACGTCCACATTGGTTCCTTTGACGTAATACCCCACCCCTCCGGGGAATTTCGAATATTTTTAAATGTATGAACCACAATTATGGGCACTCGGCACACCTACAAAATGTCAGCCCCATACATGTGAAACTGACAGAGACATGAGGGAACACAGACATATATACAGAGTCACAAACTACTATATTAAAGATGACATCATGTTGTACGACACAATCGGACCAAAATCGCTCGTGTAAACATCTTCACGAGACTGAATAGCAGGGCCAATTTGTGGCTACGATCGTAGAATAGGAATTGGTTCCAAGTCTGGTACGATTTTTGAAGCAGTAGCCAATCAGCGACTGCTGCAACTGATATGCGCAGGACTCAACGAGACCTTTCAACAAGACTCAAGTGGGGATTGGTGCCATTTAATTGGTTGCACTAGCAACACTAATTGGTCTACACATGTGCAACACAGTGTTGGACGATATATTTGGATCAAAATCAGAAAAAAATTGCTCATGTAAATGGGTGTTTGCAATGAACTAACCCGGCCCTGCTCTGGTTCTGTGACGTTAACTAAATGATTCACTCACCAACTTGGTAGATGGCTCCACCATGAACACACTCTGTCAGCCCAACAGGATTCACACAGTGCTTAGTAGACCCACAGCCAGCCATGGAGCAACACTTCTGTCCCAATGTAGGACAATCTGACTCTTTACTGCAAGTCCTGCTTGAACATATGTTGTCGTCACGCATCTGTATAACAGGGCACTGCCCTGGAGTTGTTGTTTCTGAAAAGAAGACGTTTCCGATATAGGTACTTGCAGTAAATCATGAAATGTCTTGTAAGTAGTCCATATTAACAACAAAACAAACACAGTTTGTCTGAAGACAGGACACAAGTGATAGATGATATGGTGGATTTATTTTGATGGAAACGGCTACTTGCTGTGTCATTCTAGGGAGGGTTTTTCATTAAAATGTGTTTCAGTCCTCGAAATAAGGAACAGAAAGAGCATGGCCAAAGTGGCCTTTAAGTAACATCCATTTTGAAGGGCACCAAGACCAATATGACTGATAAAAAAGGCACCAATGCCATTTTAATTAAATATGGGATCCATTGATTGTTTAATGGTAAAAAATTGGTGCCATTTTCGATTCACAATTATCATTTCAAAATCAATTTTCACGCTGAAATACCGCATTAATGAAATGAACATGTCTTGGTAAATATGATAGTCAATCACATCGCCTGTTCCACTGTGCCACCAGTAGGAAGTGAAGTGTCGCTGGACTTGATATAATGTAACTGACACAAGTCTGCCCATAGTCCTACTGTGGTACCTACCGCACTGATTCAGCTTCCAGTCCCACACTTTGTTGTTGTCCGAGCACACGCATCTCGTGTTGCCGGTTCCAGAGGCCTGAGAGCCAGCTGGACAAGACTTGCATACATCTTCTCCAACAGCAACACTGAACTTATTCTCAGGGCATGCTGCAACGGAACACAACAGTCCAATATGATCAGACACAAAATATTCAATATTTATTCTTTTAACAAGATTGCCATTCAAAACATGGATATGTATGCCATGAGCTTTTGGACAACATCCAACATCTTCTGTCTATGTGAAACCAGTTCTGTCTAGGTGTCAACTCTGTTGTGCTAAGACGCCCTCCTCAGTTGATTTAAAATGTGTAGTAATATTTAATATATTATATATTACTTTAAAAAAACAAACTAATTTAATATTCATTAAAACTAAATAGCAAATTTGTACAAATGAGCTAGCATGTCACAGTGGATGCCAGATAGGCCAAATATTTCATCAAGAGTTGGAAATGAGACGAGCAAAATATTCAAACTGTGCAGAGAAAATATATCTGTCAATATTTTTGTAACTGTTCAATATTTAAAAACTGCGAAAATGTGGAGTCCTTCTAATCTTCTAGTCCTAGTGATGTCAAACACCAATATATTAGGCATTTCCAAAGTGAAGGTCAGTTCTCAGATCAAGTGAATGAATAGACAATTTTTTTTCCACTAATTAATAATTATTATTAATGTGTATGTTGCAACATACCATCACAGTTGGTCCCTCCGTGACCAGCCTTGCACACAGCTTCCACATCAGTAGAGCCGATCTTGCGACCACACAACTGATTTATTTTGAGACCCGGAATGACACCCGCACAGTGTCTGGGGTCAACTTCCACATACTTGCTCACTACTGTATATACAAACATCGCAACATGCCAACTTCTAACAAGACTGCAAACACAATCATCATAACACATCAACTTCTAACAAGACTGCATACACAATCATCATAACACATCATATGACATCAACTTCTAACAAGACTGCAAAACACTATCATCATAACACGTCAACTTCTAACAAGACTGCAGACACAAGTATCATAACATGTCAACTTTTAACAAGACTGCAGACACAATCATCATAAAATGCCAACTTTTAACTAGACACTCAATAAAGAAATGTAAAGAGATATTAAAATATATATATATATATATAAATATATATAAAGGAATTTTAAGGAATGGTACTAAGATAAAGGAATATAATGGAATTGCCTTTAAAATAAAGGAACAGTAAATTATCTCACCAGATTCACATTGGGTTTCATTCAGTGAGAGCATCTTGCCTTCAGGACAGAGACATTCAACACCACCTGGAGCTGCACTGAATGTCCCCTCTGTAGGGCAGCGATTGTCCATAGGGCAGGCTGAAAAGAACCATCGCACAACTGTTACAAATAGCAATATCATGAATACTGTCATGTTTTTATATTACAATGCCATGTTATATGTAAAGATATCATGAACAGCTATCATGTTCACATAAATAATGTCACAGTAAGCATAATGAATATAAATACAATAAAATGTTATCAATTCAAGAGTAGTCGACTGATGCTACAGTAAAATAGTATTAACATGTGACATTGTTATTGCATATTACATCAAAATATAGCTAGAAATAGCAGAAAGACATGATCGCATACCTGTCACATTCCCGTCATAGTGCACTACGACCTGGGAAGGACGCATGAGTCCAGTGGCGAGTACTGCGACATGTCTAGTTTTCAGGTTAACGCGTGAAAGCGAATGTGCATTCCAGTCAGTGTACCACAGGAAGTCATGAGCCGCATACAGGGAATAGATGTGTGTTGCAGAAATGTATCTCAACCAATCCGCTGGTGAACCTTTAACAAGATTGAACAAGATTGCCATCCAAGGCAAAGGCCCAGATGGCAAGTGGACAAGGAAGCCGTTAGCTTATCGAGAGTCCAATATTTTTTCATCTTTGTGTAACCCGCCCTCCTGAGATATGTCAACCTTGTTTTTAAACATATTCACGCTGCTAGCATTTACACAATCTGTAGAAAATTTTATCCATTTATTTGGGGTAAGGATAAAGAATATCACTACACAAGTATTGTGTATTTCTTGGGATCCTAATTTCTACTGTTATATTCAGTTGGCGAGTCAATGTAATTAGTGGGATAGACAGTGTGGGTGTGTGCGTGATTGCATACTTGCATGCGTGATAATATGCTTGCATGCGTAATTGTGAGTGTGTGCGTGGCGAGAGGGAAACAAGTCATGTTTTTCGGCCTATGCACCTATAACTTAAATGGCTATAAGAGCGAGTAAAGCATAACCATTTGCAACTACAATTAAGAATATTACACCAATGGTTTACGAGGAAAACGTTGTTGAACACACAGCATCTAAATTTCATGGGCCGCGCCATACTGTTAGATAACCTTATGTTACATGTGTTGGCCTTTGTTTATTAAACTAGTCCCTCTCTACCATAGCAGCACATTTGATTAAAGAGTTTTCATTACATGTGTGTGTGTGTGCGCGCGCGTGCATGCGCATGTGTGTATACCCGCAGCCTTTAATATGTCACAGCAGTTGGTTGGTTGATTGAGTTCTAAGAACAGTTTAATTTGAATGTTTCCGAGCGAATATCACGCTTACACTGTATGCAGTGGGGAACATAATTTTGCATGTTAATGATATACCCATCATGTAATCCCTTAAATGTGTTAAATGTATGACCCCGATAAACTTTCTCCATGCAGGTATTGGAAACTGTCGACAGCTTCTCTAGATGGCACTAAATGGCTGGGTTGACATTCATAAACAGAAAACAGCAAAATAATTTTTTTATGTGAATCATTAAAACACATTTGGGCACTCAAGATGTTACAACAGATATTGTTTAACGTGATGTTAAGGTCAAACCATCAGGCTTTGTATAATATTATTTAGTCCTATCTGTAAACGTACCATCTAAGCTGCTCTCTATCACGGTGCCTGAGGCGTCACCAACATACAGTTTATTGGTGCTTGCATCAATTGCCAAAGCATTGATCTTGTCCAGCCCTGCAGTAGTTGAGGCTGAAAGAACTGGATAAATAGGGCCTGAGGAAATCTTTCGTCGAGCTACGCTTGCGTGAGTTCCCCATTCTGTCCAGTAGGCATAACTGCAACAATCAACTCCACATCACCAGGGTTGGATTCACTTGGATTACTTGCATCATTTGTAATTAATTACAATTACAGTGTAATAATAATCTTTTTACAACAATGTAATTGTAATTTTAGTAACTGTGTAATTGCACCTGTAACTGAACCCAGCCCTGGCAGCAGGAATGCGTGAATTTACCTAAAAGAATGAGTGAAACCCTGTATATAAATTATTTCAAACGCACGGAATATCTATCATTAATTAACACAATATTTAATATCCCTGTAACTTTGAATAGATACATATTAGGGTAGTGTGTAATTTACGAAAAGTTTACGAAAAACAAATATGCAAGAGCAATGCACTATACTGGCTGGTAATATAAATAGAAATGTGCCCACCATTGCAATAGACAGAAATGACAGGCGCCTTGAGGACGGAGTTGGGTAAAAACATAATTATTATATACTAGGAAACATACAATGACTTCATACAATGCATGCACTGAATTCTTCTATCAACACATTACAAAAATGAAACTAAATAACCTAAAAGTTCAAAGTGATAATAATAGTACAGGAGACTAAATGAATGCTACATCAAAAAAATATATATATGATGATATACAAAACAGCTAACCCCGCAAGAGACCAATTTTGTGTAGTGTCAAAAGTCAATGTTTTGAGAACATCCCTAAATGTATCTGCTTTATTTGCCGGTTCCTGCAGTCTTTACTGGGGATCAGTGCATCTTGTATTGTTTTAGATATGTATTCATGAAGTAGATTCTTACCCAGCATGCACAGCAACAGCTCGTGGTTTCCTCTCTGTGTCTCCTCCAGCCAGCACCTCAGAGTAGGTACTGCTGTTCCCACTCAGAGCAATGGAGGCAATGGCCCCGGTGTTGAAGTCTGACCAGTACAGTCTCGAGTTGGTGTTGTCTAGTGCCAGGCCGTCAATGATGTGTCCTGTTTGATAAAACACGCTTGGCTTGGTGCTCCCGTCCAACGGGACTGAGTAAATCCTGCCCCTGTCGCAAGAAAATTTCTGGTAAGGATTTGCTCAACAAGAACAGGAATATTAAGACAACAGATGAAGAAGACAATATCTCAGATCTAAGATGTTGCAGAGGTGGTTTATTTGATAATAAGACATGTGAATAGAACTAATATGAAAGCATGTTTCTAATGGAGAATGTGAAACAGTAATTCATACAAAGTGATGCCATTAACAAGAACATACAATTTAAATATTAAACATGTTTAAATATTAAACATAAACAGTTCCACCATGCACTCCCTCTGACTAATAATACCCACCAACCATAGTCAAAAGACTAACTGTCACATGTTTGAATGTCAACTCAATATATTCAGATTAACTTAGGTTGTGGGCCTTTTAAAATTAATATTTTAATATCGTGATATAATGAATATCTCACCTATCAACTCCGCTGTAGTACACAATCTTGGTGGTTGGATTATAAGCAATGGCCACAAAATTGGAGAAATAGCCATTGCCCTGAACCACAGTATATACAGCCTGGTCCGAAGTTCCATCAAGTCCAATCATCTTGATACTTCCCATGTCCGCAAAGAGCAGAAACTTGCTTGGAACTGTAGAAAGTACATAACCTCACACTTACAATTTTCAGTTTAAAGCTCCTACCTCAATTAAATTTTTCACTTGTCTCGTTTCATAATCATTTCACGAAAAAGCAAACCTACCTAGTACCCACTATGACATGCTAGTTTGTTTGCACATACCGTATAAGCATGCACCAACATTTCTTTCTCTAGACAATAAGGTAACTGCTTAACACTTAACATATGATAATAATTAATGTGTACAATTATTGTACACATTAATTAGTATTATATGTGATACCAATAAAAATTTATATAGGTAGTCTGATTACATGTTACAATTACTGTTAACAGGTGGTTAATTACTATATATCATTACATTGTTAGTAGTTGTTTACACATTATGACCCATTACACTGTTAATGTTGCTTACATAATAAGTAGTTATTGTGCTATGATGACGGATTACACATTACATACTGCTACAAGTTTTCAAATCCATCTTCTGAAGAACGTTCGGCTTGTACGAGTTACAAGTGCATGTGGTGCCATCCCCTGGGGTAGCCAGGCAGATGTCCCGCAGCCGCTAGTACGACAGGTGTCGCTACCTGCAGGAAGATCCATTTACAAGTTACATTTTGGAAAGCACCAGTAATGTTCCTAAACGAATACAGTGCTTTCCCAATGTAGCTATGATAAAAACAATCGGACTTTGTACCTTTCACTCTCCTTCAACTCAATATTCTTAACACCAAAAAATCTTTGATTACTTGCTACAAAGCATATTTGTAGTAGTAACAACATTCATTTTCAGATTTCTACAATTATTTCCATAAGCGAGCCACTGCCTGATCTATGGAGCACAGGTAATCGAGACTCACTGAATGACTTCGTCACGGGGGTAAAGAACAAGGCCATTGGTGAGGTGACATCCGACATCAGAGCTGTCGTTATATGTCCAGATATGCTCACTGATAAAATGGCATTTTTCGTCCAGTCACTGATGTAAAATGTATCACTGGACACTGCCAGTCCAAAAGGCAGCTGAAAGACAGATTAACACATGGTCAGCCAAATACGGAATCAAATATCATAACAAACTACATGCCTAGCAACCCTTCCTTGTTTTAGTCAACCAACAGAGAAGGGGAGCGAGGTAAGGGGGGGGGGAGGGTGGAGGAATGGTGTGGTAGGGAGGGAATCAGGAAGGATGTGGAACATAGGGAGATATGGGATAGAAAGAGAAAGACACAAAAATAAAGATGCATGATAAAGACATGAAAAAGAGAAAAGGATAATTGGACATGAGAAAGAGATATGAGAAAGGGACATGAGAAAGAGATGTGAGAAAGGGATATGAGAAAGGGACATCAGAAAGAGACGTAAGAAAGGGACATAAGAAAGAGACATCAGAAAGAGACATCAGAAAGAGACGTAAGAAAGAGACATCAGAAAGGGACATAAGAAAGAAACATCAGAAAGAGACATCAGAAAGAGACGTAAGAAAGGGACATCAGAAAGGGACATCAGAAAGAGACATCAGAAAGAGCCGTAAGAAAGGGACGTAAGAAAGGGACATAAGAAAGAGACGTGAGAAAGAGATATAAAAAAGGGATATGAGAAAGAGACGTGAGAAAAAGATGTGATAAAGGGACATGAGAAAGAGACATTAGAAAGGGACATGAGAAAGAGACATTAGAAAGGGACATGAGAAAGAGATATGAGAAAGAGACATTAGAAAGGGACAACAGAAAGAGACATGAGAAAGAGATGTGAGAAAGAGACATGAGAAAGGGACATGAGAAAGAGACATTAGAAAGGGACAACAGAAAGAGACATGAGAAAGGAACGTGAGAAAGGGATGTGAGAAAGAGACATGAGAAAGGGACATCAGAAAGAGACGTAAGAAAGGGACATAAGAAAGAGACGTGAGAAAGAGATATGAAAAAGGGATATGAGAAAGAGACGTGAGAAAAAGATGTGATAAAGGGACATGAGAAAGAGACATAAGAAAGAGATATGAGAAAGGGACATTAGAAAGGGACATGAGAAAGAGATATAAGAAAGAGATATGAGAAAGGGACATGAGAAAGAGACATTAGAAAGGGACAACAGAAAGAGACATTAGAAAGGGACAACAGAAAGAGACATTAGAAAGGGACAACAGAAAGAGACATGAGAAAGGGACAACAGAAAGAGACATGAGAAAGGGACGTGAGAAAGAGATGTGAGAAAGAGACATGAGAAAGAGACATTAGAAAGGGACATGAGAAAGAGACATAAGAAAGAGATATGAGAAAGGGACATGAGAAAGAGACATTAGAAAGGGACAACAGAAAGAGACATTAGAAAGGGACAACAGAAAGAGACATTAGAAAGGGACATCAGAAAGAGACATCAGAAAGAGACATAAGAAAGGGACATAAGAAAGAGATATGAAAAAGGGATATGAGAAAGAGACGTGAGAAAAAGATGTGATAAAGGGACATGAGAAAGAGACATGAGAAAGAGATATGAGAAAGGGACATGAGAAAGAGACATTAGAAAGGGACATGAGAAAGAGACATAAGAAAGAGATATGAGAAAGGGACATGAGAAAGAGACATTAGAAAGGGACAACAGAAAGAGACATGAGAAAGGGACATGGAAACGACACAAGAAAGATATATGAAAGAGACATAGAAACATAAAGAAAGAGAGACAAATAATGAGACAGAGAGAGACAAACAGTGAGACAGAGAGAGACAAACAGTGAGACAGAGAGATGGATAGATTTACACAGACTGGCAAACAGAACAGGAAGATGAAGCCTACCAACAGAAAGAACAAATAGGAGACAAGATGTAGATCTGTTCAAAACATTATCCTAATGAGTAAATCATTAAACTACCAGAATCATATATTTCTTTAGAGATGTAAGTGAAATAGTCCCATTTCATTACATTCCATATTGGTGTGTCATTTTGTCATTCTGCATGGAAAAAATGGCAGAAGAACAAGAGAGATATAGTAAGACGTCAAGAAGGCAGGAAAGATGTTGTGATGTGGTGTTGTGATGTGGTGTTGTGATGTGGTGTTGTGATGTGGTGTTGTGATGTGGTGTTGTGATGTGGTGTTGTGACGTGGTGTTGTGATGTGATGTTAAGGGGAAGGAGAAGAAATAGTTTCATTTCACCAGACAGACCATGACTGAAAGCAACACGATGTTACCCTGATCAATAAACACAGGAAGTGACAGGAAAGATGTATCTCTAAGCATCACAAATGGCTCCAACATACACAGTGTGTGTGTTGTGATGCACTCTCCAAAAGTGGTGCCACAACCATATCACCAATGCCACAATTCGATTATAAATTCAAAATGGACGGTTGGCATAGTGGCATAAACGTCTGGGAGGCTGAGCGGCACCATTGTTGTTTACAACTTGTTATGTCATAACATTTGTGCACTTGAGAGATGCCGGCCCTTGCCACAGACCCGCAAATGTCTGATGAAGACGGGTAAAATAAAAGACCAATAATGTCTGTCATAGTCACAAACGCTTCAGATTAAACTTTTTAGAAAGTTCAAGACTGGCCAAAAAAAAATGTCCGGCTAAGGGCCTGGAGAGACGTAAAATAGTTTCAGACAAAAACGAATGTTATGGTGTTTCTAGTCAAATTTCAATACAAACTACTATCCACAATTGTATCCAATTGAAATCAAGAGATTTCTTGACGTACATTAGGAGTTTATCAAACGAAATAAAGATGTGCAAAATCTGCACATAAAGACAAGTTGTGGCAGGGGTGATATGACAAGTTGTGGCAGGGGTGATATGACAAGTTGTGGCAGGGGTGATATGACAAGTTGTGGCAGGGGTGATATGACAAGTTGTGGTAGGGGTGATATGACAAGTTCTCACGAATGTGCGGAGGTTGATTGCGATGTTCCTGCAAGACGAAGACAAATGATCTACAAGATGGTAACTGGAGCAGCCTTAGTTAGGCCTACCTCAAGCGAGACACCAGACACTTCCTTTATCTCTTGTCCATCTGTCTTACTCTCATATAATGCAGCACCTTTCTTTTCCCTAGTTCCCCTGTACGTCTTATCATGCGAGTCGACCACATACAACTTGCCATCAGCAGGGCCTATTGCCAGCCCATTTGGGTTGTCCATGTTTTGGAGGATGATGCTCGGTTCAGTTCCATCGAGGTTGGTTCACACGACGGATGCCTGTGGACCCCAGCTCGTGTAGTAGAGATGACTGCAAGTAATGGGGCGGACATCAGTGTCTTGTGAACGAGGCAACATTGTTTAACTATGATATGATATCAGATTTAACAGACATTGTGAGTATATGTACATATAGTTGGATGTTTCGTTTTTATACATATCTGTAGTGTGTGTGTGTGTGTGTGCATGTGTACGTGCATGCGTGCGTGTGTGCATGTGTGCATGCATGTGTGTGCATGTATGTGCTTGTGTGTGCATATTGTACATATGCACATGCCAACTGCAATGTATGTATGTGTGTTGCTTTTCCATAAGTCAGCCAAACTAACATTACATCCGGTCTAACTGTGACATAAAACTACAATATCAAATTAGTTGAATTGATTTATAAAGTACTTATTATTTTTGAAAAAACATTAATGGAAATACTTTTTTGTTAATGCCTATGTAAAGTAGCGGGCACACAATAGCATTGATGAAAGCTCTGTGTAAATTGGGTATAAGAACGAGCTAGGAAAATAGATCCATACACAGATGACAAATAGAAACTCGATAAGCCAATGACTTCCTTGTTTATTTGTTTACTAGCCATATGGAGCCGACCTGCATTTGGATAGCAACCATTTTGTTAAAAGTGACAAAGCACCTCGAGTGTTACGAGTGTGCATCAAGTGTTACGAGTGTGCATCGTTTGCCACCTAATGATGATTTATTGCAACATATGTGACCTACTTATTATCTGTGTTGATCCACAGGGCCCTCGGCTTCTCCGCTTGTGTAATGACCGTTCTCAGACCAGTGCCGTCAAACTTGATCGTCTCGATACGGCGCCAAGTGTAGAGCTTATTACTGACATGAGTAGTGCCCATGTTCGAGTAATACAGACGTCCATGTTTCGCATCCACACTCAATTTCTGCTATTACAGCAATACATTACAACTATTGGCTACAATGCATTTTAAAATGCCAAATCATATCATTAAATTGTTTCCATTTTAGGTTGTTCTTCCTAAATTGATTGACAGGACTACGGTAGTCATAGACAATTGAAATAACAGATATGGTTAGGTTAGTGCTTAAAATGAATAGATGAAAGTTGGCGGATGGGCATTTTTTTAGCTTTGATTAAATCATTGGACAAACAGTAAAATTAATTTTGACTGGGCTCAGTTAAAATTTGGCACAAAACGGAAAAAAATTGCTCCACCTCAATAGGGGAAGGTGGGGCATGTCTGCGCACCTAAGGTATAATGTGTCATAACTAATAAACTGTTTATGCCAGAATGGTAACATTTCAGCTCATTAATCTGTATATTTAGTAGTTTACCACTACCAATTATCAAACTTCACTAAGAAAAACGTATATGTTATCAGTATATATTGATCACTGATGTGCGGCTATGCCCCAGGGCACAGGGGTATATCCGCAAAGGTATGTGCTAACACACCTCGCATAGTTCAGGCCTTTGCTACAGAGCAGAATACAAACTGCGATGGTAAATTTCAGGCTGCAGAACATCATAATATTAATATGTATTATTTGGGTGTCAAATGCGCCCATATAAATAATATATACATAACCAGCTGTAGTTTATATAATACAATGGCTTAAACCTGTTGAAGTGGAAGTGTGACAACTCAACCTACACAAACCATCATGTTATAAGTTTACTGTCTTTTGTTCATCCCACCTCAAAATCCCACCTCCCGTCTATTTTTAGGCCAACCTCCCAGAATTCTGGTGGGTGGGGAAGCAACTCAAAACATTTCTAGTGTACCAACCTTGAGACAAATTCCACATTTTATAGGTGTGTTTTAACCCATACAACGCGCTTAGGTATAGAATCACAATTATTGGGTAATTAAGGGTATGTGTTTTGACATCTTAAAACATGTTTTTATGGTAATGGGTAGACACTAAGAGGTCCCATTGAAATTGGGAATCAAATATGTTAGTAAATTAATCTATATCATGGAACAGTGCATATTTTACACATTCAATGGTGTATATTTCAATGCACTCAACTTGAAAAGGGTATCTTTTTTACAGAAGTCTAAAATATGTTTAGGGAGGTTTGGTTAGAGACCCAAGGAATGTATACTGGCAATGTTTTGAGTAAACCCTGGGTTCCTGTCACACCCCCTGGGTTCCTGTCACACCCCCTGGGTTCCCGTCACACACCCTGGGTTCCTGTCACACCCCCTCCATAATGAAACATGGGTTAGCTGATGAATATCCACATAGGCGTAAGGCGTGTGTCATATATTACATAATGAAACATGGGTTAGCTGATGAATATCCACATAGGCGTAAGGCGTGTGTCATATATTACATAATGACTAATGCATCCGTAAATAAATGGGCAAACAACAATAAAGATATATTCTAATAACACCTGCAGCATGGTATGAAAATTTACTTACTGTACTGGGGCATATCCGCATACGACTGGGGCATGCCTATGCAGAAATGCCCCAAACAACCAGCAGGGTAAGATTGCCATTTTTCCCACACATGTAATAACGTTTATTTGTGCAACGACAACACCAATGACACACATAAAAAAATTACACAAGATTCTTCTAAAACAACATTTAAATTTATAATTTCTTAACGATGCAAAGGAGTTCAATTCATGGGTTCAAATGCTTGATGTATGAGTTAGATGCTATCGTAGAACAGTCTTGAAACCAAATACTATGCGGTTTGGTCAATAACATGGTGTGTGGACATGCCTCACCTTCCCCTATGCTATGACGTAAAAGTTATTCACACAGTTTGGTCAATAACATTGCGTATGGACATGCCTCAACTTCCCCTGTGCTATGACATAAAAGCTATTCACACAGTTTGGTCAATAACGTTGTGTGTGGACATGCCCCATGTTATGACATAAAGCTATTCACACAGTTTGGTCAATAACATGGTGTGTGGACATGCCCGACCTTCCCCTATGCTATGACATAAAGTTATTCAAACAGTTTGGTCAATAACGTGGTGTGTGGACATGCCCCACCTTCCCCTATGCTATGACATAAAAGCTATTCACAGTTTGGTCAATAACATGATGTGTGGACATGCCCCACCTTCCCCTATGCTATGACATAAAAGCTATTCACACAGTTTGGTCAATAACGTGGTGTGTGGACATGCCCCACCTTCCCCAATGCTATGACATAAAAGCTATTCACACAGTTTGGTCAATAACGTTGTGTGTGGACATGCCCCATGTTCCCCTATGCTATGACATAAAGCTATTCACACAGTTTGGTCAATAGCGTGGTGTGTGGACATGCCCCACCTTCCCCTATGCTATGACATAAAAGCTATTCAAACAATTTGGTCAATAACGTTGTGTGTGGACATGCCCCACCTTCCCCTATGCTATGACATAAAGCTATTCACACAGTTTGGTCAATAACATGGTGTGTGGACATGCCCCACCTTCCCCTATGCTATGACATAAAAGCTATTCACACAGTTTGGTCAATAACGTGGTGTATGGACATGCCCCACCTTCCCCTATGCTATGACATAAAGATATTCACACTTTTGCAAGTTGCCCAAACTAATGATCAAAGTCAGTTGTTTCAATGATTGAAAAAAGGACTGCACTCTTTTAATAAACCGACCAATCAATGAACCTGATGCATGACTGCGGATGTGTAAACATACCATTGACAACGCCAATAGAATGCGTGGATGACTCGAGAGAGATCTTGTGGTTGGAGCCGTCAAAGTTTGCCTGATGTACCGTGTGTTCATACACATTACTCCAATACACAACCTGGAAGAGACGATAATAGATTTCACAACAAAGGCTTAGAACTATAAAAGAAATTGTGGCAGTGATATAATACAATTTAGCTTTAATTTTCAGATTATTTCAAGTTGATTTGACAACTTTGTTTCACTATGTGGTCTATGACCTTTTTTCTGTGACATTTACTCAAGATTAACTTTCCATAGATGTTTTTGTGATTTATTTCCATGGCTATCTTAGGTCTGTGATTTTATTTGTATAATTATTTTTCTGAAAATAATTCTGTGACTTTCTGTAACTTTAATTTTGTGACTTTTCCTTATATCCCTACATATTTCTATGGGGCTGACATTTTTAAAGTGTGCTCATGGGCCTATGGGGATGGTTCACATAAAAAATTCAAAATTCTACCAGGACGAAGATATTATGTATGTGGACATTTTAACAATAGTACGTACAATCGTTAGCAATGCTCTGCATGTTTTCTACAATTGTTGCAAGTCAAACGTTTGTATACAAATGCTTTGTCAAACTGGCAGTTATACCTGATTTTTGGGAAGCAAATGAAGTTTTCAGTGCCGTGGCATTGTCTACCAAAACCATACTATGTCGTGCAAGGAGTCATGAACTTGTGGTGATTGCCTTTTCCCCATGCAACGCCAGATAACAGCTAGTGTTCAATAAAAGATTAACAGTATTATATATTACCTAAGGTCATCTGTCTTAGTTCAGAATATCTGCATACATTTCAAATATATAACAGCAATCATCAAATAACTTTTTTTCAGCATGCAAGCAGACATACCATTTTAAAGAATTACCCGTATTTATAAACATATTTTTATTTTGGGTGGAATATGGCCATATTCCATATTTATACAGATTTGCTTAAAATTTCCAGAAGAATTGCTAGAGAGATTTCTGGTAAAACTTTTCATTTAATTTGATTTGGTATATTTCATAGTCATAATCAAAGATGATGATACTTGTAATACGTCTAAAAAATTTATTGGTTAATCAACCAATGAAAATGTCTACATATTTATACAGATTTATACAGAATATAAAAAAAATTACATTAAAATGAAACAGCTTGCCTGTGCAAGAAAAGTCATGATGTGTAGATAACCTGACCTTGTTAATAGGGTCATAAGAGTATTGACCTTGTGAACAGGATCATAAGCCACAGCCACTGGCCTCGGACTACGGCCAATTAGGAAGCGGTCAGTTGTCCAGGTGCCACTTGGGTCAATGAACCCTACAACACCCTCATCAGCCAGGGCATACAACAGAATGCTGGTGGGTTCTGAAAATAATATGAGAGGGGACGTTTCACAACAGCATACTGATGGGTTGTAAAAGTGACAGGATTACGGGGGACCATTTCACAACAAAATACTGGTGGGTTCTGAAAGAACCAGTAACAGAAGAGGGGACTGTTTCACAACAGCAAACTGGTAGATTCTAAAAGTGGCAGGAGAGGGGACCATTTCACCACAGCATACTGGTGGGTTCTAAAAGTGACTGGAATACAGGGGACCATTTCACAACAGCTTACTGGTGGGTCCTAAAAGTGACTGGAATACAGGGGATCCTTTCACAACAGTATATTGGTGGGTTCTGAAAGTGACAGGACAGAAGACCGTTTTACAACAGAATACTGGTGGGTTCTGAAAGTGACAGGACAGCTAGGAGACCGTTTTACAACAGAATACTGGTGGGTTCTGAAAGTGACAGGACAGGAGACCGTTTTACAACAGAATACTGGTGGGTTCTGAAAGTGACAGGACAGGAGACCGTTTTACAACAGAATACTGGTGGGTTCTGAAAGTGACAGGACAGCTAGGGGACTTTTTCACAACAGCATGCTGGTGGATTCTTAAAGTGACAGGAATGGCGACCGTTTCACAACAGCACACTGGTGGGTTCTAAAAGTGACAGGAGAGGGGACCATTTCACAACAGCATACTGGTGAGTTCTGAAAGTGGCAGGAGAGGGGACCGTTTCACAACAGCATACTGGATGCTTCTGAAAGTGGCAGGAGATGGTACTGTATGACAACACAATATGATGGTGAAGGGACAGTTCCTGTTATAAGTGTTGTTGCCGTGATGCCAACACCAATACATTTCAAGGAAATTACGATGGGTGGGTGAAAACAACCAAACATCAAACATATTTGATGTCGCAGCCCCAGACACGCACTTGTGGACATAGTCAAGGATGTGGGTGTGGGCGCAAAGACACTAATCACCCATAGTCAAAACATGTAATACAGCGTGCTGAAGAAATATATATTGCTGTCCCGCACAGTAAGCAACTGTTTGACATAAATAGAATACACATTATATACTTTGTTTTAAAGATAGTTGTTATGCCTGGTACCAAGCTATGATGTTTATTATTACGCCCGGTACCAAACTTTAATGTTCTACAGCTAATAGCGATGTGTCTAAATCCCTATCTCTGGAATATATAATCTATAAAACATCCATCGGAAGTGCTCTATGGGAAAGCATTATTTTTAAATTATGTTCTAATTCAATTACCAGTTTGTATATGCAACAGTACTGTGCATGCATGAGCAATTTTAAATCACATTCCTGGAAAAGGGTCTGATTTGTTGAATTTATTGAATTTATAGATGTTCCTACACCGTGTTTTAGCATTATATGAAGACGAACATAACAACTGTTGAATATTACAATTATAATTCAGTTCCAGCATTTATTTATATTTCTTTAGGGTATTAAAATGAACTCAGTACCTTGGTACTGGGCATTACAGTAGAGGATAACATTCCTGACATGTGCCGGCTGCCACTTAGAGAGTTTTCAGATTTAAACAAAGAAACTTCAGAATTTAAATGTTTAATAAGCTATGTATTTTATCAGGATTAAAGTTTAACAGAGATTGGAGAACATGAAAAAATGGCCTCTCCCAAGCCAACTGTCAGACAAGTTACACTAACATTTAACAAGATTTGCCATCCAAGCCAAAGGCCCAGATGGCAAGTGGACAAGGAAGCCATTGGCTTATCGAGAGTCCAACAATGTTCATCTACTTATAACCCGCCCTCCTGAGATATGTGTCAACCTTGTTTTTAAACATATTCACGCTGCTAGCAGTTACACAATCTGTAGACAATTTGTTCCATTCATTTATTGTCCTCTGTGAGAACGAGTGCTTCCTGATGTCCAATCTACATTGATCCTTTACTAATTTTACCTCATGTCCTCTAGTTCTGCTATCCTTCTTGAGTGAGAAAAACATATTTCTATCAATATTTTCATACCCATTCAATATCTTAAAAACTTCAATCTGATCTCCTCTTAACCTCCTTGTCTCTAGAGTTGTTAAACCACATTCTTTCAGGCGTTCTTCATAACTAAGGTCTCTCAGTTCTGGAATCATTTTAGTTGCTCTCCTTTGTATGCGTTCAAGCGTATCTATATCTTTCTTACGATATGGTCTCCATGCTTGTATACAGTATTCTAAATGAGGTCTAACTATTGCTTTATAAAGAGGTATAATTAACTTTTTTCCCTTGTATGTTATGTTTCTTCTAATCAATCCAAGAATTTGATTACCCTTTGAAGCTGCAATACCACACTGCTCTGAAACTTTCATATCAGCGCTTATTGTAACTCCTAAGTCCTTTTCTTTTACAGTAGTACCCAGAACAGTATCTCCCATTTTATAGTTTACATTCAAGTTCCTATGTCCTGTATGTAGGCATTTACATTTCCCAAAATTGAACAACATCTGCCATTTCTCAGACCATTTCACTAATCTGTCTAGATCGTTTTGTAAATGTTGTTTATCACCATCAGTATTAACCTTTCTAAACAGTTTTGTGTCATCCGCAAATTTCAGTACGTTACTTGTTATACTGTCGTCCAAGTCATTGATATAAATTAAGAATAATATAGGTCCTAATACTGATCCTTGAGGTACCCCACTCAAAACCGATTTCCAATTTGAAACTTCTCCATCTACTACAACTCGTTGTCTTCTGTCAGTCAGCCATTGTTCTATCCAGTCAGTTATGCTGTCCCCGATACCATGGGCTTTTAATTTAAGTAGTAATCTTTGATGTGGCACTTTGTCAAAAGCTTTCTGAAAATCTAAGTAGATAATATCTACTGGCGATCCCATGTCTATCCACTTAGTGATTTCTTCCAAAAAACATAACATATTTGTTAAGCATGACCTCGCTTTAAGGAATCCATGTTGAGATGAATTTAATAATTTATGCTTAACGAGGAATTCCACCATATGGTCTTTAATTAACCTTTCCAATAATTTACAAATCACTGACGTTAAACTCACTGGTCTGTAATTCTCTGACTTATTTCTCGAACCCTTTTTAAATAATGGTATGATGTTTGCTTCTTTCCATTCAAACGGAACAACTCCCTCTTTTAATGACAAGTTGAATACTCTTGCAAGTGGTATACTGATTTGTTCTACTGTTTCCATTAGTAATTTTGGAGGAATCCCATCCACTCCCGGTGATTTGTTATCTTTCATTGCCTTTATTTTCTTAGCTACCAATTCTGGAGTTACAACTAACGGACCTAAATAGTCAGATTTAGCCCCCTGAAATTTAGCATCAGCAACTGGTAATGAACTAATATCTTCTTTGGTAAACACTGAACTGAAGTAACCATTTAGGTCTTCCGCCATTAAAAACCCCTGTGATATTATATTTCCAGCACTGTCTTCTAGAGGTCCAACCTTGTCTTGTACGTTTTGTTTACTCCTGACATATGCATAAAAACTCTTGCTGTCATTTTTTATGTTACATGCTTGTTTTTGCTCATAGCTTCTTTTAGATTGTCTGATTTCAGTTGTAGCTGCATTAAGTGCCTCTTTGTATTTTGCATAGTCTTCGTCCTTTCTGGTACGCCTATAAACCCTCCACATAGTTTGTTTTAGCATTATTTTTCTAATAGCCTCTTTTGACAAGTGTTTCTTTCTACACCGTTTTCCTTGTTTTTGGAAGGGAACAAATTTATCGATGATACTCTCAATTTCATATTTTAGAATATTCCAACATTCAATTGCGGTCTTATTCATCAGCATGTTATTCCAATCTAGCTTTGCTAAGTATTTTCTCATATCTTTGTAGTTACCTTTGTGGAAGTTTCTCTTGTACGTTTTCTTATTTTTACTTTCTGATTTTACATTGATGTCAAAATGTATTTCATTATGGTCACTATTACCCAATGGTTCAAATATTTTTACATTGTCCACTAATTTTTTTTGTGATGACAAAACTATATCTAATACATTTTCTCCCCTGGTTGGTTCTAGTACGTGCTGAGTAAGAAAGCTATCCTGGATTAAAAATAGAAATTGTTGGTCCTCAATCCCTGTGCTCTCTAGAGAATTCCATTGTATGTGTCCATGGTTAAAATCTCCCATTATGATACATTCCCCTTTACTAACTTCCTTTATAGCGTTTTTTATTTTTGTGTTGTCCTCTTCGTTTATGTTTGGACTTCGGTAAACTAATCCAATAGTTAATTTTGAATTACCTGAAACAATTTTGCACCAAACAGCTTCATCGCAATCTGCTTCCCTTTCTAGTTTTATTTCATAAGCCTGAATAGATTCTTTAACATATAAAATAACTCCCCCGCCCCTTCTTCCTATTCGATCTTTCCTAAACATTACATATCCTGTCAGTCCTAATTCAGCATCTGTTATATCTATGTTGGCCCATGATTCAGTTATACCAATTATGTGAGGGTCAATATCGTCTACCATAATGTTTAATTCGTTTTTCTTATTTACTATGCTCCTTGCATTTAAACATATGCATCTATAACCTTTTTCAGAGATGTTTTTCGGATGATTTGATATTGGCTTATCTGTGCTAGTGGCCTCTTGTTCTGCTTGAGACACCTCTAGGTAACCCCCCTGCACTTTAAACATATGCATCTATAACCTTTTTCAGAGATGTTTTTCGGATGATTTGATATTGGCTTATCTGTGCTAGTGGCCTCTTGTTCTGCTTGAGACACCTCTAGGTAACCCCCCTGCACTTCTAGTTTAAAGAATGTTTACTTCCAAAAATATTTGTCATTGTACCCAAGTCACTATCTACTGCTGCTGAAAGTTTGTCCGCGAATACTGCCGCCCCCTTTCCACTTAAATGAAGCCCATCCTTCATGTACATATCAGCCCTCCCAACAAAACTTCCCCATAAATCCACAAATCCAACTTCCTCTTCCCTACATAACTTCTGGACTAACATGTTAATTGCCATCCCCCGACAATTTCGATATTTGTGACCCCTCCTGCCCATTACAGGTAAAATCCCTGACAGTATTACCTGCTCAACCCGCGTCTGTTTTAGTGTTCTGACCAACTGCCTATATTTCCTAACTATGGCAGTTGTACCCTCCCTCTCTACGTTATTTGTCCCTACGTGTACTAAAACAGATCCACCCTTACCCGAGCCTACGATGTTTTTTACCCTCTCAGTAATCGCCTCTATTTTGGCTCCAGGCAAGCAGACCACCACATCATCTCCCTTGTTTAAGACTCTGTCGGTCTTCCTAACTATCGAATCCCCCACAAACACCCTCGCTCTCTTCCTCACCCCCTCTATCAGTGCTGCAGAATAACTCTTCCGTTCGATCCCCTCCATCCCATTCTGTCCTCACCCCTTCCCTCCTGTCTCCTTCCCTCCTGTCTCCCCCACTTCCCACTCCTTTGCTCTTGTCTCTCCCACTTCCCTCTCCTTCACTCCGGTTGTTTTCCCTCCCGTCTCCCCCACTCCCTTCTCCTTCCCTCCTGTCTCCCCCACTCCCTTCTCCTTCCCTCCTGTCTCCCCTACTCCCCTCTCCTTCGCTCCGGTTGTCTTCCCTCCCGTTCCTTTCCTTCTCGTCTCCTTACGTCCTGTCTCCCTACGACCTGTCACCTTCCCTCCTCTCAGCTTCCTCCCAGGCTGCGGTGAGCTCTCCCTAGCATCTCTTGTGTCTTTCCCCACTTTATCATCTACTGTTCCCCCACCGGAACTACTGGCACAACCCCCCTGTTCCCTTCCCACTATTGCCACAACGAGCAGCCTCAGCTCTTCCAACTCCACCTCTAGTTCCTTCATCTTCGTACATCCCCTACACTCAAAACTAAAACTATCTGCCTGGACCTCAGCCCAGGACTTCTCGCACCCAGACTTGACGAAGTCCACCCAGTTACTACAACTGCCACAAATTAAGTGCCTTGTGGCCTTTAACTGCCGTTTGCACGGCGCCATCATACAATTTAGTTTTAATTAGTTTGCAACGTTAGCCTTGAATAAGGCTGTTTTTGTGATCAAAAGAACACTTTAGTCTAATATACTTGCTAACTGTGTCTTCTATTAACCTCGCATGAGAAAAAAAGCCACCTAGCGAATACGGAGAACACTGTGTAACAAAACAACGAATTCAGTGTGTACTAATTTACGCTAAAATCCTGCTGTTAATTCCTTTTTACCGAAAACGTTTACTACCACTATGTCAGATATTACCTTATGTATGTAATTTAAGTAAATAGATCACTTTATCTAGCCAATGTAAACTATTCACTATGCTATCTCAATTTTCGAATAGTAAACAACCCTATTATCGCTCGCTGAATTCCCTGACAGAATCCGAAACTAACTTACTCTAAAATACTCCCTCTGACTAATAATTAACAAAACCTGTTTCCTAATATATGTCTACAATACGTTTGTGTATAATATATATTCAATAGTAATACTTATTCTATTTGATATACCGCGTTTTTCTGTAAATGATCTACACCAAATTCAAGTCGCTGCACCAAGTCCAAGTAGCCGGAAGTCCACACCATGAAGAGCAAATGCTTCCCAAACAACCTTGACCTTCATAATGCCACAAAACAATGTATTCAACGTTGCAAGATACATGCTATAAACAAAAGCCATTTCTTCTTCTTTGCAAACTTTTTATCACTCACATATTGAACACTTATTTGGCTGCAAAAAACTGCATACAACTAGACTAAAATTTTTTAACAAGCTGATAAAATTAAAAGGCATGCACACACAAATGCTCGACAGATGCAAAACGTACTGCGACAATTCTTGTCCTCGAGTGCGAGGCCTCCAAAGCTTGGACAGGTGCATCGTGAAGACGTCGTGTCAGTCGGAAGACAGACGTGGGAACAGCCGCCATTGCTAGATGAACAGCCGCTGCTTCCTGAAACCCAACGTAAAATGTCTAGAACTTGTTACTTGGGAAGAGTTGTGTGGCTTGGGAGGCGCAACTTGGGAAAATGTTTCTGACACAAGTAGGTCGACCAGACACCCAAGTAGGAGAAGGACCAGATTTAGAAGTAGAAGGACCAGACACAAAGGTAGGAGGCAGAACGTGCAGTGAATGAGTGAGTGAGTGAGTGTGTGAGTGAGTGAGTGAGTGAGTGAGTGAGTGAGTGAGTGAGTGAGTGAGTGAGTGAGTGAGTGAGTGAGTGAGTGAGTGAGTGAGTGAGTGAGTGAGTGAGTGAGTGAGTGAGTGAGTGAGTGAGTGAGTGAGTGAGTGAGTGAGTGAGTGAGTGAGTGAGTGAGTGAGTGAGTGAGTGAGTGAGTGAGTGAGTGAGTGAGTGAGTGAGTGAGTGAGTGAGTGAAGGACAGATTCACTGCTCATCTCATTTCATTGTATCTGCTAAAGAAACTTGCCAGATGGTTGTAGACTCGTCTCGCTGTAGGCGAGACTGAAGACAGCATCTGTGCCAAGTAGCGTCAGACTGGACTTCTTCACTTTGCTGCCATCAACTGTGATGATACTTGCAATACGCCACACAGACACGATTGACTGCCCGGAACTGGTGATGGCCAGGCCAAATACATTGTTGTCTCCAGCCTTGTCTTTCAGTTCTGCGACCCTCTTCGAGTCGCTGCCATCCGACTTACACTGCCACAGTTCCTTGCTGTACGCATCTACCCAGTAGAGATTCCTGTCACAAGGACGCACAAAACAAACACAGGTCAAAGGTAATATTCGATGATTTTCACTGGTTGTCTCACATGGAGCTAACTGGGGGTTACCTCACATGGAGCTAGCTGGGGGTTACCTCACACGGAGCTAGCTGGGGGTTACCTCACACATAGCTAGCTGGGGGTTACCTCACACAGAGCTAGCTGGGGGTTACCTCACACAGAGCTAGCTGGGGGTTACCTCACACGGAGCTAACTGGGGGTTACCTCACATGGAGCTAACTGGGGGTTACCTCACATGGAGCTAGCTGGGGGTTACCTCACACAGAGCTAGCTGGGGGTTACCTCACACAGAGCTAGCTGGGGGTTACCTCACACAGAGCTAGCTGGGGGTTACCTCACATGGAGCTAGCTGGGGGTTACCTCACACGAAGCTAGCTGGGGGTTACCGCACATGGAGCTAGCTGGGGGTTACCTCACACGGAGCTAGCTGGGGGTTACCTCACACGGAGCTAGCTGGGGGTTACCTCACATGAAGCTAGCTGGAAGTTACCTCACATGGAGCTAGCTGGGGGTTACCTCACATGGAGCTAGCTGGGGGTTACCTCACACGGAGCTAGCTGGGGGTTACCTCACACGGAGCTAGCTGGGGATTACCTCACATGGAGCTAGCTGGGGGTTACCTCACATGGAGCTAGCTGGGGGTTACCTCACACGGAGCTAGCTGGGGGTTACCTCACAGGGAGCTAGCTGGGAGTTTCGTATAATAAAAATGTCCCAAGTCTCTGAGTTCTTCTAGCACAAAGTACATCCAAAATTAATTAACAATGTTTTATCTTTATTGTTGTAGTATAATATATTATGACACAAAGTGGGGTAAATACCCTTCCATGATGTTACATATGCACTTACGAGCCATGTATTGCCATCTGGTTGGGATGGTGATGTGCAGAATCTACTGTATAAATGGTCATTCTGCCTGAACCATCCAGACGAGATCGCTCAATCTTCCTACTGCCTTGGTCGTTCCAGTACAGATAGCTACAAATAAAACACCACTGAACCACCATCAAGAATCACTATGTGGTTATTTGATCCATAGACATGCAGGAAGTTGATACTGGTGTTTGTACATATTTCCACATGTATATAACAGGTGATTTCAGTTATCAAATTATTCCAATCAGAATGATTGCATAAGAAAAACTCTTTATTAATTATAAACCATGTGGCAGCCATATTTCTGAAGATGACGGTGATGTCCAAGAAAATGTTTTTATCAACATGCTGAGAAAATCAGTACAAATATATTTGATTTGGTTTCTCTAAATGAAACATGGTTGAAGCAGTACAGTATGTACAACAAAACCGTATGTTAAACCAAGAAGAATCGCATACACAGCATTGCCATTGGTGACTTGTAAACTAATTAATTCGTCCGATGATTTGACCAAACCTAAATAACATACATACAAACGAGCCTGTCAAAGTGAATACTAGATAGGTTAACTTTTTAAAGAAATGATTCTAAAACAAAACAAAAAAAATATCAAATTGAAGAGGGATCTTTAACTTCGATATAATAACTTTAACATGTCATTTGATATACAGCGCAAACTGACACCAGGATCAATGAAACTACTAACAAGTGTTCATTCAAATTCTGTAAATTTGTATTCTTTAAGATCACATCTGTAAATTAACCTCTTTGCTTCAATGCTGGAATGCCCAGCTTGACTTGCAACGCCCCATCGATGTCCAATACAAAATGGTCAAACATGTGATATGTGAACCAGGTGCTGACCTTTCTATTGGGTCGACCACAATGCCACGGGGCGTTTGTAGTCCCCCAATGGACAGTATGTGGCGGTTGGAGCCATTGTAATTAGCAACTTCAACTGTTCTCTTTTTGCCATCCGTCCAGTAGATGTGACTTGAGATCCAATCGACCATCAATCCATTCACATCGAACATATCTACAGGCACATGACCACACACTAATTGCAAACTCAATAAAAATTACAAAAACAGTGCAATATCAAGTTCATTGTGTGATTCATTTACCTCAGTGTCATACATGTACTGCTGTCTAATGCTTAGTAATTAATTTTTTTTAATACTCCAGCATCTGTCTCCTGTCAGATAAGAATCCACCATGACACTAGAGTGTAACACACTACTTGAATATTTGTTGTAGAAAACACGTATATAACATTGAAAATGACTTGGTAAAACAGGAGCAATGGCAGAAATATTGTTAATGGTTCCATCTAGACATTGTGTACAACAGTGATTTTACATATTATTTATATATATATATATAAAAGGTAAAGGTATGTTCTTATATAGCGCGGTATCCAGTCCTTGGGACTGCTCAAAGCGCTTTACACTTCACCCCTGGCAGACCTGTTCATTCCAAGGCCATCTCAACTTCTCTGGGAAGCATATATATTTAATTATGTATTATTTATATATTTTTTAACTTGTTTATATTTTCACTTTTCTATATATTATATATATATATATATATATTAAATATTTATATTTAATGCATTTTCTTTCTTGAAATAAAGTATTGTGTTCTATTCTATTACATACCTGCTTGGACAAACAACACATGATGTCAGAGTAGACAAGGTCCAGCTGCTTTGACAAGGCTTACCTGAGTCGACAATGTGCTGTGGGTTCTGCAGGGCGTTCTCTCCGTTCACATCGCCCCGCCAAATGCCTTTCTTCGACACACTTACATCTGACCAGAAGATGATACCCCGCAAGATGTCTACCGCCAGCCCAACGATGCAGCCTTTCTCCTGAATCCAACAAAGTCCTTCTGTAGTATATGACCTGGTCACTCACACTACACACACAAAGAATCACATTTCATTAGAAAGGATGTGTGATGGAAATAGTGTCTTCTTCTTCGTCCATTGAAACTCATGGCTCTGTGATAGTCACATATAATGTGAGTAGAGTATCATCGAGCTGGATGTTTCTCACCACTGTTGGGTTAGAAATAGAGACCACCATTCTGTAGGTCCACAACAGGTTACATCTTTACCCCGGGAGCCAGGTTTTAGTTCCCCCGGCAGAGACCAGGTAGATGGGACCTCGGTGGCTGTTAGCGTCTCACCTGAAAGACACAGCAATGTTGGATGAATGAGATTGCTCTGTTTTGAAACAGTAGTGGGTTTTCACATACCCCGGTTCTCTAGACTGACCAATGTGGCACTCTAACTGCCCAGCTGTCATGCCCCAAATTAAGTGTGAGATAGAAACGGTATGTATGCTAGACACACTATGAAGTTTTAAAATGTATAAGTGCATCAGAGAAGAGGAAATATGGAGAAAGGACAAGAAATGAAATAGGGTAATGCGTGAATTACAGAGCCGAAAACATGATCATTCACTAAAATCAAGAATGTCACGCCACTGGTTTACTCAGAATGTGTTCTAAAAGTCGGAGATTCTGGTCGTTTCTCCAGTTGACTGAGCACTGATATGTTAACCAGTGAAACCGATAAGTGCATTCGCAGTTCATTGAAAAATAAGGGAGGCAGGTATACACAGAACCAATGCAAAGTCTCAATCAAACATGCTATTTTCTGAGAAAGATGACTAGTTTAGCAAACAAAACCAAAATATGCTACATAAGTTGAGTTTTGACACAAACATCATAACCTTATCATATTGGCAAATATAGGAATACGTGTACACAAATATATTTTCATTTGGTAAGCGAATTTTGCTAGACTTTAGGGTTATATCTAACAGTATGGCGCAGCCCATGAAATTAAGATGTTGAGTGTTCAACAGGGTATTTCTAGTAAACCAATACCATGATATTCTCAATTGTAGTTGCAAATGGTTATGTCTTAGTAAATAGGTACATGGGCCCAAAATCATGACATTTGTTTCCCTTTGAATATATAGCAAAACATATAAAAATGAGAATGTATATTCTTCTACTTCAGACATCCCATTGTGTATCTGACCTATTCTTTAATTAAAGGTTCTTCCTTCCAACTGGATATTTTCTTGTATCAACAATGACATGCTAGGTCGTTTGGAGAAATGTGTTATTTAGTTTTGCTGAAATCATCGGACAAACTATTAAATTTTTTTTACCAGATCCAGTGAGCAAATGGTGAAAAAAGGGCAAAAGTCCAGTTCTACATGCTATGACATAAACCTATTCACAATTTCACAAGTTACCCTATATAACAGTCAAAAATCTATTATTTTGATGATTTTAACAATAAATGAATTGTGGGGAGTGTTACTTTTAACTCAAGTTTGATTCGTGATGGGATAAATGAATTATGGGGAAGTGTTACTTTTATCTCAAGTTTGATTCGTGATGGGCTAAATGAATTATGGGGGAGTGTTACTTTTAACTTAAGTTTCATTCGTGATGGGCTAAATGAATTGTGGGGGGAGTGTTACTTTTAACTCAAGTTTGATTCGTGATGGGCTAAATGAATTGTGGGGGAGTGTTACTTTTAACTCAAGATTCTTACCTGGGAAAAGACAGAGAGAGTGGAAGAGAGGGAATTGGCTTTCGCAGAAAACAGGATGTGGGTCCCATTTGACATGAACAACCCTTCTGAAATAAAACAATTAATACTAATTATACATTGACTAAAATAAATAATATTTTTATTTTTTTAAATACACAGAACATGGAAAAAAATAAAGGTAAGTTCTGTTATGATGCAGTATGCAGTCCTTGCGACTGTTCTAAGCGCTTTACACTTCAACCCCTGGCAGATTTGTTTATTCAAATACCAATTCAACTATGAAAAACAAAAACCTCTAGAAATCAATCAACTTGGATATATATTATACTTGGGAAAATGTGCATGCATTTAGAAAAACCTACAAGATACATTCATTAAACTGTTCAATGTCTAAAACAGTACAAAACATAGTTTAGAAGTTATTTTGGAAATTAATTTGCAACTTTAGTTTGGAAATATTTTTTATGAACTTGCCTGGTGGTGTTGCACTGTTCACACGTGTGACTGTTGCCAGTAGCAACAGCAACACTGTTAAATAGGGAGTCATTGTGCGTGACTCCTAGTCAATGTTTTCTGTTGTTGCTCCTACGGAAAAGACTTATTGTACAGATGCTTAGCGACACCACTTTTATAAACAGCTAACACAATATTTACTAACAACCAGCTACAGAATAGAATAAAATAGTACCAATGAGCATATTTGTTGGCAAGTCACAAACTGGCAAGTCAAGTATCGAGTCATAGAACAAAAAGTCAAGTCAGGTATCAAGTCACTGACCTCCTAGTCCAAGTCAAGTCTCAAGTCATCTATCTGAATTTCTAAATCAAGTCATCAAAATGGGTGACTCAATTCAGCCACTACGATTCAAGTCAACAAGTGTGCCAATGAAAAAAACCTGATGAAATACAGTACAAAATACAGTGTAAAATTCAGTATAAAAACTTTCACACAATAATACAAAGATCCAGGCTTCAGTACACACAATAAATTAACAACTGATCAATATTGATCGATATGGTAATTTAGATGGACTATGTAATGACTTTAGTTAGAAAACATCAACATCCAGTTATTGTAAATTTGCATAAGATGAGTTACTAGCATGGCAGACTTCAATTCTTATTATTAATTTTAAACCCTCTTTACTTGCACTGGGAATAGCCAGTTTGGATTTTGTCACAGTCTCTTTCTGTTGCAACATTCAGGAAGTTTGTGCATTGAGTCCGACCCACTGACTGCCTCTTCAACGATGGGAGTCATGGCTTAGTCCACGTACATATTACACACACACACACACACACACACACACACACACCACCACCACCACCACCACCACCACCACCACCATGGATTTAACAATGCAAGTGAATAAGGATGCAATTGCCCAATGCAATTTTTTTAGTGTGTTTAACCCGCATTTATTAGATGGTTGCCAATTTTACGTTTAAGCATATACACACTGCTAGCTAGCAGTAGACATTTTTTTCTATTCATTTATCGTGAATGAGTACTTTCTCATATTTCTAAACTACATTGTTCCTTAACTTATGCGATTTTTGCCCTCTGGTTCGACTGCCTTCTTTAAGTTTGAAGACAATATTTCTATCAATACCTTCATAACCATTCAATACTTTAAAGACTTATATTTGGTCTCCTCGAGTCTTAGTCTAAATCTCCAAGTTTTCATGTGGCTCGTGATGATTAGCAGCTCTGGCTCTCCGTACACAACCTGGCAAAGTAAACCTCAAGAGTTGTTCTTGGTACTAGTTGCTAAAGCCATCAATAATAGCTGCTGCGAACTTGTGCTCGGTTTTGTTGAGTGTTATGTTGCAGTGAGCCCATTGTCAGTGCGTAATTGTCGTCTATAATTTGTAATTTGGCCGATTTCCGGTCCGCCGTGTACCGCCATTGTTTTCGTTATGCCCCACGGCGCTCAATGGGGACCGTGTCGACAGTTTTTTGACAGGACGAAAACCTCCGTAGCTTCACTTCGAATAATTTAAATGCAATCATTTTGCTAATTATGTATAAACAAACCGGTCGAGGCTTGATACTTGAAACAATTAAAACCTAATCAAACATCCCAAAAAGAGGCCCGCGTCCCGCCTAGATTCAATATCAATAGTTTCTGTTGAGTGGCAGCACTTTTTACAACTATTGTCGATCGATGTTTTAGTAGTTGAGCCGATATGTCAAGACACATGGCTCAATTGTGCACTTTATGATAAAAACATGAAACTTGGCACACACACACCATACATAAACTAAAATATTTCGCTATAGGGCCATCTCAGAGTTATCCTGGGATTGCACTGGAATTCTCATTTTCCATGATTGCAACATGGAAAAGCTAATACTTCGAAGATCTGGTTCCAGCACAGCCTCAAGAGAGCGTCTCCAGATCTGCTGCAAAAGTCGTCATCCTTCCATATTATATAATAATATAATATTAATAAAAAATTGGGGATCGAGGTCCCGTGCACATTAAAAAATATCTGACATAGTAACAGCTACGTCATCTGCAAAAGTAGCAAAATACTGTACTCTGGTCATAATCAGTCATAACACGAGATTTATTTACTATTCAAATATAAAACTGTTTATATTATAAAAAAGCATAATATGTCAAACTCGCACAAAAAATGGTAAAATTAATTATTTAAGTCGCAGTAGAACCACATTTTAGCAACATTTTGACAGTATTCTATATTTGACACACAAAGAGTAATATCACTTCAATAAAACTTTGCCAGAATATTCGATTATTATTTTCTCTATGACAAGGCAAAATGGTTGAGGGGCCAGTTCAAATTTGTGAAATATCTGACATAGTAACAGCTACGTCTGCAGCAAAATTAGCAAGCGCGTAATTCAAACATCAGATCAACCGGTTTTTACGTTCTGAAGCTAGCTACTGGCCTATGCTAGACCACCCTCCCTCCACACAACCCTCGTTCTTTTACTCACATGGCACAGACACCAGATAGAAGAGACAGACGGCTTTGCCGCTTTCAGTGTCTCATCAGAGAGACACGGGCAAAGTGGGGTGAACAAAATTGGCCAAGCTTCGAAACAGCCGCTAGGTGGATTGATAGGGTGACCCGACTTGAACCTCGGTGCTCTTGATTGACTGTGAGGCTCTGTAACCGCCGAGCAACTGCGCCCCCTCGCGGTAGCAACCAGCTACCGCTATTTTTAACCCCGACTTTAATTGGGTCTCTTGTATTGTAATTTTTCTACCGTCGAAGACCATTGGTGCCGTACTACTCACTACACCGGCCTCGGTAAACGACCACGTCACAATGGTGGAGCCATACAGTACCCCCGCAGACCGGAAAGCAACCAGCCCACTCTTCACGGGTCAGTGCTCTGTCCCGGACAAAACGGGCCTACCACCTAGTGCTAATGCGACAATGTGTTATCGTGGCAGTACTGCCAGATTGTGTCAATACAGGCATTTCGTTATGGATAAGGCACAGGCACCAGAATTTGGTTTACAGTGACCAATGTGCAAACGATTGCTTATATTCAAGAAGCGCGATGAGTAAAATATTTGAACTTAACATAGATTGATTGTATTGAATTTCCATCGTACAGAGTGAAAACAGAGAACAACTTGGCCCAACTTGGTTTGTCTTGAACAATACACAGTTTATGTATTGTTCTGTTTATATAACTTGTTGCATTGTGAAATCTAGTTCATCTGATGACGCGCAATACAAATCCCACCAGCATAGAAATTGTGCCATTATTTCTACTGTTGTGCCATTATTTCTACTGGTATTAACGCACAAACCCTGATGTAATGCTACCCATAAGCCAACGACAACAGGGTAACCGGTCGGTATACGCATGCATGCATGCATGCATGCATGTATGTATGTATGTATGTATGTATGTATATATATATAATTATACATGAGAGGTAACCTCGGTTTCACGCGCACCAACTCGAGGCACCAGCAATTTTTTTATTTTTGTTTGATGGATTTGATCGACATTAATTGCTCCCTCGTTCTAACACAATCACTAAAGACATGTCAACGTACTCAAGTAGTTATACTCCAAACAGCCCAATATTGAGCTAACGCAGGAGTTTGGACCAACGGCTTTTAGTGTCTCTTCCGAAAGACACGGGCAAAGTGGGGTGAACGAAATTGCCCAAGCTTCGAAACGGCGGAAGTGGAATCGATGTCCCCGATGTGTGTGAATGAAAGCCAGTAACCCCCGGGTCAATATGCTATTGTCCTCAGGACAAAATAACCACCGACAATAATATCCCCACCGGACAAAAAACTCACGGACAAAACCCCACAAATAAAATACTTAAAAAGTACTGATGTATTAATTACTGATATTATGTAGAACTGTCATGGTTGGTCAATGTGGTGGCTCCGCCGAGTGATTATGACTGGCATTAGTGGTCATTGGCATCAGTCAATAGGTGGTGTTATGGTTGGTAACCAGTTTACCAGGTAGTTGTCTGCTGTTTGCGGGACATGGCGGTTGCCACTATCTACTTCAGTTAGTCTGGAGGTGCTGGTGGTCGAGGTAGTTGCCTGCGATTATTCGCTGGGCCAAGGTTAGCAGCGAGGGTCAGTGAACTACCCCATGTGCACATGTTCGCACCGACCCGGGTAAACTTGCCAAAATACATATGTAATGATGAGTGTCACCTCACAGAGGAGGGGCAGGTGAACTATGGTCTAGGGCTGAGACAGGCAGTATTACAGCTATATCATCGCATGTGTTAGACACAGGTGGTAACGATGTTTGCTCCATGTGGAGACAGGGCATTAGCCCGCATCTGGTATAACGTTTTTTTTTGTAACATACATATGGTGTGTGAATATGTATATACACATGTGTACTGTCCTGTGTTGTAATATTTATTAGCTAATGTTATTGGTCCTGTGATGCCTAAATGTGAGGGTGGATGTTCATTAAGTGCAATCCGTGGACGGATTAAAAGAAATCTGGGGAAGATGTCATGGTTGGTCAATGTGGTGGCTCCGCCGAGTGACCACGACTGGCATTAGTTGTCATTGGCATCAGCCAATAGGTGGTGATATGGTTGGTAACCAGTTTACTCTAAGTACTGCGCAACAGATGTAGTCCCATTCTTTAACATAAACATTCTCTTCTAATTGTCACAACTTTCGTCTACACAGAAGTCAGTCAAGCAATGGATACGGTTATAGGAATGTCGGTTCAGCTCACTGTGTACACACTTTTACCGTCATACTAAGTAAGTCATCGTATTGTAATCTTGGATTTGAATGACAGTGTGTGAAAAGCACATATTGGGGGAAAAAGAGCTAGAACAATCAAAGAGAGATGATAAGATTGTATGTTTTACATGTTTATCATGTTGAGACTGTTACTAAATGTAACTCCAGAGCTAGCGAGGTGTAATAATTATTTGGTGGTTATGTTTATCTTACATGTGTGTAGTAGATGTTAAGGTGTGCTGGACATGATGACTGTAATTAACATGCGCGTTTTGTTGTACCCAGTATCATACACATTATTATTTGTATAACAATTATCTTCCTGACTTATAGTAGATATCAGTGAATGACAGATATCTTGTACTGATTGATACGCGCAGTGAATTGTCATATACTGGATTATATGCAATATTGGTTGTGTTGTTACAGGGTCGAATGTGTCCATAATAAATATTGTTGAGCTACATCATTGGAGAGTTCTTCCTTACCGAAGGGGGGCCTAGATTAAAGAGGGGATAACGTCACGCACGCAGCTCGTGACATAACGTTTGTTAGAAATTTAGATTGCTACTTGACAATTCACAACTTGTTGTTCACATAACAATAATCGTATCCAATATGACCTGGAATGTTAATATAGCTAATAGTAGATTGAGCTATCTTAAAAGAATATTATAAAAGACATTCGTTAGAAAGTTGTGCTAAGTTGATACACGTGCTAATGACGTTTGCCCTGATCTGAATGTGCTAAGTTGATACACGTGCTAATGACGTTTGCCCTGATCTGAATGTGCTAAGTTGATACACGTGCTAATGATGTTTGCCCTGATCTGAATGTGCTAAGTTGATACACGTGCTAATGACGTTTGCCCTGATCTGAATGTGCTAAGTTGATACACGTGCTAATGACGTTTGCCCTGCTCTGAATGAAAGTAAACAATGGTTATATTATAGTGCACGTTATTCTAAATAAAACATCAACATCATGTCCAATTATGAAATACCACAACCAAAATAACAACATAATATATCAGTACCGACATGTCAACAAGTGTCAAGGTGTTTCATCTGTCCAAAGTGGTCATAGTTAATAGTGTTTGTGCTGAATAAACGAACAAGTGGTGTCGACAAGACAGACAGGAAGGTAACTTGCTTTGTGTCTATTACTGTATTTCCTATTTGGTTAAGAATGAGATCAGTATTTAGCAAGTATTTACATTGTAGGGCTTTTGTCCGGAGGACTTCTGTCTGTGCCGCTTTTTAACCAAACTTCAACTCCACTAATAAAAACGTATAAGTTATTAAAACCAATCGAATTGCACAGATGTGTAGCTAAGGACAATTGCAACAATAACCGTCTCTGTCCGCAAAAATGTCCAACATACCAGCATTTCTGAATATCATTGCAAGAAACGAAATCGATGTGTGAAACTCTCCATGGCGAATAACCAACTTCTCTTGGAAAAATTGGAATTTCTTGAACTTTCGCAACATAAATATAAATCATGTAGATCCATTATAAAAGTGCAGTGGCTAAAAGACGGACTAAAATACGTTTATGTGAATGTGGCTTCGTGCAGTTATCTTTGCATAAAATGTTTCTAATCGAGTCGACATGGCCGTCATTGGCAACATTAAGGAGCGGTCCACATAAAGCTTGAATATACTCCTTAGTACCACAAGAAATTGATACAAATATCCATGTCAAATTACATTTGTACGTAGCATAGTATATGTGTATAAACATATGATAAACATGGCGTATATAAATGTAAATAACAAAAGATAGGGTTAGGAAACTCCAAACACTTTCATAGTCGCTATCGAGGAGCCACCTTGTAAACTGAAATTAAACTTAAATCAGTAGATCAAACCAATTAAATTATTCCAAGAAAAGAAACTATAATAACATTACCTCTGGGTGTGTAGGTACGTATTAAAAAGTGCGTGCGTATGTGTGTGTCTGAACATTCTCACACGATTATATGTGTTTGCAGTTAAGAAACCCTTGTTCAATATAAGGTTGACAAGTGGTTGTCATTTTCAATGTTCATGCATATATAACAATGTGGTCTTGTGCCACTAGGTAATTTTGTAAAAAAAAAACCACCACGACATACCTATAAGAATGGCTATTAATATGAAATATGTACGTGTTTGCGTACGTTTACTGCATTTTCATAAAGTTCCAAATAACCTCGAGAGGGAAGACCCTACGTTTTCGGCGGCCCGGTCAGGTAATTGTCGAGTCACTCTTTCTGTTCTTTCCATAGTTTTCTATCGGCCGCCCCCTCTCTCCATCTTTCATCCTCCCCCGATCTTCTCGTATCCGTCCTCCCATCTGAGCTGTGGCCTTTCCTCAGGTCGTTCATCATTCTTTTGTCCACCTTCTTTGTTCTTGTTATTCGTCGAACCCAGTAGTTCTCACAAACTTGCAGCTTCTGTTGTTGTTGTTGTTGTTGTTGTTGTTCTGTCAACGCCACTGTCTCCAGACAATACAGGCATGCCGGTGTAACACACGTTCTCAGGACTTTCCCTTTCAGCTTTTTCGAATTTTTGTTGTCCAACATGACTCCCTCTACCTTTCTCCAGTCACATGCTCCCGCTTGTATCCGACGTCGCACCTCTACCTCTGAATGCCCATCCTCCGTAACCATTCCTCCAAGGTACACAAAGCCGTCCACAACCAACCTGATGTTCAACTCTTCTCTCTTGTAGTCTTGACTAACTGCGGATAAACGCACACCTAACAGGTAAATCGCGCTCCTAACTCCGATTGGTCGCGCATGGTCGTAGTTATAATGATACGGCTTTCACTAGGTGGCACCACACATTCCCTTCTAATCACAACATCAACTAATGCGGCTGCCATTGCCATTTTGAGAGCGCTGTGATCACGACCTGCGTTGCTCGGGCCAGCTATAAATAGCGACTACTAGCACTTCGCTCGCCACTACACACAAAATGGTTTCGTATATGTTTGCTAACGGCGAACTGTAGAATATACTAGGTCTTACAACGGTCTCATCGAACCATTCTCGCCACTACCCAGACAGGTACGTAATATTTTAATCGTAGCAATACGCCCAGCCTCAGATCGTGTATCGATTTCTGCGCGGTAGTTAGTGATGCTGTTCCGATAGCGTACACCGCGGATATTTATGATTCGCCACCGTCATCAACAAGCCAATGCGCATTTCGGTCGCTGTTCTTGTTTCCCTAGCCAACTGGTTCTTTCCAGGTCGTTAGATAGTGTTGCTCCACCGTAATCTACATACTGACGTATATAAGTGCTTTATGGACTCTTCCAATTCTCGACACGCGGAACCACGTCTACGTAAGCCAGGAACCACGGCAGTTGGAGGTCGAATTAATCCGGATTATATCCCGGATAATTACCTATGTACCAACGATTTAAATGTACCCTATAGTGTGTGCGAAAAAATATATTTGTCAGGCTCCTTGCAATCATGCAATGGCCGTTCAACAAACGAATGGGCAGGAGACTCTTAAATTGCATGGTCATGCGGCCAGTCACGTTGACCCGAGAAATATCCCTTCCAAAATACGGTTACGTCAATCAGCAAGCACAATGATTGCAACGAACCCCCGTCGGTCCGCGTACAGCAGTCATCTATACATCGCTGTCGTCGGCAAACAACATTCGGGAGTGTTCGTGACGTGAATCAGAAAAGAAAGCTGTTGGGTGTCAGGAAGCCAATTCGCAGAATATGAAGGTGACAATCATTGTCCACTGGCTGAGCCGTTGACATTGTTGACGCCTGCTGTGTTGGAACGCGTGTAAGTGCGAGCACGCGTGTCATTATGACGTCAACAATAGGACATGACGACAGTAAATCGACCCCTGATTGGCTGCTGTAAATCAGACACCTTTAACGGATCGTGCAGCACTGGAATAAATGCGATAGATGAGCGTCACATTGGCATAATACACCGTGTCAACGAGCAAAACAGGAACCCCGGTATGTATATGGTTTCTTGTCATCTTCTTCATATCAGCCATAGTCTGACTTCATCCTATCATTCGGCATCCTTGTCATCTCCCGTGCAATATGCAGGCTTTCGGTACTCCACTGTCTCACGTTGTCAATCTAGGCGGTTCTCCTTCGCCTTCGATTAAAACTTCGGTTAAAACCAGACTGTGGCTCCTTCTTTTCCAGTGTTCACATTTCTTGTCGTGTACAGTGCCGTGAGTAGAGTCCATTCATTAGAACGGTGCTTGTGTCGTGCAGATGAAGTGAGGTCTCAAGTGGTCTAAAGTGTGCAATGGCTAACGTAGGTGAGCATGGCGGACTCTCGACAAGTCAGTGGCTAATTATTTGTCCAAATACTATCTGATCGTGTTGCTTTAGTTGGCAGGAATTAATGGAGATTATGCGAATGGCTCGGGTGTGTTTTGGGATCGCTCTCACTCACTCATGTCGGCCACTAGCTGGTGTCGAACTTGCAATCCAAGAGGCTCCCCTGTCACATCTTCTTTTGGGCAGCTTATGAAATACTAAATATAAACATACCTATGTATGGTTTTTTACACTGTTTTTTTCTTAGTGTTTTCCTATAATATACGTGGACATAATATTAGTGTCACGAGCTGTAAGATGCTTTCCTGTGATACGTTTTAATAGGCAGGCATTTGTGATTGGTCACCGGGGACTGGCATTGCTGGAGATCAAGCCTCCCATAGCATAATGTCGTGTTTTGTCGATTTGTTGAAGTGGATGGGACAACAGAAAACAAGCTTTAAAGGTAAAGGTTCTTATATAGCGCAGTATCCAGTCCTTTAGACTGTTCAAAGCGCTTTACACTTCACCCCTGGCAGACCTGTTCATTCCAACGCCAACTTGACTCTGGGAAGCATACATCCACGTTGCAACTGCGCGAAGACTATTAGTTCACACATCCACCACTGTCTATAGCCAGATGATCATTTATACAGCAGAGTGAACTGGAGCAACGCCGAGTGAACTATATTGACCAAGCTTCGAAATGACAAAAAGTCAGAAAACTTTGCGATGGCTTCTTGCTATGATGGTGGTAGACAACTAATTGTCACGTGGACAACTGTTATGGTGTTTCTGGGTCGGTTGCTGTGTGGTATTTTAGAAATGGTCCAGGTGGGTGTACATAGAGGTGTACCTGACGTACCTAATACTACAATGGTCTGCTGTTGTATCGACGTGATGATAACAAGGGAACAAGCACAAACACCACCCACTATAAACAATATGGTATACGAATGGTACCGATAATCTACTGTCGAATCGTTACTCTCTCTCTCTCTCTAGAGCTAGGTGTCGTTTCTGTTTATATCTCGTTTCTTTGCCTATTGCAACTGGCATCCACCAGCAACCTAAATTTATCATAACACTCTGGCCACTGCCAAGTTATTGACACCACATAACATCATTTAATATTGTCATTAGCAGGACGCAGCATCTACTGACACCTACAGTTGCCAGGTGCATCAAGTATGTGTATCAATCGATATGCATCTGTGTCAACATGTTTATCGTTGCGGATTGAAGAAATATGTTAATGCGCTGGACTGATCGACTGTTCCAACAGGTGTTCGGCAGACACGAACGCTTGTTCCTGTTTGTTTACCAGGTTTATTGTCTTTGCGCTACACGTGGAGTTTGCGTTGCATTTGTCCTCGATGTGATCAGGACAATTAAGTTACCTTTCAGAGTTTCTATGTATACTCTACGGAGCTTTCGCGGCCCTATCGGTCACTTCGTCAGCGTTAAACTGAACCGTTCTCCGGTGTAAGGTGTCGTGTTGGTGGTCTTCACACGACAGCAGTTCCATGACGATCAGAAGAAGGTTGTACCCCCTTCCCGTCTCTCCTTTATCGCTAGATGGCCCCGTATTTCTATAGTCTCTCTGATTTTTCTGCGTCAGAGTTTAGTCTAGTATAACAGATATGTCGATGACACATTCGTTCGGATCCGTGAATACCACATCGAAGAATCGACAGCGCACATAAGCAACATCAAATTTACCATTCACCTAGAACGAGATAGCAAACTACCATTCCTTGACAACTCCGTACATGTGAGTGATGACAGCAGCGCGCGGGTGACATTCTACAAAAAGCCGTTTGACGACATGACACAATTCGATTATCGAGACTGTCTGCTTTTGTGGCGCCGCTGAGCTCGGATGTCCGACGATTTCAGCACTTTAGTAGTTTACAACATGAGTGTTATGTGTACACAGTAGCTTGTGTAGTTTTTTGTACGGCATATAACGTCCAACGCTACCTGTCGGATATTGTCGAACGCTCGCCTGTCTCCGATTCTCCGGGCTCCGTAATGTGGCGCCACCGTTTGTATACTTTACGACATTCTACATGAAATACAACGTGAGCATTGAGAGTGTTATGCAACTCGATTGTTTGCTCGGAATGTTGGTAACCAATCAGTTTCCCACATACACATGCAAAATTACGTAAAATAAAAAATAAATAAATAAATTCGAAACAGTCAAAACGGCTTAGTCGCCGATTATAGAATGTTATATCGATTTGTGTATTATGGCAATAGCCTTCCAGTGTAAAAGTGAAAGTACAGTGGAAAGATAGTCTTTCACTTTGGGGTTTACAGATAGTTGAAATTAAAACCACTACAATGGCACAGCGTTATTATTTTAGTTATTAAACTCATTTATACTAACTTATATGTATTTGTCTATGCTTATCTTGTTGGCACAATAACATTCGGTTGCCTTCTTCGGGAACTGAATTGCCATACCATCTGGCGAGCAGAAAAAGAACTAATTCCCAAAATTCAGTTCCTGGAGAAGGCAACCAAAGGTCGTTGAAAGTTGTATGTTAACTTCAATATTTGTGTCAAGAAGACATTTGTATTTATCCATTTCCCAACTTCATAAGCATTTACACCAATATACGTACAGGTGCATTCGTATTTCAAATTGACAGATGGCTGACAAGAATTTGCCGGAATACCCGGACTACCCGCCCCCACCCTACCCTGGCGACCCGACCGGCCAGTACACCCACCTTAACGCATCAGACGCCAACGATGCTGCTCCATCGACACCTAGCGGCTCTCCATCTCACTACCCGATGCCGCCTGCAGCGACACCTGTCGGACAGTACATGCCCGAATCATCCGTACACGGCTACAACCCCAAGAGCGCCACTGCCTACGGGTACGCCCAGCATCAGCCGACAGGCTTCGTTGCGGCGCCTTTCGGGCCCACGCAACCCCACATGTACGTGACGAGCCCCACGGTTGTCATAACAACGCAGCCAGAACGTCACGTGACGCGGGTGTCGCACCACGAGAAACCGCGTGGGTACATGGCTCTGGCAGTGATCACGTGCCTGTGTTTCAGCCCTCTGTTCGGTCTACTGGCCATCTGTTTCGCTGGTGAGTATACACTAGTTACGAAAAAAGCCTATTACAGAATGTAGTTTAACAACAATAAAGACAAGGAGATTAAGAAATCAAATATTCGTTTTTAGGATATTAAATGGTTATGAAAATATTGATAGATGTATTTTTTCTAACCTGAGAAAGATAGCAAAACTACAGGACACGAGGTAACGTTAGTGAAGGAACATTGTAGATTGGATCTCAGAAAGTATTAATTCATGCACATAGGACGATAAATGAATGGGACACATTATCTACTGATTGTGTAAGTACTAGCTGCCTGGATATGTTTAAAAAACAAAATGGACACATTTATCAGAAGGATGCGTTGCACATAGACACTCCATCGGCAAATGACTTCCTTGTTCACTTGAAATAATGGGTTTTAGTTTTGGGTTGCAATCTTATTTAATCTTGTGTGTCTGGTTTCAACGTATCCTACAAAGCAGACGAACATTTACGAGTTGCTAATCGTAATACCTAAACATATGCAGCAATTTAGTTTCCCCGAATCATACCAAATTGCAATTAACAAATAGAGATCGATAATCATATTGAAAGAACTGTGCACAATTGAAGCAACTGAATGCTGGTATGTAGTAGAAGTATTTGAGAAAACTATAACTGTTTAATTTTGACGTTTTTTTTCTAGGGACGCATCGTATGGAAGTATATTCAATAATACCAGCTTTAACTGGCGTAATTTATTTGCGCGATGATTCCAGTCAATGTTGCTTTTTAGAACCCTGGGTTCGTTTGCGTGCGCGTCTTGTTATTAAAGGTAACAATGTCTAAACTTATGCGCGACCAACACAGTGAAAGAGTGCCACGTCATACTAATGTGTAGTTTAGCTTAGCCTATTTTCAACGAATCTGGATACTTTTAAAATTATACGTGAACAAAAGCCGCTTTAGTCTCCGTGCTTAAATAGCAACATCTGACCGGTTAATCAATTTTTGCCGTCTCCCAAAACTACGCGCCACCTAGCGAATAAGAAGGTAACCATTCTTGCGCCTGGCGTACACATCTATCCTACGTTTAAGTTGGATGTGCAGTCCTATAATAAATCTGATTACCATAGCCTTATAACCAACAACACAGCGACCAACGAAACTGCTTAAGTGCGTGAGAATTATGAAATGGCATGGCTGAAAAGTCATGGAAGCGGAAAGCTGTGTGCAGCTTTCTTACTATAATAGCATCTTGCATGACCTGTTGTGAAATCAACGTATTGTGTTGATAAAAAAGCCTGCTTTTGATGGTGCAGGCGGATAAAATGCATCATTTGAAGCCAATGTGCCAAAATGCGGGTCGGTTCCTGCAGTCACAACTGAGATAATGTCCGCAGTAGACCTTTTCTAGTCATTAATTTGCCGACTGAGCCTTGTTGCTGAAGTCGATCCACTCGAATAAAATGGGATGACTGTTGTGCTAATAGGTGCACAGATACATGGAAAAGTCAAACCAAGGAACGAGAAACACATCTGCTGTTACTTGGTTTACTTAACTTAGTTTGCTGTGTCATTTTAAAGACGTCAAATGACTGTGGTCATAACAAAGAGAGTAAATAATCTTAAGTTAACTAATCGGGACATTTGACGAATGTTGTTATTGTTCGTGTGAGTGTATTCCTTAGATTAGTTAAACAGAAGCTTCCATTTGTTGCAACTTGACGACGGAACTATAGTTGACGTCACTGCGACGTTTTAATTATTATAGTTATTATAATTACTATTGTGATTATTGTTAATACAAAAATATTATTGCTATTATTACTGTTAATGTAACATTAAAACAAATTATGGAGTTATTGATAATAATATTATTATTAGTAGTAGTAGTCTAATATTTGTCTATTTGCTGATGAGTGCCTGTCGTTGTTGCAGTGATGTCGGACTACGAGTACACGAGCGGCAAGCTGGCGTCGGCTCGTCGCAGTGCACTCATGTCTCTCAGTCTATCCATCATCGGCATAGCACTCACAACCATCATTGTCGCCATTGTCGTCGGCTCGGGATCAATGCATCACCGCCTGGGCAGCTGAATCCTGGGCCAAGTTTATCGTCAAATAGTCCTGGCTTGTCGACGAGCAGACGGCGGGGTTCAGCCGTCATATGTCGCCACTGGTGGCCAAGCACTGGCTAACAGAATACAGGCATACAATCCATGACTTTTCAGTTGATATAAATAATTATTGTAGTGTTGCCCATATCACGTACACAAACCTTCCACATTGGGGGTTACGTCTATAGAGGAGAAATAGTATGCATCTTTGCGAGAACACAAGCTCATCTACAAGCTCTGCTATGAAAAATTGTAAGAATATAGACAAAATACTGTATTATCACCCACCGTACTACATGTGGCGACTCATTGTACACGGACCACGTATTATTAACCGCGTGTACATGGATCGCTTGGTTTCTACAGCATCATCTCATTATCTATGAAGGATAATATTTCTATTGTAATGTTAATGTATATGTCTTTTCTTGCACATCTTTGTATACCCTTTATGTATTTAGGCAACGAATTAGCTTGTATAACCGCGGGCGGTCTACGATTTGCCCGGAATGAGGCGCGTTGATTATATTAAGCAAGTGGTGTCAAAATGTGCCAAAATATTTGGCCGCATGGGGGATTGTGTAGTGTTCATCTGAAATCACCCAAACTCTGTATTTCTTGCAACTACGTGCATGATAATAGAAACATTAATTGTTATTTTGAAGTTCCTTCCGCGATTCATTTAGCACATCGCGAATCAGGTTGGTTGGTCTTGAGATCTATAGTGTGTGAATAACTTAAGTAATATGATCAGTCTGTTTAATAAAACAATGCTTTGTTAAAATAAAATAAAAATACTTTGATTATTACATTGATCGAGTAACTTGCGAAAGTATGAATATTCTTGTATAAATAGTAAAGTGCAGGCTGTACACAATAACCACATGTTTCGCTGAATTTTTACTTGGACCTATCAAAAACAATTTAATTGTTTGTCCAATGACTTCATCCAAACTTAACACATTTTCACAAACGAGCTAACATGTCGTTGATAAGATCAATCTTCTGCTGTGTAGCATCTCCATCCATCGTTCGTTGCTATTGTCTGCACTGTTTAATCGTTGTTGGTATTCATTAATAAATTGATTTCAATCACAAATAGCTTAAGTGCATAGTTATTATATATTTCGTTAAAACTGAAAGTAATCATGGAGCACATACTTAGCTATTTGCTTACTTGGTAATATGACTTTCACTTGTGAGAACAAAATATAAATAAATTAAATATACCTTGATTGGATTGACATTCCGGTGTTTTGGAATGCGATATTTGACATGGTGATTACCTCTCAAGAAACGTTTGGTATTTGTTGTAAATATTTCGGCCGCCTCACTCGGTCTTCGCCTGCTGACTCACTCGGTCTTCGCCGGCTGACTGACCTCGCTACTGTGTCAAAAATTAAACAGTGTATGCATAAATTAACATTCTAGCCTTTGCTGCTGGTAGACCTTACAGGTGGTTGCCTTTGAAATGGCTTCACTTTGCTGGGGTCAGGCCAGGATGTGAACATTTAGTGACAGAGGTACGGTGACAGTGACAGAGGTACGGTGACAGTGACAGAGGTACGGTGACAGTGACAGAGGTACGGTGACAGTGACAGAGGTACGGTGACAGTGACAGAGGTACGGTGACAGTGACAGAGGTAAGGTGACAGTGACAGAGGTACGGTGACAGTGACAGAGGTAAGGTGACAGTGACAGAGGTACGGTGACAGTGACAGAGGTACGGTGACAGTGACAGAGGTACTATGACAGTGACAGAGGTACGGTGACAGTGACAGAGGTTCGATGACAGAGGTACGGTGACAGTGACAGAGGTACGGTGACAGTGACAGAGGTACGGTGACAGTGACAGAGGTAAAGGTGGAAGGATTTAATATTTGCCTGTAGATTGTGAGAACTAAAAAATGGCGTCTGGTTGAGGTAAATTAATTATATTATCAGTTAGGATGCTAATAAGGAGGGGACGGGGTGTTTCGACCAAGGTGGGTAGATTGTTCAGGACGAGAGGAAGACAAACCATAAGGCAGGATGCATCTGCATCACATTTCAAAGAAATACGGTGAGCGGTTTTCGACAAGTAGCCTTACAAAACAAGACGATGTATGGGAGAAAAAAATAACGACACATTCGCAATTCATAAAAATATATAACGTTATATACAGGGGAAGGTTCGGTAATGTGAGCATACTGGTAATATGGGACACTTCCATAACTTAGAAATGGTACACCATATGTTGTCATCTGGCGATTACTTGCTGAGTTAAGGAGTGTGGCAGACCACGCAAGCACTATTTGTAATGGTAAGACAACACGAATTAGAAATATGTTCGTGAATAACATTTAACAACATTTCTTTCAATTTCCGCATGTTGGGTGAATGTATATCATAGACGTGTAATCTACATCCACATGAATTGTGTTTTTCGAAGAGTTTATTGTTCTGTCAGCCTGTATCATAGGCGATTATATAAGCATGTAGTGTAATTTTCCACCTGGAGGCAAAAACTGGAGAGAACTGGATTACCTTCTGGGTAATATGAGCCACATGCATCGAAGGAATATGTCTGTGTGCATATGTGTTTGTGTCCATGTTGGGTAATGAGTGTGTGTGGGCAGTGCTTCCTGTGTGTGTGTGTGTGTGTGTGTGTGTGTGTGTGTGTGTGTGTGTGTGTGTGTGTGTGTGTGTGTGTGTGTGTGTGTGTGTGCGTGAGTGCGTGCATGAGTGCGTACATGCGTGCGTGTACCCATGTTCAGTAATGACTCTTGTACTGGGTTATGCTATGACTCTGGTGTGTCTAGGACCATCTTGGGTAATATGATCACTCATACCCATAGTATCCACGGGCCAAGCTCATATTTCCAATGCGTCATGTAACATGAGCCATTTGGAGAAAATTGTCTCCTCGCGCTCATTAAAAAAGTAAACAACCCTCGGGTGCAATAATCCCCACAGCAATAGTGCAATACTTTTACGTCAACTTTACACACAACAAATATCTAGTCATGTGGCGCCAGAATATCAATATAAATTTATCAATGTAAACAAAGTGGCTCATATTACCGAACCTTCCCCTATATATATATATATATATATATATATATATATATATATATATATATATATATATATATATATATATATATATATATATATATATATATACAGAGTGTATATATATATATATATATATATATATATATATATATATATATATATATATATATATATATATATATATATATATATGTGTGTGTGTATATATGTATAAAATTATATATAATGTATATATATATATGTGTGTATATATGTATAAAATTATATATAATGTATATATATATATATATATATATATAATATTATGTGTGTGTGTGTGTGTGCGTGCGTGCGTGCGTGCGTGCGTGCGTGCGGGCGGGCGTGCGGGCGGGCGTGCGGGCGGGCGGGCGTGCGGGCGGGCGGAACGGCGATGTTTCAATGACCTTCGTTCAGTTGTTATAAATAGTTCGTTACCTTGACGTCGATCTTGACCCAGAAAGGCACCAAGTTCGCTTGTTTGTGTAGTAAAATCAAGACAAATAGTACCAACTATGCTTGTTGTAACATCTTGCCCGCCAAAGTGTGTTTTACTTAACAATTATTTTGTTGAACGTAATATAAAATAATATAATACTATAAAACGTATATGTTTATGAATATTGACCTTGTCGTTCATATCAGTACATTAGAGAACAGAGCGAGATAAGCTGTTTAATATGGAATTCCATTTAATATACTTGTGTGCTATGAAGGTCATAAAAAATATTATAAGGCAAATGTTCTAAGACACGTAGACACTAGCGTCACGCTATTTTAAAAGGGTTGAGTGCTAGCTTTACAAAATGTCATGGTGCGGGTCGGGGTAAACGTACCAACCACTGAATGCCCCAAATCCTTCTGTAACTGTATCAAGGCTGACATCTTTACCCTCACCCTGATCTCTTTACACTTTAATGGTTCTTTTAATGGATCGACGCTGACGTCACTGCCTTCCTCCGATTTTTATGTTCTGTACTGTAGGCCCGTTGTATAACAAGGTCGGCCTTGTTACATTCCAACACTTTCTTTCCCCGCTGAGTGTGAAACGTCCAGAATTGATTGATTTAAATCACACACAAAAAATGATTGATTTTTTCCGATTTGTTTTTATTGTTTGATTTGTATGAATTTAACACAAATAAAAGTTCTTACAAGCATTTCAACAAAGTTATGTATGCTTTCTAATACAAAATCATAACGAGCAGTTTCGAACACACAATTGTAAAGTTGTTTAATAGCCATAGTTCTGAGTTTACAGTTAAACAAGACAAAGTAGCTAAGGATTTAAAGAGATTGTATTTTTCAGCATATAAATTTGTTAAGTGACATTCACGTTGCTGTTTTAAGTCAACCTGTATTATAAAAATATATTACCGGACAAATATCGGTGTATATATAATGTTCTACCAGTCTAAAATCATGTACCCTCTGTTAAGATTCAGGTACACATCAGATTTAAAATAATCTAAAAAAAATCCGATTTAAAAACACACAAAAATCCGATTAAAAAACTTTTATTTTTTCAAATCCTGGAAGCGTCGCTACCACCCACAGGGTTTCACACTGTGCTATGTCACCATATGTCACCATATGTCACTATATGATATGTCAAAACTAGTCTGCTATACAAAGTGCGCGAAGCCTCGAACTCAGCCCTCGTGACCTCCCGACAAAAATACACCGCGTGTATCTAGTTCGACCTACACTGCGTGGTAATCACCGCCTCTGTTTAGCCTAATGCATCACGGGTCACGAATTCGGCACGTTTATCACCTGAATCAAGGCCAGTAGCCCACGCACGTCACAAGTGTAGCAGTAGTGTTTGACTTTGCGTCGTGATTGCGATCATTTATCGGTCAGGCACGATCGGCAGCGATCATGTAACAAAGATCCGTTAGAGGTCACCCGCTGTTTGACAGCGACGACGCAAGCTTCGCTCAAGCGACACCCGCTAAATATGTAATTCACCTATAACGACGTATCAGATTCGCTAAGCCGTGGTAGGTCGTACGTCAACTGGTCGTGTGCGTAAGAAAAGATGCTATACGCGAGCATCGGTTGCGTGTTGGTATCCAGGGCTAGTATCACTAGACGAACTAATGTTGCGTTTGGTTACGACGGACCCTGTGATACAACGATCACATCGCTCGACCTGGTAGCAGTAATATCATGGTACGTTGGAAGCCTTGAATATCGATAACATCATCCAAACAAATCACCAATGTCTGACCTAGTTTTCTTGTCCTGTGCGAACCATTTGACCTTTGGGTACGCGTTCTCTTCCGAGACAAATTATATTAGAACATCGGATTCTCATCGGAGAGAATCCGGTTTCGGAGCAATTTCGTTTACTCCAGGTTGTTCCAGTTCACTCGGTTGTAAATGAGTACCTGGCTATAGACAGTGGTGGATATGTGAACGAATGTTCTTCGCGCAGTAATTGCAGCATGGCTGAATACTTCCCAGAGAAGTCGAGGTGGCTTTGGAATGAACATGTCTGCCAGAGGGTGACGTGTAAAGCGCTTTGAGCAGTCCCAGTGGACTGGGTACCGCGCTATGTCAGAACGTACCTTTTCTCTTATATAAAGCGTGGAGATCAGTGATGAGCACTAGCGTTTCACTTGAGAAGACCCTGGTGTCTTGTCTCCACGTTGCCATAATTCGCTCAAGCTACATAAACGATTAACTGGTTCTAGACAGTGGTGAATGAGTTGCAAACAATTGCAATAATTAACTGGTTCTAGACAGTGGTGGATGAGTTGCAAACAATTGCAATAATTAACTGGTTGTAAACAGTGAACAGTGGTGGATGAGTTGCAAACAATTGCAATAATTAACTGGTTGTAGGCAGTGGTGGATGAGTTGCAAACAATTGCAATAATTAACTGGTTCTAGACAGTGGTGGATGAGTTGCAAACAATTGCAATAATTAACTGGTTGTAGGCAGTGGTGGATGAGTTGCAAACAATTGCAATAATTAACTGGTTCTAGACAGTGGTGGATGAGTTGCAAACAATTGCAATAATTAACTGGTTGTAGGCAGTGGTGGATGAGTTGCAAACCATTGCAATAATTAACTGGTTGTAGGCAGTGGTGGACGAGTTGCAAACAATTGCAATAATTAACTGGTTGTAGACAGTGGTGGATGAGTTGCAAACAATTGCAATAATTAACTGGTTGTAGGCAGTGGTGGATGAGTTGCAAACAATTGCAATAATTAACTGGTTCTAGACAGTGGTGGATGAGTTGCAAACAATTGCAATAATTAACTGGTTGTAGGCAGTGGTGGATGAGTTGCAAACAATTGCAATAATTAACTGGTTGTAGACAGTGGTGGATGAGTTGCAAACAATTGCAATAATTAACTGGTTGTAGACAGTGGTGGATGAGTTGCAAACAATTGCAATAATTAACTGGTTGTAGGCAGTGGTGGATGAGTTGCAAACAATTGCAATAATTAACTGGTTGTAGGCAGTGGTGGATGAGTTGCAAACAATTGCAATAATTAACTGGTTGTAGGCAGTGGTGGATGAGTTGCAAACCATTGCAATAATTAACTGGTTGTAGGCAGTGGTGGATGAGTTGCAAACAATTGCAATAATTAACTGGTTCTAGACAGTGGTGGATGAGTTGCAAACAATTGCAATAATTAACTGGTTGTAGGCAGTGGTGGATGAGTTGCAAACAATTGCAATAATTAACTGGTTCTAGACAGTGGTGGATGAGTTGCAAACAATTGCAATAATTAACTGGTTGTAGGCAGTGGTGGATGAGTTGCAAACAATTGCAATAATTAACTGGTTCTAGACAGTGGTGGATGAGTTGCAAACAATTGCAATAATTAACTGGTTGTAGGCAGTGGTGGATGAGTTGCAAACCATTGCAATAATTAACTGGTTGTAGGCAGTGGTGGATGAGTTGCAAACAATTGCAATAATTAACTGGTTCTAGACAGTGGTGGATGAGTTGCAAACAATTGCAATAATTAACTGGTTGTAGGCAGTGGTGGATGAGTTGCAAACAATTGCAATAATTAACTGGTTCTAGACAGTGGTGGATGAGTTGCAAACAATTGCAATAATTAACTGGTTCTAGACAGTGGTGGATGAGTTGCAAACAATTGTAATAATTAACTGGTTGTAGGCAGTGGTGGATGAGTTGCAAACAATTGCAATAATTAACTGGTTGTAGACAGTGGTGGATGAGTTGCAAACAATTGCAATATTTAACTGGTTGTAGGCAGTGGTGGATGAGTTGCAAACAATTGCAATACTTAACTGGTTCTAGACAGTGGTGGATGAGTTGCAAACAATTGCAATAATTAACTGGTTGTAGGCAGTGGTGGATGAGTTGCAAACAATTGCAATAATTAACTGGTTGTAGACAGTGGTGGATGAGTTGCAAACAATTACAATAATTAACTGGTTGTAGGCAGTGGTGGATGAGTTGCAAACCATTGCAATAATTAACTGGTTGTAGGCAGTGGTGGATGAGTTGCAAACAATTGCAATAATTAACTGGTTGTAGGCAGTGGTGGATGAGTTGCAAACAATTGCAATAATTAACTGGTTCTAGACAGTGGTGGATGAGTTGCAAACAATTGCAATAATTAACTGGTTGTAGGCAGTGGTGGATGAGTTGCAAACAATTGCAATAATTAACTGGTTGTAGACAGTGGTGGATGAGTTGCAAACAATTACAATAATTAACTGGTTGTAGGCAGTGGTGGATGAGTTGCAAACCATTGCAATAATTAACTGGTTGTAGGCAGTGGTGGATGAGTTGCAAACAATTGCAATAATTAACTGGTTCTAGACAGTGGTGGATGAGTTGCAAACAATTGCAATAATTAACTGCTTGTAGGCAGTGGTGGATGAGTTGCAAACAATTGCAATAATTAACTGGTTGTAGGCAGTGGTGGATGAGTTGCAAACCATTGCAATAATTAACTGGTTGTAGGCAGTGGTGGATGAGTTGCAAACTATTGCAATAATTAACTGGTTGTAGACAGTGGTGGATGAGTTGCAAACAATTGCAATAATTAACTGGTTGTAAACAGTGGTGGATGAGTTGCAAACAATTGCAATAATTAACTGGTTCTAGACAGTGGTGGATGAGTTGCAAACAATTGCAATAATTAACTGGTTGTAGGCAGTGGTGGATGAGTTGCAAACAATTGCAATAATTAACTGGTTGTAGGCAGTGGTGGATGAGTTGCAAACAATTGCAATAATTAACTGGTTGTAGGCAGTGGTGGATGAGTTGCAAACAATTGCAATAATTAACTGGTTGTAGGCAGTGGTGGATGAGTTGCAAACAATTGCAATAATTAACTGGTTCTAGACAGTGGTGGATGAGTTGCAAACAATTGCAATAATTAACTGGTTGTAGGCAGTGGTGGATGAGTTGCAAACAATTGCAATAATTAACTGGTTGTAGGCAGTGGTGGATGAGTTGCAAACAATTGCAATAATTAACTGGTTCTAGACAGTGATGGATGAGTTGCAAACAATTGCAATAATTGCAGTTTAGCTGGATACTTTCCACAGTAACTCGTGTAGTTTAGTGGCACATGTTATGTCGATGGTGAAGTGTAAACTATTTCGATTTGCCCTAAAGGACAAGATAAACTCGATATAATAACCGTGACTTCACATGTATTTCGGCAATAGGGAAATCGCTAGGAGAACCCTGAACATATAGGTATAGGTTTTTAGTCGTAAAGTCCCGTGCGACAGACGCGGTTGGTAGTGTTTTCCCAGGACGTGAACATCAGGATTTATATTAATGGATTTCTGTGATAGAACACTTGTACTAACTGTGAATACATTTTGCATTGCACATTAAATTATACAAATTATGCAACGTTGTGCGTTAATTTATCCAAGTCTTAAACGTCATGTAGTGTCACTAGAGGATGACGCCTCTAAAAGGTAAAGGTAAGTTCTTATATAATATATAATGCGGTATCCAAGTCCTTGGAATCGCTCAAAGCGGTTTACACTCTACACCCCGGTAGACCTGTTCCATACCGAGTCGGTTTCTTCCAGTTTCTTTCAGTCCAATGGTGACTGAGTTGTTGCTGTTCGTGTGGGGTTTCATGATTTTTATCTTGCTTCTGTTGATGTTGAGTCCTGCCTGTGTGTAATACGCTGTTTAAGAGCTCTGTTTTCTCCTACTTTGTGATAGGAGAGCTAGGTCGTCTGCGAAGTCCAAATAATCTAACTGGCTCCAAACTGTCCAATGGATAACATTTATGTTATTTTCTGTATTCCTCCACATTATCCAGTATATTTCCAGCAGGAAGAGGAGAGGTGAAAGAGGGCACCCTTGCCTCACTCGTGTCTTCACCGTGAAAGAGTAGGCGAGTTGTCCTGCATGGATGACCTTGTAAGCCATCTCTTCATAGCTTCTATGCATCAGATAACATACTGTGCGAAGTATGATAATTCACCTATATCCACCACTGGCTATGCTAATGTCTGCAGTAGAATAAACTGAGGAAACGTAGAGTGATCGAAATTGCTCATGTTTGCTCATTGCTCTGGTCAGCAAGAGGAAACCACTCCGATCCTTTCGATTGAGAATCTGAAGTTCCTAACAACTAGCTACTTCGCACCACAATGTAGGCATTATTGCAGAATAGCACTGCACGTCAACTTCCCTCTAAACAAAAACATTGACACAAGGAATAACGCGGGACGTAACCGTGGTTTGGTTGCGTGGTGAATGCGACGCCGGAGCCGCTAGACGGCGGGTCGGCGGGCCTACCAGTCGTCGTCAGCCATGCGAGACCTTGACAAGCCAACCACTCTAGTGCTGCGGTGACGTACACTTTTGGCGTACAGAGGACGTAACGGGCGTCGACCAGAGTTGCCTAGGTTGCTTATGGATAAGGCGAATCCTCACGTCTCCCAACGACAGGTAAGTCTCTCCCCGTGAGACGGATGTCCCCGGGTTCGGATAAGTTAAGTGGCCAGCGTTGGGTCGCGTCTGTGGAGTTGAGGAACGTTGACGGGTCTAAGGTGGGGTCATGTGTCTTTGTCAATCTTGTCAACCCGGAAGTCAACCGATGTCGTCTGTGTGTGTGTGTGTGTGTGTGTGTGTGTGTGTGTGCGTGCGTATCTGCGTGCCTGCCAGTATGTATGTATGTACGTACGTACGTACGTTTATGTATGTATATAAATACGTACGTACGTTTATGCATGTATATAAATACGCATGTATGGAAGCAGGTGTGTACGTATTACGTACATACATTGGCATACGTATGCATGTGAGTATATTGAAATAAGTGCATGGACGCGTGCTGTATTTATGAAAGTAGGGGCCTGAACTCGTGTGTATTTATTCAATGCTTTCGCGTGTACACGCGCGTAGCATATATGCTCACGGGCGTGGTCTATGCTTGCTACTATTGCCACACACGACATACTAAGTACTGAACGCATATCGATCTTTGAATATTTTAATGTACGTGTCGGCAATGTATGTAACCTTTTTGTATGTTCAGCGAATCGACCAATATTATATGTCATAGTTCGTCAAACTTACGTCACAATAGAGTAACATGAAACACCGACTCCAAACTACGCGTGGTGTAGGTGTGCACGGTCACGCGCCGTGCCCAAAGGTCATGCATGAGTGATTTTCCTTGACCTATTATGAGAAATGGTCATCACTGACTTACTGGCAAACTGACCTCCAGCTATACCGATTAATTATTCTATTAACATGTCAATCAGTTGTCAAGCACTGACCTGGTAGTTAATTTACTTGTGGTTTACTCATTTGTTAGCTCATTAACTGGTTTAGGTGCTATCTAGTTGGCCGTCTTATCAAGTGATTGACTGACCCACTAACTTACATACTGACGAAACTGCTGCTTGACTAACTATCTAACTGAACCCGATCTACCGCTTATCGGACTGGCGCAATAATATCAAGAATATGTATAAATATTGATGCTACTATCCAGCTAGAAAAGTTGATTGTGCCGATTACGGCCCATGAAAAAAGTGCAGGTGATCATTAGAACTTAATTTGTCCTATGCGTTTTGCTGGCCGGGAAAGTGGTGCACTTTTCGGCGAAACGTATCTATGAAATCTTGCTACAACCGGGCTGACACGCACCAGTTGTCTGGTATCACATTGTTATCAGTTGCCACTAAGACCCCACATCAAGACCTCCAGATGACAGCCATATTACACAAAACAGTCCTTTATATAGACACGTGACACGAGAGATGTCCCTGACCAAACGAGAATTTGACACAGTGTCAGACTGGTTGTCTATGTATATCATTTTGAAATTGGAAACTAGGCTATGACAATGCTATACACAAAGAACACACAACAGCGGACGCCAACATATAATTATGGTGACAGTTTTACGTCGTACAGACGTCTTGGTTAGTGAAACGCCGTTATATGTCCGGTGTGTTGACCGTTTGCAAATAAAATCAACACATGCAACCACATTGTCGTACAATGGTTCACGACATGTCCCGTAGAAGTGCGTAATTGTATTCGACGCCCGAGGGAACTCCAGTAGACAGAAAGGCGTTTCACATTAGTCACGCGAAGACAAACACTACCTTATTGTTGGTGTAAACGGACTAAACACGATTCAATAGGTAGCAGATGGGGAGGTTTCAAATTAGCTTTGAGTGGGTAGTAGATCTACACAAGTTAGTTCGTCTTCTCTCGTGTCGCTAGACTTTTCCCGCCACTGCAAAACAGGTTTTGGCTGATGAAAGAGGCGATGAGAGGAGATGAAAACTGCCAGATTGTCTGGCATGTAAAGTTCTGATAGGAGACGTGTTCTGTTGCTTGACTATCCTCTCCACAGTTACGCACGCACGCACGCACGCACGCACGCACGCACGCACGCACGCACGCACGCATGCATTTAGACTCTCCGTGGTACTTGACACTTGTCTCCGCAGGTCATATCACGTTCCGTTTCCTTAGGTTTTGTTATGATATTTTCTTTATTACAATTATTTTCGCCAAATATGCGCATAGTTTCAACTTGACACATTACAGACACGACGGTATGTCGCTGGTTCCTTGCATATTTATAATCATATGCGCGCGAAACGGTCCCTTGAAACGGAGCAGAACGCGTTTACCCGAAGCCACACCGACAGGCCGACGAAGTGTAAAGGGTTAACGTTTGAATACATGCGTGTGTACTGAATGCGGGCGCGTGTGTATATAAGTATGCGCATGTGACACTGTTTGATTGTCGCTAAAGCCAGATATGCGGTGACAATATAGTGAATTGTCGAAAAAAAGGAGACACGCGTCCTTATGGGTGTGGCAGATTAACAATGTTCACTCGTAAAACACGTCGCATTAAGCAGCTGCCTCGTCGCACTGTTCACAAGCCCATTGTTCGACAGACACTTCAGATTACACATGTAAGTTTGAGTTTGACACATTTGTATGTTAATGTGACTACAAGGATGTTATGTTACATTCTACACGCAGTCAGTGGTCGTGTTATCGCCTCTACCTGATGATATACGCTGCTTCCTTTGCCTGTGTAGGGATTCGTCTCTCCCCCGTTTCGGTCCTGGGCGAATGTCCGCAGATTCCCTGGACTTTTCTATGTCACGCCATCCTCTTCCCGATCTTTCTCCTGTTAGGTACTTTTCTATGTCACGCCATCCTCTTCCCGATCTTTCTCCTGTTAGGTACTTTTCTATGTCACGCCATCCTCTTCCCGATCTTTCTCCTGTTAGGTACTCTCTCCACGTTTTCACTTTAAAAGTAATACAAGTTCTGACCAGAGAAGAGCCCTCTTTTATGAGACAGCCAGTGATAATGGCCTCACATAGTGGTCACATCAACGGACTATCATTGATGGGTGTTGATGGTGTCAGTTAAATTATCTCATATACATGACTATCATTGAAGGGTGTTGATGGTGTCACTTAAAATATCTCATATACATGATTATCATTAAAGGGTGTTGATGGTATCAGTTAAAATATCTCATATACATGACAATCATTGAAAGGTGTTGATGGTGTCACTTAAAATATCTCATATACATGACTATCATTGAAGGGTGTTGATGGTGTCACTTAAAATATCTCATATACATGACTATCATTGAAGGGTGTTGATGGTGTCACTTAAAATATCTCATATACATGACTACCATTGAAGGGTGTTGATGGTGTTAGTGAAGAAACCTCATATATACAAGCAACTTTACATGTAATTATGTTGTAACCAGATCATACAGCAGGAATGTTAGATGCGATGATGCTATTACATCATGATGGACAAGACTTGCCCTTGTCCACTGGTGGAGGCTATAATCGCAAACTGATGACAGAGGTGATGTAACCGTATTTGTAACCGGATGTCCAGCGTACTGGACATGTGTTCCCGGGCTGTCAATGCTCTGTCTACAGAACCAGAACAGGCGTGCCACGTCTGCCTCTGTCCCGCCTCCAGATGGCCCAAAGCATGTTGTAACCGTATTTGTAACCGGATGTCCAGCGTACTGGACATGTGTTCCCGGGCTGTCAATGCTCTGTCTACAGAACCAGAACAGGCGTGCCACGTCTGCCTCTGTCCCGCCTCCAGATGGCCCAAAGCATGTTCTCTGTTCTCATTAGAAAGTCTCGGCCTGACAAACAGTGCTGCTATGTCAGCCTAGAGAACTGTGTCAATTTCACTGAGAAAACAGTAGCTGAGAACTTTATTTTGATGTATAGACAGCCAGTACCAGGCCAATAAAGGTAACAACACAGAAAACCCATGAATTACGCCACTGGTGTTACGTCAGTACGTTACTTCATGTCACGTTTTTATTTTGCCCAGTACTCATGACTATTATTAATGGGTGTTGATGGTGTCAATGAAGAAAACACATCATATACGTGACTGTCACTGGAGGGTGTTGGTGTCAATGAGAAACCTCATACACGTGGCTATCATTGAAGGGTGTTGATGTTGTCAATGAAAAACCTCATATACGTGACTACCATTGAAGGGTGTTGATGGTGTCAATGAAACACCTCATATACGTGACTATTATTGAATGGTGTTGATGGTGTCAATGAAAAACCTCATATACGTGACTACCGTTGAAGGGTGTTGATGGTGTCAATGAAAAACCTCATATACGTGACCGTCATTGAAGGGTGTTGATGGTGTCAACGATGGTGTCATATATGAGAGATCGGGGTTAGTTGCGTACAGGTCGCTACAAAGAAAACATAGCTCACATAAGGAGTCACCATCGACAGTAGTTGGTTAGATGTCCACCAGGTGACGCTGACCAAATATCGGGAGTTGCGAAAACGAGGTGTGGACAAGAACGACTTTTTACCTACCTAAACCTGTTTTGCTATGCCCACATAATATCATCTCGCGCAGCCACTTTTCTCTTTCGTAAGTGAAACTTGCAACATATATAATATATAGTGTAAGTGTAAGGGTTTATGCCAAGTAGAAGTTAAGTTGAAATTCAGGATTTTCTATCGTCCACTTTCGTTCAACTGCACACATTGTTTGGGGCAAGTTGCTACAGTCGAACGCGCCTGGGAAACTTCACATATCTACCTACCTATAATATGGAATATCATTGGCATGGTACATTTTTATTAATACGAATACTGAACTTAATCTATGCGTTGACAGAAATAACGCATCTAACACACTTTTCACAAAATATGGCTTTCACTGAAAACCACTGGTAACATTTAATGGTCGTTTAGCTGCACCTCGTCACTAAAACGAATGACGAAAGCTGCATTAATTGAAGATATCTCACAATTGACGTGGTGTTGGTCTCCTCGAAATGAGTGTATTATTGAAATACACAAACGCAGCCATAAATGCAATCACGGTCTGTCTTACATGACAGTGTTCACATCACGATGTTGTATTGCACACTAGTGTACCAGAGCTATCGCCATACTCTCATCATTGATGTATTCAGATACACTGGGTCTATTGTACAGTTGTATATCACGTGTACACCAAGCATGACGAATGCGAGTCTATATCAGTTCTGACTGGCGTCTCACGGACGGCAGATAAAAGACAGAGGTTGCGCGTTCAGACTTTTGTGTCAATGCACTCAACCGTGACCTCTAATTCGCTACACGATTGCTTTGTCATAGGTAGTTTTTATGTTCCAGGGTCAATTGAATAGGTGCAGTTGTTGCGAGTTGCTCAAACCGGTTGCGGGACGTTCTATAATTATACGGCCCGACAGCCGTGAGGGGTGTATGAGCGGTGTATGAGTCATGCATTAGTCAGAAATACACGCACTAAAGCTTGTCTGTGTTCAGACGAACACAACCTAACTGTAAACGCTCGACTTCGGAATGACACATCCGCCTGTGGTCTAACATGCAGCGTTCACGTTGTTGACGGATCTGTGCTATAACTGTAGCCAATGCACTGTATTATAATCCATAACTAGCGAAGACAGAATTTTTTATTTTATTCTTATTCCACACGCCAACTAAACATTTTGAGGTTATACTTTAAATGTCAGGGTGGATCCTATGTTAGCGACCAGGCCTGGTCTTAACAACCGCACCCGTCTCGCTAACAGCACATATCGAATAACACTCAACATTACTCGTCACAACGTATAACACTCTGGAATAACCGAATCGTAAAACAAACATCACAAATCATAATAGCTGTGATTATTGTGAAATATAAATAAGTTGCAGTGACGTCACACCGGTTTAATGTCTGTTTAGTCGACTAGTCTAGCGTTAACTATGTCAGAGCAGTGGTTTTTTTGCTGTGGTTGCTCGACATCGACCGAACCAGGATGTACCAAGTCGTTTGCTACGGGTAGTTTAGTGTCACCATTGCCCCACATAGCAGCTTCGAGTACACGTATTTTGTTATGTAATTGAATTTACTGGACATAATGATGGGTCTAAACAAACACGTATCGCATTGTATAGTATTGCATTGTTCAGAGCACGCGGAATGTCATTTCATAGTTCGTCGTGCAGTCAGAACGTTAATACATAATGGCTAGCGGGTAATATACAGGAACCCGGTAACGTGCAGTTGAACAGTTGTGTTCTTGTGTTGTCGTACAAACAGTATAACACAACAACCGTAATACTGCAACACAACACAATTCAAATAGTCTAACACAACTACCGTACGACCACAATACTACGTTGTCAAAACAATCTAACACAACAACCGTGATACTGCAATACTACACTGTCAAAACAATCTAACACAACAACCGTGATACTGCAATACTACACTGTCAAAACAATCTAACACAACAACCGTGATACTGCAATACTACGCTGTCAATACAATCTAACACAACAGCCGTGATACTGCAATACTACACTGTCAAAACAATCTAACACAACAACCGTGATACTGCAATACTACACTGTCAAAACAATCTAACACAACAACCGTGATACTGCAATACTACACTGTCAAAACAATCTAACACAACAACCGTGATACTGCAATACTACACTGTCAAAACAATCTAACACAACAACCGTGATACTGCAATACTACACTGTCAAAACAATCTAACACAACAGCCGTGATACTGCAATACTACACTGTCAAAACAATCTAACACAACAACCGTGATACTGCAATACTACGCTGTCAATACAATCTAACACAACAACCGTGATACTGCAATACTACACTGTCAAAACAATCTAACACAACAACCGTGATACTGCAATACTACGCTGTCAATACAATCTAACACAACAACCGTGATACTGCAATACTACGCTGTCAATACAATCTAACACAACAACCGTGATACTGCAATACTACACTGTCAAAACAATCTAACACAACAACCGTGATAGTGCAATACTACGCTGTCAATACAATCTAACACAACAACCGTGATACTGCAATACTACACTGTCAAAACAATCTAACACAACAACCGTGATACTGCAATACTACGCTGTCAATACAATCTAACACAACAACCGTGATACTGCAATACTAACCTGTCAATACAATCTAACACAACAACCGTGATACTGCAATACTACACTGTCAAAACAATCTAACACAACAACCGTGATACTGCAATACTACGCTGTCAATACAATCTAACACAACAACCGTGATACTGCAATACTACACTGTCAAAACAATCTAACACAACAACCGTGATACTGCAATACTACACTGTCAATACAATCTAACACAACAACCGTGATACTGCAATACTACACTGTCAAAACAATCTAACACAACAACCGTGATACTGCAATACTACACTGTCAAAACAATCTAACACAACAACCGTGATACTGCAATACTACGCTGTCAAAACAATCTAACACAACAACCGTGATACTGCAATACTACGCTGTCAATACAATCTAACACAACAACCGTGATACTGCAATACTACGTTGTCAAAACAATCTAACACAACAACCGTGATACTGCAATACTACACTGTCAATACAATCTAACACAACAACCGTGATACTGCAATACTACACTGTCAAAACAATCTAACACAACAACCGTGATACTGCAATACTACACTGTCAATACAATCTAACACAACAACCGTGATACTGCAATACTACACTGTCAAAACAATCTAACACAACAACCGTGATACTGCAATACTACACTGTCAAAACAATCTAACACAACAACCGTGATACTGCAATACTACGCTGTCAAAACAATCTAACACAACAACCGTGATACTGCAATACTACGCTGTCAATACAATCTAACACAACAACCGTGATACTGCAATACTACACTGTCAAAACAATCTAACACAACAACCGTGATACTGCAATACTACGCTGTCAATACAATCTAACACAACAACCGTGATACTGCAATACTACACTGTCAAAACAATCTAACACAACAACCGTGATACTGCAATACTACGCTGTCAATACAATCTAACACAACAACCGTGATACTGCAATACTACGCTGTCAATACAATCTAACGCAACAACCGTGATACTGCAATACTACACAGTCTAATGCACAATCACACAATCGCGTTTGTCATAGCCCCGGTGGGAGACCTATCGTAGATAATAGTTAGATTAGAGCATCACAAGGTGAACAATGACTATTATGGACAACACAGGCTGGCTGTCATATATGTGCAGTTGAGAGGACAGTAAGAGTCAACACAACTATGCCCTAATCTACCTCTCATCTATGAAAGGAGTCCGGAATGTCAGCGGGGTGTCGGTGTCTTTCTTTCTTTATTCCTGTTAGTTGCGTCTCTCTATTCATAACGTCTTCGAGCCATTGGTGGGTTAGACAACGAGACGACCCCTCCAGTGAGTCATCGACAGGTTACGTCGTTACCCCCACGTGTGCTGTAGTTCACGACCCCTGGCATAGGCGCTAGGTATAAAGGATATATATCTCTTTATAGTATCTCATCCATGCGTCAGGTGCTAGGCGAGTCAGCAAGTTGCAGCCAATTTTAGGATTCGAGGTACAAACCCAGTACCTCCTGGTCAGAAGGAAGCACCAAACCATTGGACGAATTGCCAGTCACTAATTGTTATCCTATTTCAGTGACGTATCCAAGCCGTTGTAATTTTAATACAATTAAAACAGCCAATTTGTCATGTCAGTATTATTGTAACTACATCGTTACTTGCAGATTCAAGCACTTACGTTGACGCACCAAACTGTCATGATAATAATTATTATTCATATTTGTCGATTTGGTGCAATGCGGCGTGGCATTGGCTAGAAAACCGTTCATTCTGGGTCGCTTTATCAACTGTACAGCTTCAGTGTCGAATGACATCCAACATTACTCGTCACAACGTATAACACTCTAGAATAACCGAATCGTGAAACAAACATCACAAATCACAATAGATGTGATTATTGTGAAATTTAAATAAGTTGCAGTGACGTCACACCGGTTCAATGTGTGTTTAGTCGACCAGTCTAGCGCAAACTATGTCAGAGCAGTGGGTTTTTTTTGCGGTGGTTGCTCGACATCGACCGAAACAGGATGTACCAAGTCGCTTGCTACGGGTCGTTTAGTGTCACCGTTGCCCTACCTAAAAGCTTCGCGTAAAGGTGTGCCTTTATAAAACAGCACCACTAAAATGTGAACGCGCGTCAGTACAGTAAGCACGACCGCAGAATGCAGTGTGTGAAGTGTTTAACCCTTCGCATTCAGCCGTGTAAAATGGATTTGGAATATGACGTAAATGTGTAGGAGATGTCACGAATAAATCGACAAAGGCGCATTTTTCTTTGTAAATCTGTTCCACAGTATTGCGAAAACATGCTTTTATGACGAAATTCCCTTTGAGTGTGTGGGTGTCGTTGTGAAAACGGATGTCGACAATTTGTTTTGCCTTGACGTTAACACTGACGCGATCAAAGGTTACTGAAGGTACCGTACATCAATCTCCTGATTGCGAAAGACGCCTAACATCTTTTAGATGAAACGGTGACCACATCCATGTTTTGTAATATAATATTGTTCGGGGAGAACGCCGATCAAAATTAATAATCCAGAAGTGTCATGATATATGTCTTATTGTAGGCGGATGTTTATCTAACGGTGTCCTGATTATAGACGCGTGTTTCCTGTTTCTACTCACAGTGACTTCACACGATGGATTCGACTTCCAACGAGGACATAAGCCTGCAGACGCCAAAGGAGGCGATGGGAAACGGTGCGATAGAATTCGGATCGGAGACCGAGGGAAGTGACTACAACGGGGAGGACAGTCGGCAGGACAGTGAGTATCATTAGTGACTACAACGGGGAGGACAGTCGGCAGGACAGTGAGTATCATTAGTGACTACAACGGGGAAGCCAGTCGGCAGGACAGTGAGTATCATTAGTGACTACAACGGGGAGGCCAGTCGGCAGGACATTGAGTATCATTAGTGACTACAACGGGGAGGCCAGTCGGCAGGACAGTGAGTATCATTAGTGACTACAACGGGGAGGACAGTCGGCAGGACAGTGAGTATCATTAGTGACTACAACGGGGAGGACAGTCGGCAGGACAGTGAGTATCATTAGTGACTACAACGGGGAGGACAGTCGGCAGGACAGTGAGTATCATTAGTGACTACAACGGGGAGGACAGTCGGCAGGACAGTGAGTATCATTAGTGACTACAACGGGGAGGACAGTCGGCAGGACAGTGAGTATCATTAGTGACTACAACGGGGAGGACAGTCGGCAGGACAGTGAGTATCATTAGTGACTACAACGGGGAGGACAGTCGGCAGGACAGTGAGTATCATTAGTGACTACAACGGGGAGGACAGTCGGCAGGACAGTGAGTATCATTAGTGACTACAACGGGGAGGCCAGTCGGCAGGACAGTGAGTATCATTAGTGACTACAACGGGGAGGACAGTCGGCAGGACAGTGAGTATCATTAGTGACTACAACGGGGAGGACAGTCGGCAGGACAGTGAGTATCATTAGTGACTACAACGGGGAGGACAGTCGGCAGGACAGTGAGTATCATTAGTGACTCTACAACGGGGAGGACAGTCGGCAGGACAGTGAGTATCATTAGTGACTACAACGGGGAAGACAGTCGGCAGGACAGTGAGTATCATTAGTGACTACAACGGGGAGGCCAGTCGGCAGGACAGTGAGTACCATTAGTGACTACAACGGGGAGGACAGTCGGCAGGACAGTGAGTATCATTAGTGACTACAACGGGGAGGACAGTCGGCAGGATAGTGAGTATCATTAGTGACTACAACGGGGAGGACAGTCGGCAGGACAGTGAGTATCATTAGTGACTACAACGGGGAGGACAGTCGGCAGGACAGTGAGTATCATTAGGGACACTACAAAAACCAGAAACACGAGTGCTTTTTTTCGTTTTGTCACTGTCTCTTATTTGAAGGGAATGTCATGGTGAGTGTGTTATTATTGTTTGTACAGCATAGTAGTAGTAGTAGTAGTAGTAGTAGTAGTAGTAGTAGTAGTAGTAGTAGTAGTAGTAGTAGTAGTAGTAGTATTGGTAGTGATGGTGATAATGTTAGTGTGTTGTTGTTATTATTATTGTTGTTGTTGTTGTTGTTGTTGTTGTTGTTGCTGGTGTTGTTGTTGTTGTTGTTGTTGTTGTTGTTGTTGTTGTTGTTGTTGTTGTTGTTGTTGTTGTTGTTGTTGTTGTTGTTGTTGTTGTTGTTGTTGTTGTTGTGGGGTAGGGTTGTTGGTGGTGGTGGCGGCGGCGGCAGCAGCGGCGATGGTGGTGGTAGTGATTGTGGAGTTATTGTTGTTGTTGGTGGTGGTGGTGTTTGTGCAGTTGTTGTTAGTGGTTGTTGTGGAGTTATTGTTGTTGGTGGTGGCGGTGGTGGTTGTGGAGTTGTTGTTGTTTTTATGATGTTGGTGGTTGTGGAGTTGTTGTTGTTGTTGTTGTTGTTGTTGTTGGTGGTGGTGGTGGTGGTTGTGGAGTTGTTGTTGTTGTTGGTAGTGGTGGTGGTTGTCACAAAGTGGTTTAATTCTGGATTGATCTGTTGCCCCTTGTACATTTAAATTAAAAGAATTTTTCACTAGTAGTGTACATACTGCACATGATAGTCTACGCAATAGTGCTGCCATGTCACGTACGACAGGGTTTGCTACCTGGTGACTAAAGTATAACCATTTGTGTGAATTTCTACTATTATAAATTTGAACATTATTCCTTCGGTTAGGATGGTAACATTTAGTACGTGTAGAACCGGTTTGACATGATTGATACAATGGTATCATTGTGAATCACGTTTAATGCAGGTATAAGAATCTTAATACATGAACTAGCTAGTTGTTGCTCGGTAGGCAAGCAAGGTGCGACAAATGATTTCACATCTTGGACAGATGCCAGACAGCTCGGAATATTCGTTTTATTAATATAACGCATTACGTTGTAGGAGTTGAGTCATACAATTAATGGCGTTGTTACCGTCTCAATGCAGATATTCGGGTGATATAAAATGTATAAGAAATAGGTACAATTTGAGGTCTTTGGGGTATTGGAAGATTGTTGGTCGGTTATGTAATGCGCCTACTCTAGAACTGAAGTTTTGTATAGAGCCTAAACCCGAAGTTCTGGGAACGTGATGTCGCAATCCTAGGGATAGTTTAGGTTGCATTAAGCTCTGCTATTGGTTAGGTAGACTTCCGGCACAATATGGCCGCCGTAGTATTTAACGAATTTGCACGAATTTAGGAGCGTACGATTAATTTGTGTGGTGCTATAACGTTGCGTATTCTTCTCGTCTCCGAGACATGGGCTCAAGACGAATAATTGAGTTATTATCGCCGATGTTTTGTGGCTGTTACTTCATCCTAAAGTAACTCGATTCGACCTTGTGTACATGGGTTGTGATTGCTACTACAAGAGTTAGATACTCTTCATCACATCTTCGAATGTCTTCGACTAACGTATGTAAGTCAACATTCTTCTCCGTCGAGACGTGTTAATGCCAACGTTGACTTCACTTGACGAAGCCTCTAGTCTTGCAAGCGCCACCTATACTCGTCGCCATTTACACGTTGTCTGGGCGTGAACCACGCGTGGTTTACATTCTTTGTATTACTGTTCAACTATTTCCCGCGTGACATATTCTCGATCGCTGCCGTCACGCCTGACTGCATACGTGTGACGCCGTCACGTCCGGTGCCGTCTCGTTCGACTGGTCAACTCGTTCGACTGATTCGCGTGACGCCACAACGTTCGCCGCCAGTCCGTGCGATTGATTCGTGCGTCGCCTCCACATCTCGCTACGATACTGACGATACTGACGCCGACACTTCCGCTGACATCACGTGTGACTGCTCCGTGTGACGCCCTTTCGTTCGTCACCCCTTTCGTTGCTGCTTCGCCTGGTCGGACACCGACAGTGAGGTTGGGTCCACATATTGAGGTACCGTAGTGGAACACACACCCCGGTATTTCCTCACCGTGATAATATATCAGTGTATTCTCCTGTGGATTCGTGGAACTGTGAATATTCGTTGATCTGTGAAATCGTGATACAAACTACGCCCTGATACAGGGGCTGCACTGCTAAGTGGATGGGCTGACAATTCTTGTAACCATCTCCGAGGTGTCATGTATTTACCGTTCTGTATTTACTTTATTGTTTTTTCATATTATTAAACGGGATTCCAATTGAATTTGATTTGATGCACATGAGCTTTTGTCACGAGCCAATAACTTTGATTTCCACCAATCCTAAAACCAAACTTGTGACGGTGGTGGTGGTTGTGGTGGTTGTAGAGATGTTGTTGTTGTGGGGTGGTGTTGTTGGTGGTGGTTGTGGAGTTGTTGCTGTTGTTGTTGTTGTTGTTGTGGGGTGGTGTTGGTGGTGGTGGTGGTGGTGGTGGTGGTTGTGGAGTTGTTGTTGTTGTTGTTGTTGTTGTTGTTGTTGTGGGGTGGTGTTGGTGGTGGTGTTTGTGGAATTGTTGTTGTTGTTGTTGTTGTTGTTGTTGTTGTTGTTGTTGTTGTTGTTGTTGTTGTTGTTGTGGGGTGGTGTTGGTGGTGGTGGTGGTTGTGGAGTTGTTGTTGTTGTTGTTGTTGTTTTTGTGGGGTGGTGTTGGTGGTGATTGTGGAGTTGTTGTTGTTGTTGTTGTTGTGGGGTGGTGTTGGTGGTGGTGGTGGTTGTGAAGTTGTTGTTGTTGTTGTTGTTGTTGTTTTAGTGGGGTGGTGTTGGTGGTGGTGGTGGTTGTGGAGTTGTTGTTGTTGTTGTTTTTGTGGGGTGGTGTTGGTGGTGGTGGTTGTTGTGGAGTTGATATTGTTGGTTGTAATGGTGCAGATATACAAAACATTAGACATTAAAATGGCAGTGTGGTAGTGATTATGGTTGTCGTAGCTGCGGCAACAGCAGAAATAGTAGTATTATACTATAGACACATGAGGTAAGTAATATGACTGGACGCTGGATGAGCGTGCCGTCTGCTTGCCCATTATTAGAATTCGTGGACGTATCATTTACTTTCTGACCGCGAACACGTGTTGCCGTCACTAAGCAGGCATCGTTGCTTACAGGCGAGAGCCCCAACCCAAACATACCACCGGCTCCGTCCCTTCCTCCCCCGACGTGGCAGCCGACGCCACAGGCATACGTTCCCGAGGACACAACTCCACCACAGCCGGAAGTTTCGGCGAATGGTGATGACAGTAGCGAAACCGGAGATATTCGCTACAAGCTCATGCAGATATACAAACCGAAAGGTACGTGAAGCTACTTTTTGTGTATCTTTACCAGTGTAACACGTTATACGTTTTATGTATCTTTTTATGTATCTTTTTGTGTATCTTTACCAGTGTAACACGTTATACGTTTTATGCATAATTGGTCAATAAAATGAGCAATAGGTACTCTATCAACGTCATTACCAGTTAGACATTTGGCGGGATATTTTTCGGTTGCACAGTTTCTGTTGTCATGTCTAACTGAACGACTCTGTTGAACAAAACATTGGTGTGATTACTAGTTCTTGTTCTACCGTGAAACAAATCAACATGAGCATTTCGAAGTTGTTAAAATAGGTACAAGGTACAAACATGTAAATAATGTTTCTATAAACATAAGTACTTAATGTACTTAATGTACTTAATGTACTTAATGTACTTAATTGTTAAAATAGGTACAAGGTACAAACATGTAAATAATGTTTCTATAAACATAAGTACTTAATTTGTCTGCTATATTCTGACGTTTACACCGTCGGCCTACGCAGGTCACCACAAGGTGAAGACAAGCGCATTGATATTTAGTTTATATAATGACCACACATTTGAATTCATTGACTTAACGGTAGTTATAAGCCATTAAAAACGACAGCCATGACAGAGCGAACGAACAATTCCCCAGTGCATTTATGTTTAGTAGGGTTTTGTTTAGGGATTTAGACACAGAGTTGACTGATTATGAACTATGTTGAATGGTAACTGCGTTGTCCAACAGAGAGCGAGTCGATCGATACCAGTGCACCACTGCCGGAACTGAACCACTCGACGCCCAGTTCTTCCTCCACAATCTACCCCGCCCTCTCGCCAGGTAACACATCTAAGGGTGCCAACGCATTTCATCTTGTCTCTTCTTACTTACGTCATATGCTCATCCATATATAAACCATGCGTTATTTTCTTTTTAGTAAATTCTAACGCAATTGGCACCGAAAGGTGTGCGTCCTGCCATTATCATGTCAAATATACGTATATTGTATAATCAGATAATTCGTTCCATTCATTTATCATCTTCGTTATTAGACTATTGCGCGATATAAACCTTGTGCCTCGCGCTTTTGTGCATGACATATATTAATTGTTTATTTAATTTTGTTGCTTTTTTTGCTGTTCACGTGGTTGGTACAATTTACTCTGTTATACCTGCACAATAGTGGGGTGCGATAGTGGGGCGCGATAGTGGGGTGCGATAGTGGGGCGCGATAGTGGGGCGGTATAGTGGGGCGCGATAGCATACCGGTTAGAATGCCGGATCGAGAGAATTCACGCTGTATGCTAACGTAAATTCGCTGCTCCGTGGTAACAAACAAGTACCTTGTCAAATATGATTATATACCGAACGAACACTTAAAATGATTCGCTTTCGCACTGTGGTGCACGTTGAATAAACAATATAATGCATTCGTTTCCAGAGGCCTCTGCAGACGTTGGAGATTCGAAAGAAGACGAACATAATGAACACACAACAGAAGCTGATTTTGGCAATACGAACGAAGAAGAAGAAGAAGAAGAAGCAAATGAAAACACCACAGAAGTAGAAGAAGAAGACCAACAACAAGGGATCGAAGACACCAGAGAAGATTGCGCGGATGAGCCAAGAGAGAAGACGGATCTCGGCGACCCGGCGCAAGTGGCACAAATCGTCGCGGCTATGGACCGCGCTAACACAGACTCCGGACGCTCAACGCCTCAACTCGCTCAAGTGGACGGGTCGGAAAGCGCCGTCGACTCGGACACCAGATGCTCAACGCCCCGAACTGCTGAGACGGAAGAGTCGCAAAACGCGACTAACTCTGACACGAGGTGCTCAACGCCTGGACCTGCCGAGTCGCCAAACGTCTCCAGGCGAGACTCAAGCGGGTCGGCGTCTCACCCCTACCCCATCGACGTCTGCACAGATGAGAATGACGACGAAACAGGTACACATGAAACCAGTTTAGGCCGACATCTTCAAGGGCCTAATTCTTTAATCAGTCTTTGATCTCATTGTCTTGATTGAGACCACCTATGCCAATACACTGCATACACCATTGATGAACAGAGAGAGAGAGAGAGAGAGAGAGAGAGAGAGAGAGAGAGAGAGAGAGAGAGAGAGAGAGAGAGAGAGAGAGAGAGAGAGAGAGAGAGAGAGAAAGAGAGAGAGAGAGAGGAGAGAGAGAGAGAGAGAGAGAGAGGAGAGAGAGAGAGAGAGAGATGAGAGAGAGAGAGAGAGAGAGGAGAGAGAGAGAGAGAGAGGAGAGAGGAGAGAGAGAGAGAGAGAGAGAGAGAGAGAGAGAGAGAGAGAGAGAGAAGAGAGAGAGAGAGATGAGAGAGAGAGAGAGAGAAGAGAGAGAGAGAGAGAGAGAGAGAGAAGAGAGAGAGAGAGAAGAGAGAGAGAGAGTGAGAGAGATGAGAGAGAGGAGAGAGAGAGAGAGAGAGAGAGAGAGAGAGAGAGAGAGAGAGAGAGAGAGAGAGAGAGAGAGAGAGTAACCGTTTTCGATTGTCTACACGATTTTCTGTATGATTTCAGCTGAAAAACTGCAACAGCCTCGAGAAGCCAACGCGATCGACCGAGGATGACGCAGACACGCTTCCACCGCCTGCCTACAGTGCAGCCAGCACGGTCGTGAACGGGCAAACGTCGAAGAACAAAGACGACTTTGTTGACACTAAACTGACCATCGATGAGAAGCCAAAGCTGTCGAACAAGGACAAGCCGAATTCTTACATGAAACTGTCCCGTCTGTGCATGCATCTTCAATGTGTTAATCGGCATCATCGCCATCACTTATTCATGTGAGTGTATTGTTTGTATTGTCTGTCCACACGAGCGATTTATTTTGTGCACCAATGTGTCGGGCGAGACCATGTTGCACGATATCTGGCAACTACATTTTTGTGCGTTTAGACGGGCAACATGTTTAGACCAATACGGCTTTAATACAATCATTAAACGAACATCTTAATTAGTTATCATCAGTGTTGTTGCTATGGTTTCATTTGAGGCGTGTGCAAAATG